>JAESUZ010004038.1:0-520091 GCA_017311185.1 Proteles cristata cristata | reverse complement strand
GTTGACAGCGGGTCACAGAGCCCCTGGAACGTCAGGGAGGCCGCGTTGACAGCGGGTCACAGAGCCCCTGGAACGTCAGGGAGGCCGCGTTGACAGCGGGTCACAGAGCCCCTGGAACGTCAGGGAGGCCGCGTTGACAGCGGGTCACAGAGCCCCTGGAACGTCAGGGAGGCCGCGTTGACAGCGGGTCACAGAGCCCCTGGAACGTCAGGGAGGCCGCGTTGACAGCGGGTCACAGAGCCCCTGGAACGTCAGGGAGGCCGCGTTGACAGCGGGTCACAGAGCCCCTGGAACGTCAGGGAGGCCGCGTTGACAGCGGGTCACAGAGCCCCTGGAACGTCAGGGAGGCCGCGTTGACAGCGGGTCACAGAGCCCCTGGAACGTCAGGGAGGCCGCGTTGACAGCGGGTCACAGAGCGCCCTGGAACGTCAGGGACGCCATGCTGACAGCGGGTCACAGCGCCCCTGGAAGAGGCTTGTTATGGTGTGGTCAGTGGAGGAGGAGGAATGATAGCGGGGAGGAAGTGTGGCCGCAGGTGCGGATGAAGATGAGTAATCCTTGGGCTTTTCCAAAAGCGTCTCTGCCTAACGCTGCAGCCTCAGCTGGCGGGAATCCCATTTTCCAGGTGGTCAGGGGAGACGTGGCTGGCTGGGCCCAAATACCTTTCGATGATCCCGGCGGTGACTCCAGTAGTTTGGAGGGAACAGACCACGTTCCAATTATAGTTTTAAAAGCCAGTGTTATCCTCAGTACTGAGGGAGGCAGGCTGAGTGAGAAGGTTTGACTAGGGGAACCCACTTGCCAGAGACCAACGAGGGTATCTCAGCACACACGCCAAGTGCAGCCCATGTCTGGACAAGCTGCGTGCAATACCCCATGTGCTGTACCAGGAAGGGCAGAGGAACCAACCAGAAAACAACTCCTTGAAAATAAATCTCTCCTGGGGCGCCTGGGAGGCTTAGTTGGTTAAGCGTCCGACTTTCGCTTGGGTCATGATCTCGTGGTTCGTGGGTTCGAGCCCCGCGTCGGGCACTGTGCTGACTGCCAGCTCAGAGCCTGGAGCCTGTTTCAGTCTGTGACTCCCTCTCTCTCTGACCCTCCCCTGCTCACGCTGTCTCTCTCTCTCTTAGAAATGAATAAAACATTAAAAAAAAAAAAATCTCTCCTGAGGCAAATAACAAAGTTTCACCTTCATTGGACACATTGCTGTCCTGTTTCTTCTGACTTTAAGACCCCAATCTGAAGCATATAATCCATTTCCCACCAAAGAATTTCATTCCTTGAAAAGTCATTTATCCTTTCTCTGTCTTGCATTCCATAATTTTCAAACAGGCAAAACAAAACAAAACATCTGCCCCAGAAGATTAGAGAGAATAAAGAACATTTCGGGAAAAAGTAAGAAATAAAAATGCACCAGCGTCCTGAGACCCGTCAAGATAACGGGAAGAAGACCCATCTTCCCAGAACCACAGCCTGGCCACTTAACACTGTTAATATTTCTAGAAGTACCAAAACTCTTCCTAATTTATAAATTGAGTAAGTTCATTCTTCATCAACCTTAGAAGTCTCGCAAGTGTTCCACAAAAGTACTGATTTATGATCCAAAGATCTGGGCTCGTCAGCTACTTACCTGCAGCGGAAAATATTTGCAAACCATTTCACCTCTACACCTTTCATTTCTTCCTCTGCAAAATGGGAAACGATCTCTGCCTCACACTTTTGTTGTGAAGCCCAAGTAAGATCAAGCACCTTGAAAACAAAACACCAAGGGGCTGTAAACAGTTACATCACTATTATCAGAAATAATAAGATTACATTATTGTTATTATTATCACTCTCAGCCAAGAGTGTCTTTGTTTCTGAGCCGCACCGAACGCCCGCGCTGCCTGATGAGCCTAGCAGGCAGGACCTCCTTCACGTTTGCTCGTCTGTGGCTTATCAGCCGTTTTCCTGCTTGCTTCAGAAAGCACACGGGGCCTGGGGGGCTCAGTCAGTTGAGCGTCCGACTTCGGCTCAGGTCACGATCTCACGGTTCGTGGGTTCAAGCCCCGCGTCGGGCTCTGACAGCCAGCTCAGAGCCTGGAGCCTGTTTCAGATTCTGTACCCCCCTCTCTCTCTGACCCTCCCCTGCTCATGCTCTCTCTCTCTCAGAAATAAGTAAAACATTAAAAAAATAAAAAAAAAAGGGGGCGCCTGGGTGGCTTAGTTGGTTAAGCGTCCCACTTTTGCTTGGGTCATGATCTCACGGCTGGTGGGTTCGAGCCCCGCATCGGGCTCTGTGCTGACTGCCAGATCAGAGCCTGGAGCCTATTTCAGAGTCTGTGTCTCCCTCTCTCTCTGACCCTCTTCTGCTCACGCTGTCTCTCTCTCTCTCTCCTAGAAATAAATAAAAATATTTTTAAAAAAAATTTAAAAAAAAAAAGCACACTGACTCCCTTCAACCTGAAAAGGGAGCTGTCCAAGCTCTTTGTCCGAATCGCCCCCTAGTAACCGCCCCATTCATAGATTGTAGGATCATATAGAAAGTGTGGGGGTCTGGGGCGCCTGGGTGGCTTAGTCGGTTAAGCGTCCGACTTTCGCTTAGGTCATGATCTCGCGGTTCGTGGGTTCGAGCCCCGCGTCGGGCTCTGTGCTGGCTGCCAGCTCAGAGCCTGGAGCCTATTCCAGAGTCTGCATCTCCCTCTCTCTCTGACCCTCCCCTGCTCACGCTGTCTCTCTCTCTCCGAGAAATAAATAAAAATATTAAAAAAAAAAAAACAAACAGAAAGTGTGGGGGTCTTTTTCACTTATTAAAAATTGTGGTAAAATACCCATAACATATAATGTACCATTGTAACCATTTCCGTGTGTACAGTTTAGTGTAATTAAACACGTTCACACTGTTGTGCAAACATCACCATCACAAGATTCTTCTCACCTTGCAAAACTAGAACTCTGCCCCCATTAAATCTTAGCTCCCCATGCTGCCCTCTCCAGCCCCTGGCCACCACTTCCATTTTCTGTCTCCATGAGTTCGAATATTCTAGAAATGAGGATCATATAGTATTGGTCCTTCTGAGACTGGCTTATTTCACATAGCATAACGCCCTCGAAGTTCATCCACGTTGTAGCTTCCTTCTTAAGACTAAATCACAGTTCACTGTATGTATGTGACGCATCTTGCTTAACCATTCAGCAGGGGACACCTGGGGTGCTTCCATGTTTCAGCTATTGTGACTAATGCTGCTGTGAACATGGGGGTACAGATATCTCTTTGAGGCTCTACTTTCAGTTCTTTCGGGTGTGTACCCAGAAGTGGAATTATTGGATCAGATGATAATTCCATTTTTAATTTTTTTTAAAGAGCTGCCATATGTTTCCCACAGTGGCTGCACCCTTTTACTTTCCCACCAGCAGTGCACCGGGCTTCTACTGGCTCCACATGCTTGTCAAAACTGGCCGCTTTCTGTTACAGTAGCCAATCCAATGGGGGTGAGGTGATATCTCATTGTATTTTTTTTTTTAATTTTAATGTTTTTTATTTATTTCTGAGAGAGAGAGAGAGAGAGACAGTGTGAGTAGGGGCGGGTCAAAGAGAGAGGGAGACACAGAATCCAAAGCAGTCTTCAGTCTCTGAGCTAGCTGTCAGCACAGAGCCCGACGCAGGGCTCGAACCCATGAACCGTGAGATCATGACCTGAGCTGAAGTCCGACGCTTAACCGACTGAGCCACTCAGGTGTCCCTCATTGTAGTTTTGATTTGCATTTCCTTGATTGGTGATGCTGAACATCTTTTCATGTGCTGATTTCATTTGTGTATTTTCATTGGAGAAGTGTCTATTCAAGTCCTTTGCCCATTTTTGAATCAGGTTGTTTTTTAATTGTTGACTTAAAAATTTTTTTTTAATTAGTATTCATTTTTGAGACAGAGAGAGACAGAGCACGAGCAGAGGAGGGGCAGGGGAGGGACAGAGAGAGAAGGAGACACAGGATCTGAAGCAGGTTCCAAGCTTCAAGCTGTCAGCACAGAGCCCAATGCAGGGCTAGAACCCACAAACGGTGAGATCATGACCTGAGCCAAAGTCAGAGGCTCAACCAACTGAGCCACCCAGGCGCTCCTCTAGTTGTTGACTTTTAAGACTTCTCTACTTATTCTAGATATTAATCCCTTATCAGTTATAGAATTTGCAAATACATTCTCTCATTCTATGGATTATCTTTTTGCTCTGTGGAGAGTGTCTTTTGATGCATAAAATTTTAAATTTTCGTAAAGTCCAACTTGTGAATTTTTCTTTTGTTCCTGTGCCTTTGGGTATGAGTTCAAATACAGGAAATCCTTCCCAGGACCAATGTCCTGAACTTTTTGTCCTATGTTTTCTTCTAAGAGTGTTATTGTTTTAGCTCTTTCATTCCGGCATCTCATGAATTTTCAGTTAATTTTTCTTTAAATTTTTAATGATTTTTATTTATTTTTGAGAAAGAGAGAGACAGAATACCAGTGAGGGATGGGCGGAGAGAGAGGGAGACACAGAATCCGAAGCAGACTCCAGGCCCTGAGCTGTCAGCACACAGCCTGACGCGGGGCTGCAATTCACAAGTTGTGAGATCATGACCTGAGCTGAGGTCGGACACTTAACTGACTGAGCCACCCAGGCTTCCCTTGAGTTAATTTTTTTAATGTTTATTTATTTCAAGAGAAAGAGAGAGTGAGAGAGGGAGGGAGGGACAGAGAGAAAGGGAGAGAGAAAATCTCAAACAGGTTCCTCCTTCGGTGCAGAGGGAGCCTGACTCAGGGCTCCATCTCACAACCGTGATATCATGACCTGAGCCAAAATCAAGAGTCAGCACTTAACTGATTGAGCCACCCAGGCACCCTTAGTTTTCATTGTTCAAATCTTTCACCTCTTTGGATAATTGCCAAGTCTTTTATTCTTTTTGATTGCTATCATAAATGAAACTGTGTTTGTAATTTTCTTTTCAGATTGTTCATTGTTTGTATACAGAAAAGCAAAAGTTTTTGTGTCTTGAGTTGGTGTCCTGCTATTTTGTGGAATTTATTTCTTCTAATAGTTCATGTGTGTTGTGTGAGAGTGTGTGGAATCCTTAGGGTTTTCTCATATAAGATATTATCATCTGGAAACAGAGATAACTTTACTTCTTCCTTTAACAATTTGGATACCTTTTATTTCTTTTTGTTTCCTAATTGCTCTGTCCTGAACTTTCAGTACTATATTGAGCAGAAGTGGTGAAGTGGGGATCTTTGCCTTGTTTCTGATCTTAGAGGAAATGCTTTCAGTCTTTCAACATTGAGTATGGTGTTTGCTCTGGGTTTTCATATATGACTTTTAATATGTTGAAGTATATTCTTCATATCCTAGTTTGTTGCATTTTTTTTTTATCATGAATGGGCGTTGAATTTGTCAAATGATTTTTCTGCGCCAACTGAGATGGTCATATGGTTTTTTTCCTTCCTTCTCTTGATGTGGTGCATTACTCTGATTGACTTGAATATTGACACTGAACTGACCTGAAACATCCTTGCATTTCACAAATTAATCCCACTTGGTCAATGTTGTATAATCCTTTTAATATGCTGCCGAACTCTGCTAGTATTTTGTTGAGGATTTTTGCATCTATGTTCATAAGACATATTGGTCTATGATTTTCTTTTCTTGTAGTATCTTTGTCTGGTTTTGGTATCAGAGCAATACTGGCCTCATAGAATGAGTTAGGAAGTGTTTCCTCCTCTTCAATTTTTTGGAAAATTTTGAGAAGGCTTGGTACTAGTTCTTCTTTAAATGTGTGGCAGAATTCACCAGCAAAACCATCGGGCTTTTCCTTGTTAGATGTTTGATTACTGTTTCAACCTCTTTAATGTTTAGGTTTATTCAGATTTTCTTTCCTCATGATTTAGTCTTAGTAGGTTTCTAGGAATCTGTCCATCTCATCTAGGTTGTCCAACTTACACATTGTTCATAATACTCACTCAAAATCCTTTTTATTTCTGTTGATTTGGTAGTAATGACCCACCCTCATTCCTTATTTTAGGAATTTTAGTGTTATCTCTTTTTTTCTTAGTCAAGGTTGCTAGAGATTTGTCAGTTTTATTGCTCTTTTAAAATACTCAACTTTTGGTTTCACTGATTTTCTCCATTGTTTTTCTGTTTTCTCTTTTACTCATCTCTCCTCTAACCTTTATTTCCTTCCTCGTGCTAGCTTTGGGTTTAGTTTGTTCTTCCTTTTCTAGTTCCTTCTCTAGGCACTTCTGTACACAGCTCCCACAAAGCCCACTCTTCTTCCGCAGTGTGCTGTTTCTTTTACCTTTGCTGGGATATTTTTCCAGCATGGTTTTCCCAGCCCTACTTTATCCTGACTGGACAAGCAAGGGATTATAGATACTTAGAAAACATGCAACAAAAGAAAAGAAAGAGCAGCTTCAAAGGAACTGTCCAGCAGATTAACTTAAATTTCCTGCATACAATACACCAATGTCACCAAAGAGGATTCAGTTAATACACTCTAGATGCTTCTATTATTTGGATATAATCATTTATGTAAGGATAATGTAATTTTTTTTTAGACAGACTCTTTTTTTTTTTATGTTTTATTTTATTTCTAGGAGAGAGAAAGAGAGACAGCGTGAGCAGGGGAGGGTCAGAGAGAGAGGGAGTCACAGACTCTGAAACAGGCTCCAGGCTCTGAGCTGGCAGTCAGCACAGAGCCCGACGCGGGGCTCGAACCGACGAACCGCGAGATCATGACCTAAGCGAAAGCCGGACACTTAACCGACTAAGCCACCCAGGCGCCCCAAGGATAATGCAATTCTTAAAGTATTCGTGCCTTATCGTCACTAGGATTAGGAAGCAAACTCCCACAGGAGATGAAATCTCAAATTATTAGATTTAACTCTCTGCAAGAAAGTAAAAGGATTCCTTAAAATGTGTATTATTTTGATAAATAAATGTTATCATCCTAGTGTTCTGGTTTAAAATTTTTGATACTTTAAATTTGGGCAAAATGATATCCCAGCGGAATATTTAGTCACTCAAGTATTTCTAAAAAGCTCTACTTCTACTGACTCTCCTTGCTCTGATATCTCTGCTGCCCTCTGTTCTGACCACAAAATTTTCTGGAATTAAGTAAAGTATTCACACTAGAGTTGTGTTCGGTTCATGCAATTGCTCAGAGAATTTCCACAATGCACATTCCCAAGGCCTGCAAAGCCCACATGGGACTAACAAATCTCTCTTTTTTTTTTTTAATGCAAATAAGAAATTGACCACTGTGTGTTTATACTTTTCCCCCAATTGCAAGAACTTTACAGAAATTATCTCACAGATTCCCATAACCTTGCAAGAATTGAAAAAAAAAAAATAGACGCTTAGGAAACTGAAGAACTGTTAGGAGCCTGAGGTTATTGGATCATTAAGCTGGGCCGTCTGGTTTGATGGGGAATCATGAAGACTGACACTTCACAGCCCGAGACAACTCTAGTGCTAAATTCAGAAGCAGAAACTCCATTATATATTCCTTCCTTTTTGCGGTGTAACCTGTGCTGGGAATACTCACCAGAGATGGTGAGAAGTTACTGAGTCGCTGAGTTGGGGTCTGCAGAGCAGAGGGGTGAGGGGTGTGGAGGCCAAAGACAGGAAAAGACCAACACTATGACTATGAAGTTGGTTTGAAAACCTTAAGATGAGAGTTTCTTCAAGACACGCATCCCATATATGAATTGCTGAGATTTTAGCTCTATCTTAAGAAATCTTCAAGAAATATTAAAATACCAACAATAATGCTATTGCTATGTAGTAAATACAGACATTGTCACTTGCTGTGGTGTTTGGGGAGCGGTGGGGAGGGCTCCCAGGTGATTGATAGTAATGTTTCTGAAAGCAATCGGCTCCTAAATACTCTTGGGCAAATACTGGTTTGGGGCAGAATTTAAATAAGTGACATTGGTGTGAACTTTTGATTTAATCAAGGTAGGGCAGGGTTTCTTAAATGTTTTATTTATTTTTGAGAGAGAGAAAGACAGTGTAAGAGCAGGGGAGGGGCAGGGAGAGAGGGAGACAGAATCCAGGAAGCAGGCTCCAGGCTCCGAGCTGTCAGCACAGAGCCTGACGCGGGGCTTGAACCATGAGATCATGACCTGAGCTGAAGCCAGACGCTTAACCAACTAAGCCACCCAGGTGCCCCAAGGTCGGGCAGTTTTTAAAAACAGAAGTGCCCTAAAATCAAGGAATTAAGCTCTGTTGTTAAGAAATTTAGCAGAGGGGCGCCTGGGTGGCTTAGTCGGTTAAGCGTCCAACTTTCGTTTAGGTCATGATCTCACGGTTCGTGGGTTCGAGCCCCGCGTCAGGCTCTGTGCTGACTGCCAGCTCAGAGTCTGGAGCCTCTTTCAGTCTGTGACTCCCTCTCTCTCTGACCCTCCCCTGCTCATGCTGTCTCTCTCTCTGTCTCTCTCCTAGAAAAAAAAAAAAAAAAAAACATTAAAAAAAAAAAAGAAATTTAGCAGAGACCCACACAGATGTAGGCTTTCACAACAAAACGGAGTCCTGCTCCTAAGTGTCCAAAGGACACTCGCATCCACCAGGTGTCTGATTACATCTCTTTAAAAGTGTGCACAGAACACGTACAACTGTGCCAGAAACTATTTCAATCACTATGCTTTTTATTTACTTACTACTGTCTTCATAGGGAGGAAGTTGTGTTTCAAGTCTTTGTTAATTAATACTTTGTAATTCAGAACAGGTTGAAATTCCTCCAGTGGACGGAGACTGGAACAGAGCTCAGCACAAGGAATTCCTTGCGTGGATAAAGTTCTCATCTCTCTCAACATCCAGCCTATGGTCTTGTATGAGCAGAAGTTTAATAAAGAGTAGTTGAATTAGTTTACAAAAATATTATAAAAGATATCTATATTTCACAAAGAAAGTAAATACTTTCTTTGCCAAATAGTATAAGTACGTAACAAATGTACTGTCTATACTAGTAATATTAAATCAAAGAAAAAATAAGCTTTTTTTAATCCACCTTAAACATGGGTGATGAAAGAAGAGCACCATTAAATTCTGCTCTCGAATGATCACACACAAGATTACTCCGGGCTGCCACCGTTAAGAAGGACATAAACAACAAATAATTGTTGAACTTCCATTAACATCTACAAAGTGCAAAGATTTATGCAGATCAGAAAAGTAATTCCAGCCCTGGCTACCAGGGGGCACCCGAAGCAAGCACATCTCAGTGGTTCATAGAAAGGAAAAGAGGGCCGAGCGGTGTCTCTCCAGCACCCTGCGTGAAGCACTCCTAGCTCTGAGAGCCATCGTGCAGTCAGGCCTCTCTCTGGTCACCTTTCCTGCAAGAAACAGGACCTGCCAACTGAAAAGGCAGCTCTAATCAGTTTGGCATATACGCACATGTAATATACACGGACAGTCCCCCCTGACATTATCCCAAATACAATGTTTCCTGAAACTAAAGGAGAAGCAAACAATCTACACTAAAAAGTAAATCATATGATTAAGATCTTAGTTATCTACCTACAAAATACATAATATGACAGGTATAGTAGAGACACCACTGTTTTTTTTGTTTTTTTTTTTAATGTTTTTTATTTATTTCTGAGAGAGAAAGAGCATGAGCAGGGGAGGGTCAGAGAGAGAGGGAGACACAGAATCTGAAACAGGCTCCAGGCTCCAGGCTCTGAGCTGCCAGCGCAGAGCCCGACACAGGGCTCGAGCCCACGAATTGTGAGATCATGACCTGAGCTGAAGTCGGACGCTTAAGCAACAGAGCCACCCAGGCGCCCCTATTTGTTTTTTTTTTAAATAATTATTTTTTGTTTACTTACTTTTGAGACAGAGAGAGACAGAGCACAGCAGGGGAGGGGCAGAGAGAGAGGAAGACACAGAATCTGAAACAGGCTCCAGGCTCTGAGGTGTCAGCACAGAGCCCTACGTGGGGCCCAAACCCACGAACCGTGAGCTCATGACCTGAGTCAAAGCCGGACGCTTAACCGACTGAGCCACCCAGGCGCCCCACACTGTTTTCTTCATTTTTCTAGTCTTTATACAATACAATTTGTAATGTTTTTATTGTAGTAAAATATACATAACATAAAAATTTACAACCTTAACCATGTTAAATTATACAGTTCTGTGGGACTAAGAACATTCCCTGTGTTCGGCAACCATCCCACCATCTGTCTTTTTTATCTTCTCGAAGTGAAACTCTGCTCTCCCTAAGCACGAACTCCTCATTCTCTTTTCCTCCAGCCCCTGGCAACCACCAATCTACTTTCTTGTTTCTGTGATCATGACCACGCTAGGTACCTGATACATGTAGAATCATACAGTATTTGTCTTTTTTGTGACTGGCTTACTTCACTTACAAACTTCCAGCTATAAAATAAACCCGTCACAGGGATGAAAAGTACAGCATAATGTATTACAGCCAGTAATATTGTAATTACTCGTATGGTGGCAGATGCTATGGTAACTGCATTTACTGCTATGGCCATTTCATAATGTATATAATTGTCAAATCACTGTGTTATACCCGAAACTAACATTACTACTATATGTCAACCACAGTTCAATTAAAAATAAAAATAGGGGCTCCTGGGTGGCTCAGTGGGTTAAGTTTCCCACTCTTGATTTCAGCGCAGGTCATGACCTCATGGTTGGTGAGATCAAGCCCGTACAGGACTCTGTGCTGAGCCCCGGGACTCTGCTTAGCATTCCCTCTCTCCTCTTCTCTCAGCTCCTCCCCCTTCTGCTGCTGTATCTCTCTCAAAATAAACTTAATTAATTAATGAAAACAGAAAAACATTCGAAGACCTTATAGACCAGTATTTCTCAATTAAAAAAAAAAAACAAAACAAAATAACCTAGGTCTACATGACCATCACCAACTACATACACACACCTTCAAGTTCTGCAAGGGAGAAGATATTTTAAGATGTGCTTTCAGAAGCTTAGGGTATTTTTTTTTCCCTTAAGATAACCTTAAGTTCAGCTCTCAAGAGCGAATGAATTCTCCAGGGCAAGGAGAGTGCTAATCAGAACGGATCTCAACTCTAGTAACGGCAACGAATGGAAGCTGTTCCAGGGAAATATGAAAAGAGATTAATCTTGTCACATTCCTGCAATAAATCCATCATGCATGTGGCGAATTCTGAGGTCATTTTCAGCTTCTAGAAGGGTCGACAACATTCAGTCAACTAATATTTCTTAAATATTCTGTCCGGGCCCGGCCCAGGGTTAAGCCCTGGAGATTCAAAAGCGAATCCTGAGAAGCGGCGAGAACGCGTGACACTGGGACAGTTACAGGCCGGGCCGAGCCCTGCTCGGCGGCCTCCAGCCCTGCGGAGACGGCCCCAACACCTGCCCGGGCTGGGCCCTGCGCGCACCTGGTGGCGGGGACCAGCGCGGGTGAGTGACCTGCGGGGACGCCTTCCCGCCTCCTCCGGCAGGGCCGACTCCCAAGTGCATCGGAGCAAGTGCTTTAAAAATAAATAAATAAGTAAGAGTCCCGATGACCGGCGGCTAAATTAAGTGTGTGTGATGGGAACCAGGCTCGCGGCCACTATTTATAGCTCCTCGGCTCCCTCTCCGGGACGAGCTCCAGCCTGCGCCCGGCGCGGCCTCGACAGCACCCCCGCCGCGGCCCTGGCTCCGCGCGGCCGGTGCGCCGGCTCCGGCGGGAACCCCACGCGCAGCGGCCCTGCCCCGCGCCCGCCGTCGGGAACCTGCGTCCCAGGCGGCGGGACTCGCGCGGGGCCGCGGCGCCCCGACGCCCATGCGCCCCACCCCCAGCCCAGCCCCGGCTCGGGGGCGCCCGACGGCAGGCGCGACCCGGGGCGCGGGGCGGACGCACGTGCGCGCGAGGGGCGCCCCGGGGGCGGGCGAGGCGGGGTCCGGGCGCCCTTAGATCGCGCTCCGAGTACTTTCCGTGGAGAATGGACGCGAGGCCCGCGGGAGCCCGGCCGCCGGAAAGAGCCCCGGGCCCCATATCCCGGGTGGGAGGGCGCTCCCGTGGGTGGGGGCGCGGGACGCAGGTGCGGGACGGTGTGGGTAAGCGGGCAGCTGCGGCGCGGGGCGGGCATGTGGCATGGCGCGGGCGTGGGAGGGTGTGGCGCGGGCGCGGGCGCGGGGCGGGCGCGGGCAGGGGGCGGGCGCGGGGCGGGGCGGGTGGGGGTGGCGTGGCGTGCGGGGCGCGGGCGGGGTGGGGATCGCGGCGGCGGGGCGCGCGTGGCAGGGTGGAGCGCGGGCGATGCAGGGGCGCGCGGGCAGGTGGGAGCGCTGGCGGGCGTGCGGGGGCGCGCGGGCAGGGGTGGGGGAGCGGCGGGCGGGGCGCGGACGGTGGGCGTGTGGGGCGCGGGGCGCGGGTGGGTGGCGGGGCGGCGCGCGGGCGCAGCAGTGAGCGCAGGCGCTGGATCGCAGGTGTGGGGCGCCGGACGCAGGTGTGGCTGGGCGGAGCGCGGGCGGGGTGGGGAGCTGGCGGGGCGCTGACGCAGGTGCGTGGGGCGTGGCGGGTGGGTGGGGCGGCGGGGTGGGTGGGGCGGGCGCGGGGCGGGTGGGGGAGCGGCGGGCGCGGACGAGGTGCGGGGCGTGCGGGGCGCGGGGCGGGCATGCGGGCGGGGTGGGGGAGCGCGGTGGGCGGGGCGCGACGCAGTGGGGGAAGGACGCAGGTGCGGGGCGCGCGCGGGGCAGGGTGGGAGCGCCGGGGCGCGGACGCAGGCAGGGCGCGCGGGGCGCGGGCTGGCGTGCGGGGCGCGGGGCGGGCGTGCGGGTGCGGGGCGGGCGTGCGGGGCGCGGGGCGGGCGGGGCCCGCGGCTGCGCGCTGGCACCGCCCGGCGCGGCCCCGGCCGATGGCGGAGCGGCGGGGCGTGGCGCGGCGGCCGGGGCTGCGGCGTGGGGCGCTGAGCGGGGCGCTGGGGCCAGGGGATGGCCGCCGGGGCGGGAGGCTGGGGCCTGTGCGCGGGGCGCACGCGTTAAGTGGCACCGCACGTGGAAGAGAAAAGTCTCCTTTTCAGAGCGGCCGGGAGCCCTGCGCGAGAGGGAGCGCGCCCGGGTCGCCGCCGCGGCTGAGCGGGGTAAGCGCGGGGCAGCGCCGGGGCGCAAGGACGGGCCCGGGCGGGCTGCGCGTTGGCGCTCCGGCCTCTTCGGATTCTCGGGGAGTGACGTGGTGAGAGACGGGGGCTCGGGGAACTTTCTGGAAAACTTTGGGAATACTGCTGTCCCTTTGCTCCCGGAGAGCCCCGCAGGGCGCCCGCTCCCGGCTGAGCGCCGCGCTCCTTGGCGGCCGGCCGGGGGGAGAGCGTGTCCCCGCCGCTGCTCTCCCCCTGGGCGCGGAGGCGGGTGGCTCTAGACCTCAGACCCCAGGGACCTCAAGGGCGGGGCGGACACCCGAGTCCCCGACGCCGCGCCAGGGAGGGGGCCCGGCTGCCGGCCTGTGGCGCCAGCGCGCTCCGCGCCGCCGGGGCCGCGTCTTCAGGAGCCGTGTGGCCTCGCCTGCTGCTTTTAAGAAAAACTTTTTGAAAGTTTTTTTTTTTTTTCTTTTGGTAAGAAATGCTTTAGTTACAAGTGCAGGATCTAATTTCTGGACCCGTATGCTTGCTGTGTGTGTTCAAGTGCCAAGAATTCACAGAAGAGTGCGCACTTATCTGCTTCTGTAGCAGCCCCGTCCCGTAAGGGTGGTTCTGACACTGCGGCGACGCGGGCGTTTGCTCTGCAGTGTCTACGCCGCGCTCTAGTGAACAGAATTCATCCCGGTCCGCAGAGCTCTCAGTTCACGAACGTGTGATGGGACTTCAGGGTCGAGTGGAGCTCTCCAGCTCTCATTTTGCCACCGTATCACCAAAATATGTCATTTAGAAATGGTCGTATGGAAACAGCGGAGACGTGAATTACGCTTTGGCTTATGTTACTCGGGAATTCAAATGGTGATTTATGATAGTGCATCGCTTCCCTGACAGCCCATCAATGTGCTGTGAAATGTATTGCAAAACAAACATTAGAAGATTAAAGAGGAAAGGGGGGGATTTGTTTTCCAAAGGCCGGTGTGTTCAAAGTAAACAACAGCTAGTTTGGCCCGTATTCCACTGCTTCAGCACTTTGACCGATGTTGAGATAAGCATCTACTGAGGGCATTGCACGTGTTCTGTAGTATAAAGTAATTCAGGAAAACTTTACTACTCTAACAGATTAGACAGTGCTATGTATATTAACCAGTTAACGTTAACAGGCTTAAAGCCACCTAAAAATAATGAAATGAACAAAATTTCACTGCCAATAAGGAAAAAGAATTTTGACAGTTTCCTTGAATATTTCCTATACTTTAAGTTGTGTTCATCTTCTTAACATAAATAACTTTTACACTATGCATTTGAAACTTAAAATTAATTATGTGTATGTATCACAACCATTTTGCAAAGCCTCATGTATGTAAAGAATTTAAACTATAATTAGTCTTTCAGATGTTAACATTACTTGAGCATGCACCTAACACTGCATAAATAGGATACGTATATATTTAGGATTTTAGCTCAGTACCACATGTAAATGATGAATAAACACATAGTTTTTGTAATGTACTAAAATATTACCAGAACGTTCTAGACAGTGGGAAGGCCTTTGAGAAGTATTCCACCCTGGACAGATAGCATGATTCTCGGGATCTGTGTATTAAGAAACTCAACCAAACTCATGATTAACTACAATGTCCATCTCTCTCCTGCTCTGCTGTGGTGTGGCCATTACCAGTACGGTGTGACACTTGTCATACTATATTTTGGTTAGTTTTTTGCAAGTCTGTCTCACGCATAGATTGTGAGTGACCCTCCTTCAGGTAAGGACCGTACCTTAATTAGTAGCGCACTGCCACACACATACTAGGTGTTTGATGAATGTTTACTAAATCGAAGAGGGAAAAAAGTCCGATACATGTGGCCATAAACAGCATACCTGTGTCTCTAAAAACACTATGTTTTTGCCATTTCAATATAATGCCTAAAAGGAATAAAATAGCGATAAAGTTCAATCTGAATATTCGTTCTTGCAGTGGTAGGAAATTCTTCATCAGGATAGCTAAGTTAGCACTCTGGCGCTTTTTTAAAATCTCTGATCTTCAAAAGCGTGACTTCATAATGGCTAATGTGAACACTTTTGCACGCTTACATTTCTTTAATTTGAAGAATTCGTGGTTTGCTTTAAATTTAGTGCTAACAAACTAACGATACTGAAATGTAAAAATCACTTAATTTTTGTCACTCAGAACACCTGATTATCTCCATGAACTAACACTCACTTTATTCATGAACCTCCATTTTGCGTTAGCTTCAAAATGAATCTTTTATTCTAGAACATAGATGACATTTCTGTGTTGTATGCTAATAAAAATAAATTTGAATAAAAGCGAAATTATATTTATACTATAGAGATTATTATTGCAACAATAGAAACCATTTTGGCAGATATCATTTGTGCCAGTAATGTAAATGGAAAAATAAAACACCATAATTATAAGGCCGTGAGGTTTTGTTCACTAAGCAGAAGTAAAGACAATTTCTGAATTTGCTTTAAAATGACGATTCCAAATTATATGGTGGAGTCACAGGACTGTTCTTAGCCGTGTCAATAACATTGAACAGTTTTAGCCACTTTGGGCTGGAAGAGGAGAGCAAAAGCTTAAAATGTAGCCTCACCCAGGTTTCTAAACGTATGTTTTAAAGTGTGGCAGAGCCACATAACTAAAAAGGCAGCTGTTGTGGTCTGAACAGTGGGCCTGGTGCGTGATCCTGGGAAGTCACGCGGAAGGGAAGGGACGCGGACCCAGAGTCAGAGGCCAGGAGTTTTCGTGCCGGCTTCAGCACTGCGGGCTGTGCAGCCTTGGGCAAATCACAGCACCCTCTCGGGTCCGCATTTCCTGGTCTATAGAACGAAGAGGACGAACCAGACCGCTTCTGGGGTTCTTCTCGCTCTAAAATGCTGTGATTCCATGTCTGCTCCGTGGATGAGTAAGATTCCTGAAGGACGTAGCTTGGATTTACTTAGGAAACTCCCTTTTACTTGACCGGACTGTATGAAGTCAGTACTGGGCATAGTACTCAGGCCACCCGATCTCGCGTCTGGACAGGACGGGCCGCTGCACAGAGCGCGGGCACTTGTCCCTGTTGTCATTCACCCCTGTCCCAGGCCACCCTTCAGGAAGTATTGGTGAATTTAGTTGTATTTCAAGAGTAGTGACTTGTGTTTTCATTAGTCAGTTCTTTAAAGTTGAGTACTAACGCTGAAGTATGTTCGAATTGACCCTGAGTTACACTAAAACATGTAAGTAAAGTGTTTAAATAAGTGAAACTTCCAGTGGTATCCTTAGATCTTTCACGGAAGCTATTTTTAAAACTTTTAATGCCATCTAATAATCAGCAGGAGAAAGTGGCGGTCCCCAGGGTGATGGACAGGGAAGACATTTCAGGGCTGAAAAAGGAAGCCCGGCAGCGTGAACAGTTCTGGAAGACACTCGTGTTTCTAATTATGCTCCAGACTTTCTACGTTTTTCTGTCCGTTGAACTTAAGCTCAACCAGCTGTTAATTTTCTAGCTTAATATTAGAACTCTAATTGTGGAAATGGTGACTTAATACTGATTTCTGGTAGGAATATTTATTTTAGTCACAGAGATACTGTGGATAGAAAGTTAGGTGTATTTTTAGTGTTGTCGTTCCTGAATATAAAATTCTTGAAGATAAAATTTGAAGACATTTGTTTTTATTTTTTTTTTAATTTTTAATGTTTTATTTATTTCTGATAGAGACAGAGAGGCAGTGTGAGCAGGGGAGGGGCAGAGAGAGAGGGAGACACAGAATCTGAAGCAGGTTTCAGGCTCTGAGCTGTCAGCACAGAGCCCGACACGGGGCTCGAACCCACGAACCGTGAGATCATGACCTGAACCGGAGTTGGATGCTTAACTGACTGAGCCACGTAGGCACCACGAGACATTTGTTTTTAAACTAATACAATTGTTTAAGTTGCTCCCAACTTAAAATCCGCTCTCAGGCAGACTTTAAATTACAGAATGTCAAAAACAAAAGAAAAACTGAGTTCTTCCCTTGACTAAGGATGAAAAGTATTAATTAACCATATTTACCTTAGCCAAGACTTAAGAGCATACAACTTTTCAGATATTTATAAACAATTTAAAATACCCCTCACAAAACAATTAAAATTCCCACATAAAAGAAAATATAGAGATAATAATAATAATAATACCTGGATGGCAGGTGTTTTCCATACGTTCTTATTTAATAAATAAAATAAAAGTATACATTAAGGAGCACCCGACTGGCTCAGGCTCTTGATCTTCAGTTTGTAAGTTCAGGCCCCATGCTGCGTGTAGAGATCACTTAAAAAATAAATCTTTGGGGAAAAAAAGGTATAATTTATTTAAATAAATTTTTGAGATGTTTAGAGAGAGAGCATGTGGTATGTGCAGTTGGTGGGGGAGGCGGCGAGAGAGACAGAGGATCTGAAGTGGGCTTCATGCTGACAGCACAGACAGGGCGCCTGGGGGCTCGGTCGGTTGAGCCTCTGACTTTGGCTCAGGTCATCATCTCACGGTTTGTGGATTTGAGCCCTGCATCGGGCTCTGTGCTGACAGCTCAGAGCCTGGAGCCTGCTTCAGATTCTCTCTCTCTCTCTCTCTCTCTCTGACCTTCCCCTGTTCACGCTGTCTCTCTCTCTCAGAAATAAATAAAACATTAAAAAAAATTTTTTTTAAATTTCCATTTATGCTGACAGCACAGAGCCTGACATGGGCTTAAACTTGCGCACTGCAAGATCACGACCTGAGCTTAACCGACTGAGTCACCCAGGCGCCCCTGAAGTATGATTTTAAAACAATTTCATGTTTCTAGAGATTAATTCTCTGACAGCAAAACTACATAATTCTAGCAGTGCTTTAAAATTATTGATAAAGAAGTTGGAAATTAGTATTTTATGATTTCATTAAACCTTTCGATGTGTAGGAGAGTGGTGTCTCCTGCCAGAGCACTGGATTACTGAAAAGTTAAGTAGAGAAGCCACGCACATCTTCTATTTAAAATAAGGAACCCCCTGGAACTGTACAGTAATAAATAATTTCACACTAAGATCGAGGATACCCTTAAATTATATGTGTATATTTTATAGTAATATTAGCAAATACCAAAATCTACATTATCTATTTAAAAGATCCATAGGAGGGGCGCCTGGGTGGCTTAGTCGGTTGGGCGTCCAACTTGGCTCAGGTCATGATCTCATGGTTCATGGGTACAAGCCCTGCATCAGGCTCTGTGCTAATATTTCAGAACCTGAAGCCTGCTTTGGATTATGTCTCCCTCTCTCTCTGCCCCAGCCTGCTCACACTCTGTCTCTCTCTCTCTCAAAAATAAGTAAATGTTAAAAAGAAATTTTTAAAAATTAAAGATCCATAGGAGGTTTTTGTATATTTGTTCTCTATACTGTAAATATAGCATATGTGAAAAGATATTGGAAAACATAACAAAATAAACTTTCATTCTTTTTCAAGCATATCAAAATTAGTTCTTTAAAGAAGAACTTCTAGCAAGACATAAACAATATTTGGAACCAAATAAAGGAATCTAAGTACGAATACTATTAAGTTTAAAAACCATAAGAAAATACCATAAATAATATACCATAAATAATTTTATGCCAATAAACTTGAAGCTTAGATGAAATGGAAAAATTTCTAAAGGATATAAACTATCAAAATTAACTTAAGAAATAGAAACCCTATTTATGTCAATAACAGTTAATGAAGTTGAATTTGTAATCTAGGCTTCCCCCAGACTCCTTAAAAAAAAAAAAAAAAAAAAAGACATTACTCCCAAACTCTTTTACAGGAGATTCTTAAAGTTTTTCAGAGAAATTTTTAGTTTTCAGGCTAAAATAATGTTCTTACCCAAATCCAATGGTAATGGTAGTACCAGAAAAAAAATGGGACCAATCTTAGGTATAAACAAATAACCCAAAATAAAGTAGTGGCAAATTGAATGTGATAGTATATTAAAAATAAAGTCATGACTACTACGGTGCTTCACCATCTAAAAAATTCACAGCAGCGGGAGAAAAGTATTTTACTAAATCCAATTTGGCAAATTCTCGATTCAGAAACTCATGATTTAGAAAACAAAACCCAACAAACTGAACAAATATTACATGGAAACTTCCTTAGCCTGATAAAAGTTGAAATATAAAACCTGAGAAGCGTTCATATTTGAGACAAAATGTGAAAAGATGTCACCATCTCCACATTGTGCCTGGAGTGCTGGTCAGTACAAGAAAAGGAAATAACAGGAATTAGAATTAGGGAGGAAGAAACAAATCAGTCCTAAATAGCATATGATATGGTTATATGTTACGTAGAAAATCCAAAGGAGCCTCCTAACTCTTCGAACTAGTAAGGGCTTTCTAACCGGTTTCTGGATACAAGGTCAACCTATAAAAACAGTGTTCCTTGGGTCCCTGGGTGGCTCAGCTGGTTAAGCATCCAACTTCGGCCGAGGTCATGATCTCGCGGTTCAGGAGTTCCAGCCCCGCATCAGGCTGTATGCCGGCAGCTCAGAGACTGGAGCTGCTTCGGATTCTGGGTTGCTCTCTCTGCCCTTCCCCTGCTCATGCTCTGTCTCTCTCTCTGTCAAAAATAAGTAAACCTTTGAAAAAAATTTTTTTTAAGAAGAAGAGAAAACGATGTTCCTAAGTGCCAACAATAACCGATCAAGAGTTATAATGAAAAAACTATTTGGGGGAGCGCCTGGGTGGCTCAGTCGGTTAAGCATCCAACTTCGGCTCAGCGCATGATTCCACAGTTCATGTGTTCATGCCCCGCGCAGGACTCTGTGCTGACAGCTCAGAGCCTGGAGCCTGCTTCAGATTCTGTGTCTTCCTCTTTCTCAACTCCTCTGCACCCTCAAATAAATATTTTCTTTTAATGTTTTATTTATTTCTAGGAGAGAGAGAGACAGTGTGAACAGGGGAGGGTCAGAGAGAGAGGGAGTCACAGACTGAAACAGGGCTCCAGGCTCTGAGCTGGCAGTCAGCACAGAGCCCGACGCGGGGCTCGAACCCACGAACCGCGAGATCATGACCTAAGCGAAAGTTGGATGCTTAACCGACTAAGCCACCCAGGCGCCCCTCAAATAAATATTTTTAAAAAATTAAAAAAACTATTTAGAACAAAAAAATAGAACAGGTATAAATTAGGAATAAATCTAACAAAAGATGTGTAAGACCTTCAGTCACACTATCCTAACACACTATCGAAGGGCATGAAGAGGGTCTGTGTTAGTGGCTCAGTTGTGCTTATTGACGGGGATACTAGTTTATAAAGAGCTAAATTTGATCCGACTATAAATTTCATGCAATTCCAGTTAAAATCAAGTCTCAGATTTTTTGGAACTTAACAAGCTCTACCTAAATTTCATATGGAACAATCTAGACAAGCATGCAGAACAAAGTTGGGAGACTAGTCCTAGTCAAGTATATCTAGACAATCAAGTATATCCAGAACCGTGCCCTGCTGGTTGGTGCGATCAGTTGCCTTCTTCTGGAGATGGAAAACAATTCACATGTTGTTCAGTCTGAAACTTCAGAGGTTTGGTTTTCTCCTCTTTTATGCATGTCTGTGTGGTTGAGCTTTTTCCATTGCTGTGACTGATGAATTCTAAGTGGCACCAAGCTGCTTTTAAAAGCCTAGTTCCCATCTTGCTGCTTAGTCTTAGAAGCTCAGACAACGCTGCATGTTGGAGTTGAGGTTATAGAGTAAAAGAGGAAAGGGGCTTTTGTTATTTTGAAATCTGTTTCCTTTTTAAAGAGACCAGAATTATGGGAGAATTGTGGTACGTACCGAATCCCATAGATGAGGCCCCATGGCATCTGGGAATGACTGTTGTAAATGTGAAAGCTTGAAATAGGCACATAAAGTATGAAGCTAACGGAGAAGTGTTTCCACCTGCTAAAAAGATAATTAGATAAGCCATCTTTCATTGTATCATATTTGTGACAGGTTCAGCCTCCCGTGTTTTTATTTTTATTTTTTTTGAATATTTTTATTTATTTCTAGGAGAGAGAGAGACAGCGTGAGCAGGGGAGGGTCAGAGAGAGAGGGAGTCACAGACTGAAACAGGCTCCAGGCTCTGAGCTGGCAGTCAGCACAGAGCCCGATGCGGGGCTCGAACCCACGAATCATGACCTAAGCGAAAGTCGGACGCTCAACCGACTAAGCCACCCAGGCGCCCCTCCCGTGTTCTTTTAAATTTGTGCCAAGTCAGGGAGGGCGAAAATTAGCATTTGGGCCACACTGTCCAGTACCAAACCTTAGCAGACATCACTAATTGAACACTGAACTCTTTCTGGCTAAGCCTGTATGAGACCCTCATAGTCCCACTCAGCAGTGTTCCAGCAGTCCACAGTAAACACAGGGTTAACCTGCCTAGCCGCGCCTCATGTTATGTTACGTCTAACTTACAGTGTCCTATGCTGTTACAAAAGGGAATCAAGTAAAACACAAGTGACAGTTTTTGGGTATTATTCTCCCAGAGTCTTAACTAAAAGTTGCATTTCCTACTAATTGGCTGTTTTGTAAGCGTCTCCTTCTGTACTCAACCTCCAAATGCTAGAGAACCTGTGGCTCGGTCTTCAGCCTCCTTGCCCTTCTCCGCTGCCCTCAGATAATCTCAGTCCAGCGTCAGGGTTTGATGATGACCCCCAAATGGTTATCTCCAGCCTTGACACTCGCGTGTCTAATAGATGTCTTCACCTTAACGTTTCCCAAAGAGGACTCGTGATGTCCACGCCTTTCCCAGGCCTGTACCTCGTCTGGTCTCCCCATCTTCCTAAATGGCTGTTCCCTTCGTCCTGTGCAGGGCAGAAACCTGGGCCTCGCCCCAGCGCTACCCCAATCCTGATGCACCGGCACGTCATGCCGGACCTGCCTTCAGAATCTGTGCAGACCGGCCATTTGTCACCGCTGTCGCTTTTCTGGATTATAGCACAGCCTCCTCTCTGGGCCCTCTGCTACCGCCCCTGCCCCGGGGCCCCTGCCCCCTCCACCCCCCAGCCGCTCTCACAGAGGATGCGAGTTGGGCTACGTCGCTCTTCGTTCCAACCCTCCAGTGCATCCTCCTCGCCCCTGGAGCGGCAGCCGGAGTCCTCACCAGTGTCGCGGGCAGACCGCCTCGCTGGCCGCTCCTCTGCCCGTCTGCTCGCTCCCGAGCCCCCCAGTCCTGCTGGGGAGCCCTTCCTCCGCCTGGAGCGCACGTCCCCGCGTCCCCTCGCTGGTGTCACCGTCTCGGGAGGCCCCGGTCCTCCGCAGCCCTGCCCTCCCCGCTGTGCCCCCGCAGCCCTGCCCTTCCCGCTGTGCCCCCGCAGCCCTGCCCTCCCCGCTGTGCCCCCGCAGCCCTGCCCTTCCCGCTGTGCCCCCGCAGCCCTGCCCTCCCCGCTGTGCCCCCGCAGCCCTGCCCTTCCCAGCTGTGCCCCGCAGCCCTGCTCCTTCCCGCTGTGCCCCGCAGCCTGCCCCCTCAGCCCCGCAGCCCTGCCCTCCCGCCCGCAGCCCTGCTCCTCCTCGCTGTGCCCCCGCAGCTTGCCTCCTCCCCGCTGTGCTCCCCGCAGCCCTGCCCTCCCGCTGTGCCCCCCGCAGCCCTGCCCTTCCCCAGCTCCCGCAGCCCTGCCCTCCCCGCGTGCCCCCGCAGCCCTGCTTCCTCCCCGCGGCCCCGCAGCCCTGCCCTCCTCACAGTTCTCGCGCAGCCCTGCCCCCTCCCCCCGCCAGCCCCCGCAGCCCTGCCCCTCCCCCGCTGTGCCCCCGCAGCCCTGCCCTCCCCGCTGTGCCCCCGTTGTCCCTGCCCTCCCCCGCTGTGCCCCCGCAGCCCCGCTCCTCCCGCTGTGCCCCCGCAGCCCTGCCTCCTCCCCGCCAGCCCCCCGCAGCCCTGCTCCTTCCCAAGCAGCCCCCGCAGCCCTGCCCTCCTCCTCGCTGTGCCCCCGCAGTCTGCCTCTCCCGCAGCTCCCCGCAGCCCTGCCCTCCCCGCTGTGCCCCCGCAGCCCTCACCGCTGGCCTCCCGCCGAGCGTCGGCCGCACCCGGCGGTGCTCCCGGCGGTGCTCCCTGCGGTGCTCCCTGCGGTGCTCCCTGCGGTGCTCCCTGCGGTGCTCCGCACCAGCACCTCGCGCCCGGGGGCCTCCGCGGTCCGCGCCGAGTGGCCGCGGCCTGCCCGGAGACGCGGGGTGCGGCCGTGCAGGGAGCTCGGGGGCCTGCGCCTCCTCTCCCTCTCCGTCCCCCGCTTACCGAGCCTTCGCTCCGCGCGGGGGCCCAGGTCCTGCCCTTGTCCGAGAAGATGACCTCCGGCTTGACCCCGCTGCGGAGAGCCTTGTCACGCCGGGAGGGCGCCCGGCCCCGCCTGCCCTCGGCCCCCCCACCCCCCCGGTGCGGGGCAGCTGCCATCCCCCCCCGGGCCCGTGACCCTGCCCCTCGCAGGCCAGACACCCCCAGCTTCCCTGCCTTGAAAACACCCGTCCTGGGCCTCATTACCCACTCGTGGCCCGTTTTGTGCCGTCCTTCCCTTAGTTCCCAGACTAACTGAGCGGGCGCCCCTCCCACCGTGCCTCGGTTTCCCTCGCACCCTCGGCCTCCTCCACTCCCGGCCCGGGCCGTCGCCTCTGCCCCGCCGCGCGGGCACTCGGACGCGGGCAGCGGCCTCCTCCGTGCGAGGCCAGGGGGCCTCCGCTCTATTCGCGGCCTCCCCGGACCCGCGAAGGAGCCGCGGCCGCTAGGCCTCCTTCCTCAGGGCCCCCCTTGGCCTCCGGGCTCCCGGGCGCCGCGTCGCCCGCTCTCCGCAGGGACTGCTAGCAGCTCAGACACAGCTCGGTGTTGGGGTCCGTCTGTAGACAGGAAACGGTCTGTCTGATGTTATTTTGGAAAACGAACCAAATACAAGCCAGGCGGTGTGAACCTGTCCGGGGAGCCGACCAGGCCCCGCTGAGGAGGGGCCCTCCGTCCACACCGTCCAGGGGTCCCTCCGTCCACACCGGCCTCCGCCGCTGCCGGGCTCTTGCCGGGTCAGCCCCGCGACCCTTCACGGAGCACGGACCCCGCGGCGCGTCACCCTTGCGCGGTTCCCGGAGGTGTGTCGTCCGCACCCGGGGCGGGCTGCCCTGCGGACCCCCCTCCAGCCGTCCTGCTCCCGGGCCTCCCGCCCCCCACACTGCTGTCCGCGCCTGCGGACCCCCCTCCAGCCGTCCTGATCCCGGGCCTCCCCTCCAGCCGTCCTGATCCGGGCCTCCCGCCTGAGGACCCCGCCCCCACACACTGCTGTCCGCGCCTGCAGACCCTCCAGCCGTCCTGCTCCGGGCCTCCGCCTGCGGACCCCCTCCAGCCGTCCTGCTCCGGGCCTCCCGCCCTGCGACCCCGACCCCCACTGCTGTCCGGCCTGCGGTTCCCCTCCAACCGTCCTGATCCGGGCCTCCCCGCCTGCGGACCCCCGCCCCCCACTGCTGTCCGCGCCTGCAGTTCCCTCCAACCGTCTGGTCCGGGCCTCCGCCCCCACTGCTGTCCGCGCCTGGACCCCCTCCAGCCGTCCTGATCCGGACCTCCGCCCCCCCTGCTGTCCGCGCCTGCCGGACCCCTCCAAGCCGTCTGATCCCGGGCCTCCACGCCCTGCCGGACCCCGCCCCACACTGCTGTCCGCGCCTGCGGCCCCCTCCAACCGTCCTGCTCCCGGGCCTCCCGCCTGGGACCCCCTCCAGCCGTCCTGCTCGGGCCTCCGCCTGCGACCCCGACCCCCTGCTGTCCGGCGCCTGGAGACCCCCTCCAGCCGTCCTGATCCCGGGCCTCCCGCCTGCGGACCCCCGCCCCCACTGCTGTCCGCGCTGGGACCCCTCAGCCGTCCTGATCCCGGGCCTCCCGCCCCCACTGCTGTCCGCGCCTGCGACCCTCCAACCGTCCACAGTCCGGGCCTCCCGCCCCCACTGCTGTCCGCGCCTGCGACCCCTCCAGCCGTCCTGATCGTCCGGGCCTCCCGCCCCACTGCTGTCCGCGCCTGCGGTCCCCTCCAGCCGTCTGATCCCGGGCCTCCCGCCTGCGGACCCCGCCCCCACTGCTGTCCGCGCCTGCGAACCCCTCCAGCCGTCCTGCTCCCGGGCCTCCCGCCCTGCGGACCCCCCGCCCCCACCGCTGTCCGCGCCTGCGAACCCCCTCCAGCCGTCCTGCTCCCGGGCCTCCCGCCTGCCCCCGACCCCCGCTGTCCCGCCTGCGGGCCCCCTCCAGCCGTCCCTGCTCCCGGGCCTCACTGCGACCCCCACTGCTGTCCGCGCCTGCGAACCCCGCCGCCGTCGCGCGGGAAGCCAGCAGCCAGAGCCTCCGCCCCGCCCCGGCCCCCAGCCGCCCCGGCCGCCCCGATCCGCCCTCCGCGCGGCGCCCCGCCCAGGCTCGGAAGCGCGAGCTTTGCCTGCCACTCGGGCCTCTCTCGCCTCCGGGCCGACTCGACGTCCTGCTTTATTTTTGTCTCCAGACTGTGTCTCCTTTCCGCCCTTGCGTTTCCCACTTGCCGCCGCCGGCCGTCAGCACTCACTTGGAGGTTATCGCCCTTCCGGGGTCCCCGGCGGGGCCCCTTCCTCCCTGGGCAGCCCCGCGCCTCCCTCCCCGCTCTCCCAGGGCCCAGCGGCCCTCGACGCCCCACCGGGGCTCACGGAATGTCTCCTCTGTGCCCAGGCGGCCATTCAAACCCATCACTTCCTAAAACCAGTTCTCATGGATTCCCATTACCAAGGGAACGCTCCGGCCTTAAATACACCCCCCACCCCCCACCCCCCACCCCCCACCTCTCTCAGTCCCTGCCCAAACGCCACTCGCCCCTGGCTAGCCTTCCCTGCCTGAAAGTTCTCCTGTTAATCCCCGTTTCCCCGCGATCCCTCCGCTCGCGCGTAGCCCCGGCCCCCTGAAGCCTCGCGTCTCCACACGCAGATCTCAAGACAGAGGCCCTGTTTTTACTTCCGCTGTGTTCAACAGAACCCGTGGCCGAGAGCTGAGCACAGGATTGTCGCTGAATAAGTAGCCATCGATTGATCCTAAGGGACACGTAACACCTCCTGAAGGCCAAGGGGAAACCATAGCACTTTGAACGGGGAAGGAGAACTGTCTGAACAACGGGAAGCAGCCGCCTATAGACTCCAGCCTGGGATCTTGTTCTGTAGTAGTGTCGGAATCAAAGTTTCACTAGACAGGGGCGCCTGGGGGGCTCAGTCGGTTAAGCGTCCGACTTCGGCTCAGGTCATGATCTCACAGTTCGTGGGTTCAAGCCCCGCGTCGGGCTCTGTGCTGACAGCTCAGAGCCTGGAGCCTGTCTTCGGATTCTGTGTCTCCCTCTCTCTCTGGCCCTCCCCTGCTCACACTATCTCTCTCTCAGAAAGAAATAACACATTTTTGTAAAAAAAAACAAAGTTTTCACTAGATAAAAGTAAAAATCAATTAAATGCTGTTTCGTGGAGATGATTAATGTCCACATCCAAGTAATATAGAACCCCACAGCTACTGTTGGAGAGCAGTGACCTGTGAAGTGCTCAGGAGTGTAGCCCAGTGCTCCGTAATTCGCTCTCGCGCGCCTTACCAAGTTAAGCACTCAGCACTGGCAGCTTTCAGGAGCCCCTCTGGTTTTGTCCTGAAAGGGCCCAACACGTTGACAAGAAGAATAAGTCCATTTTCTCCTCCCAAGCAGAAAGGTATTTCATGCACTCACCTCGTGTTTGTCTCACCTGATGTCAGCCCTCAGTGGACGGTGGGGTTTCCTGTTGTCCGTCGTTCGTGCTTACTTAGGCAGCAGAGGCTTGCTGTTCCGAGAGGGCTTCACTCTGCCGTCATTTTCCTAATTACTGAACTGGGACGAGGAATAGGCTAAGGTGGTAAACCACCTTGAGAACGTCTGCATGGCATCTGGAGCAGACAGACCATGAGGACTCTGAAGGGAGGTGGATGCCACGCCTACCGTGGAGTCTCCCATTGCCATCTGACCTTGACCCGCGCTGCAGGCCTGGTCATAGATATTCAGTCCTCTGGTTAATTTTTTTATTCATTCATTCCTGTATTTTCCAGAAGGAGACCCCAACCGTGAAGTGTGGTGGTGGTAAGACTCAGCGGTGAGCAGCAGGATACACAGAGCCCAGCTGGTAGACTGCCCGGGCCGGAGAGTCCAGCTTAAGCTCTGAGGCCTCAGTGATAACCGTTGTCAGGCTCTGTGGTGCATCTCCGAGAGCCCAGGATCACTCTCCAGTCTGCCACTGGGCTCATGTCACATGTATGGTGTCTGTCTTTTGTGCACTTATCAGGGACATGATTAAAGAGATCGAAGGAGTAGACACCGCAATGAAAGAACAATGAAAACAGAATCCGATTTTTTTCAAAACCTAGAACTGAAACATGAGTCATGGTCACTAATCCTTTAGGACAATAAACGCAGTTAAGTTGTTATAGAAAATGCAAAGAAGTGTGAAAAGAGAATTCTACTAACACTATGGTTTAAGTATCATTCTCGCTCTTCCTTTGCATGTGGGAACGTGTGGGAAATAGCCGGTAGCAGGCTGTGGTTTTGTGTTAGGTTTTTGTCATATATCAGTATAGCATGAATGTATCTTCATTAATGATCTTAAAAGTTACATCTACTGAATACTAATAGTAGTTATGAATCAATCAGAGCTTGTCATGTGTGCCTGGACTTACCGTGTAAATAATTGAAGAGCGTGCAGGAATTGTCTGCGAGCAACAGAAATCCTAACTTGAACAAATAGGGTTTTCTCCCCTCACAACGTCTGGAGCTTGTGTTGGGGTTGATTCAGCAGGTCCGTCATGTCACAACAGAGGCCTTGGGACTTTCGTGCCCAATCCCTCATGCTTGCAAGGCGGCTGCCCACTCCAGGCGTCGCATCTGTCCTCGGCAGGGAAAGACGGGCAAAGTGACAGCAAAGGACATCTGCCCCAAGCTCCCCAGCCAACTTCTTACACGTCCCTGGGTACCACAGGAGGTAGGACAGCAAGAGTTTCCCTTCCCGGTCACGTTACAGCAGGCGAGGGGGAGGAGGGCGGGCGTGGGAGCCGGGTCAGCCAGTCCCGATGCCAGCCGCGGGCTCTGTTATGTGTTTAACTGCTCATCCTTAGTGAGCACTTCTGTTTCCATGATTCCTTCTTATAAATAATTCACGGTCAATATCCATGTTCATCCGTCCATCAGAATCTCTGATTATTCCCTCGCTATGATGTCCCACGAGTAGAATTACAGGTTAGAGGTAGCATGATTTTTTTTAAAGTTTATTTATTTTGGGGAGAGAGAGAGAAAGCACCACCGGGAGAGGGACTGAGAGACTCCCAGCCTGGCTCCGCACAGCCTTCGCACGGCCTCGCGTGGGGGCTCAAACTCACAAAATTGAGATGAGGTCACCCATGGGGAGATCGTGACCTGAGCCGAAGTCAGACACTTAACTGAGCCACCCAGGCGCCCCAAGGAACCACGGTTTTTATATCTCTTCTTACATATTACTAAACTCCTTTCCAGAAAGACCTTGTCATTGTGTGCAATCGCCATGCACACATGGCGTGAGCCATGGGCTCCCCCGAGGCCCCCTCCCCCCCACCGCTTAGGACACACTCTTAGTTGTCCCATCTTTAGGATTTACTGAGCTTTCGCACCTACCAGAGCACCGGCTAAGTACGCAGATGGGAACGTGATTCTGTAGTTGCGCTCAGAGGGCCTGATATCATTTTAAGGGTCCCTATCTGAAAGTGTTTTGCAGCACCTGGACCTAAAGAACTCTGGAGAGGCTGAGCCACCAAAGAAGAGTCACAAGATGCCACAGTCAGTCACCCTACCCGCCTCGTCTGATTGACTAATTGAATTAATGTTTCCCTGGCCCCATGTTTCTCAACAGGTGCACGATGGACATTTGGAGCAGGCCAGTTCTTTACTGTGGGGGACACCCCCAATCATTACGGAACACTTTGCCTCCCTGGCCCTGCAGGGAAATGCCAGCAACACCTTCCAGGCTCTGTGACGAGCAGACCCTCCCTCGTGGCGTCATGTGCCCCCAGCCTTGTGGGGAGAGCCTCCCAGGCACATGGCGTGGACCCCTTGTCGGCACACGATGCTGTGCTGGGCCAGGCGGAGCTGTCCAGGGAAGGTGGCAGGAAGAAGAATACGTTTCCCACACTGGTACTTTCTTAGAGACTTCCAGGAATGCCAGTTGTCCAGCTGTTCTGCCTGCAGACATCAGGGGGGAAAGGATGCCCACGCAGGCCCCAACCTCAGAGCTAGAGTTAAGGAGAAAGTCCACAAGCAGTCAAGGTGGTTAAAGGTGGCTTTCTGGAGGAACTCTGCAGGCTGTGCCTGTCCAGGGACAGTGAGGAGACAGGACGCCATTGGCAGCTGAGCAAGGCAGGAGGGGTGGGAAGATGGAGAGAACCTCCTGGAATGTAAAGGGAGCAGCAGCTGTTAAGCCAGGGCCATGATAAGGGGGAAGAGAAGACACAGGGGACCCGTGTCAGCCGGAGCTGACATCCCTGGGAGAGTGGGGGTCAGTAGGCCAGTGCCTGGCCCGGGGCCAAGTTGAAGTTGAAGAAACAGCACGCGCAAGGGCATAAAGGCCGTTTCAGGGACCACAAGGAGCTTGGTATCCCCAGACTGTTAGATCAGGGACTGCTGGGCGGTACCCACGGTCAAGGCTTCTGTCCTGTGCCCCAGAGGAAACCTTCAGCAGAGTGGAGGGAGGGGCCGGGGCTGGAGGCAGAGATGCCGGTTTGAGACCTCAGGACAGTCTGGCGTTTAGGGGAAGCAGGATGTCATCTAGAACGGTTCCCTGTCACCTGACATCCTTCGTGCAAGAGCGAGCTGTTGCACGTTCAACAATTAAGTTTCTAAATTAAAATATTTCACCTTCTAAGAAAATGCCAAATAGAACAGATGCCAGTCACAATGGGGTCGGGGAGGCTGGTAGGCGATGTGCAGAGGGATAATTCTCCAAAGACCTCAAATGACCAAAACCAAGGGCTGGAGGTTTATTCCGAGAGTCAACATTTGTTTCTCTAGATCATGGTGACTAAAGTTCTATTTGTTGATCTGTCTTCACACCAATTCGTAACAATTAATATTTTTAAACATTTTAAAATTCAAAACGAGACAAGCGCTCCTTGGTGCCGCTGGAGCTGGTACATACACTTGCCGCCTGGACGGCGCCCCTTGCGCGGAGAACGGCAGTGAGGAGAACTTGTCGTTCCCGTTGGAAGGGCCTGGCCTGTTTCAGCAGCAGCGACACGGAGGACGCCTTCTAACCTCGGTCCCCTGCATCCGAGGACCACAGCTGCCTTCACCGAGGGGGCCCGCGGGCCTCCCCCCGCCCCCCCCAGCGTCTAGCAAGCCGCTCACCGCGCGTGGCCCAACGACCGTCGTCCCATCGCAGATGGAGACACAGGGTTTAAGGGCTTAGGTCACCTGTGGGCATCTGGTTCGTGGCCGCACTGTGTCGTGCAGCAGTAGCTCCAGTTACATCGGCGCTGCGGGCGTTCATCCTACCTGCTGAGCGCGGTGGTGGGAAGACACGCGCGCGCACACGCACGCACGCACCCAAACACCCACACCCAGACGCACGCGCATGCCCACACTTGCACGTGCGCAAAGGAGTGCGCGCGCGCGCGCAGAGACACACACGCACACGCACACGCACACCACCGCAGCGCGCCCCGGCACGCGCGCGGAGACGCACACGTGCTCTTGCACACGCACCCTTGCACGCGCGCGCTGTAGCCGGCTCTGCAGCGCTTCCCAGGGGAGTGACCCCCGCGCGGGGCGCGGCCCCGCCTCGCCACTAACCGGCGGTGTTCCCCTGCAGGTCAGCAATCCGAAGCGATGGGCGACTGGAGCTTCCTGGGGAGGCTGCTAGAGAACGCGCAGGAGCACTCCACGGTCATCGGCAAGGTTTGGCTGACGGTGCTGTTCATCTTCCGCATCCTGGTGCTGGGCGCCGCCGCCGAGGAGGTGTGGGGCGACGAGCAGTCGGACTTCACGTGCAACACGCAGCAGCCCGGCTGCGAGAACGTGTGCTACGACAAGGCCTTCCCCATCTCGCACGTCCGCTTCTGGGTGCTGCAGATCGTGTTCGTGTCCACGCCCACGCTCATCTACCTGGGCCACGTGCTGCACCTCGTGCGCATGGAGCAGAAGCGGCGCGAGCGCGACGAGGAGCGGCCGGAGGGCGGCGCGCGCTGCGGCCCCGAGGCGCCGCCGCCCGTGCGCGACGACCGCGGGCGCGTGCGCATGGCCGGCGCGCTGCTGCGGACCTACGTCTTCAACGTCATCTTCAAGACGCTCTTCGAGGTGGGCTTCATCGCCGGCCAGTACTTCCTGTACGGCTTCGAGCTGAAGCCGCTGTACCGCTGCGACCGGTGGCCGTGCCCCAACACGGTGGACTGCTTCATCTCCCGGCCCACGGAGAAGACCATCTTCATCGTCTTCATGCTGGCCGTGGCCTGCGTGTCCCTGCTGCTCAACGTGCTGGAGATCTACCACCTGGGCTGGAGGAAGCTGAGGCAGGGCGTCGCCGCCCCCGCCGGCCTCCCGCCCTGCCCCGCGCGCGCCGCCGCGGCCCCCCGGCCCCGCGGCCGGGCCGCGCCTCCCGGGCGGCGACCCCGCCGGCCCGCGCCGGCGCCCCGCCCGCCCCCGCCCGCCCCGGGACAGCAGCGCCGGGGACGCCAACTGGACGCGACGCCCGAGCCCGGCGGCGCCGCGGCTCCGCGCGCGGACCCGGGCCAGCGAGCCAGGCCAGCAGGCGCAGCGGCGGCCGGGCGCGGCCCAGCGACTTGTCCGTGTAGCGGCGGGCGCTCCGGGCCCGGGGCGGCCGGGAGGGGAGCGGAGCTCTGCGTGGCCTTGCTTGCCGTTGCTAACACTGGGGGGCGCGGGGGGCGCGGGGCGGGGGGGCGCGGGCCCGGGGCTGCCCGCCTGGCACGCGGGCACAGCGACGGGCACACGCGGCGCCAGGTGCGGGCAGCCCGGCCTTGCGTCCCTGCGCGCTCCTGAGCCTCTGGGCCGCCCGCAGAGGCACAGACGCCCCGAGCACTATCCCTGGTTGATACTTTTAACTTAGAGTTGAATTTCATTTGGGATATTTGCCAAACGGCACTAAAAAAAGATTTAGAGCGAGTCCCTAGACCCTGTCGTCTGAGTTTCTGCAATGGCCTGTGAAGCCCGGAATACCAGGCCGTGCGCCTCCTGACGAGTGACGACGAGCAGCTCCCCTCCGGGGCACAGGTGCGGCGGGCGGGAGCCACAGAGGCTGCTGGCGAGAGAGCAGCGACGCTGGAGGTACCGGGTAGACAGGCAGCGACGCTGGAGGTAATTTTTAACCAGTTGAGGAAATTGAAATACAAGTGTGGCAGGTATGCCTTAGGGATTTATTTTTTAAACGCTATTTTGTGCTTTGATCTGAATTGTACAGGCATGCCTCTTTCCGCCTCCCCCCTCCCCCCAACTTTCTTTCAGGAGAAAGGAGAGAAAAATAGTGCTATTAAATGAATGCTCACCGAGAGGATGCTGACTTGTCCCGTTACATACTCGGAAAGATTTGGACTTTCTTTTAAAAGAACTTCTTCGACCTCATGCATCAGCTACTTGCGACGAGAATGTACTATATAAAACAAGAGCAGGGGACATTTTGAGTGCGTTTCGAGTACTTGAAGTTGTGAAGTTTTTGAATGGGAGCTTTGAACACTTAACCAGTCTTGCCAGAAAAACGGTTTCTACAGACGAATCGACGACCGACGTTTTTTTAAGAGCACAGAAGCCAAACAAAGCAAAAACCTCTTAGAGTTTCCTAACCATTGTTTGTGGGCAGCCTGTTTGCTTCTAAAGTGTAAATAAAAGTATCTGGCTTTTACTTCCTGTGTAAGTGCATGTGCTGATTTCGGACGTGTACCCCGTGTGTCGCCCCTGCAGCTTGCTGCACTGACGGGGAAGGCCGCCGGTCTGCGTGGCTGTGGCTGGAAGGCGCCAGAATTTTCTGTACTGCACACTCTGCTGTCGTGTCTTAGTCTGTTTGTTTATAAACCGCTGAACAGTAGTAATGCTGAGCCTGGTCCATCTCCCACCCCAGCTTCCGCTGAGTATCGTCAGCCCTTATTCAGCAAAACGCCAGACACTTTCCAACTTGGTTCCTTTCTTTTCATGAATTAACTCCAGTTTCCTGATGATTTATCTGGAGCCACACTCCGAACATACTTGGGGTTTTGTGTCGTAAAGAGTGACCCACCAGCATCTGATGGAAAGTCTGGTTCCCAGTCTCAGGTTAAGGTGTGGGCCTAGTTCGGTAGAGCGTCACGCTTGCTGCCGAACGGACCGGACAGTCGCCTCTCCTCGCCTTGAAAAATGCTGATTTCCCGTAGGTAGGCTCTCCGCCTTTCTCAGACGGATGTGAGCCTTCCAGAAAACTATGTTCTCCCGGGCCTGGCCGTGACCAGCGCCAGTGTAGATGCAGAGGAGAGCCGTTCCCGCACCGCGCGCAGTAGGCCTTGGGCGGGAGGGCCTCGCTGTGCTGGCTGAGGCTGAGGGGGGCCGCCAGAAAACCCCAGTTTGAAAAGCATTCTGACCAAAAAAAAAGAAAAGAAAAAAAAAGCTTTGCTCACAATTGCAGTTAGTAGACAGCCAAAGTACAAGCCCTTGAGGGGATGTGAACATGTGAACACAGGTTCTTCAAATCCTACCATTATAGATGCTTCCGATCTACCCAGGATCTAATTTAAGTGGCACTGGAGATGAGGATGAGAGCTACGGTTCTATTTAGTTTTCACATTTTATTTATTTTTTTCATTTTTTAAGTTTTTACATTTTAACACTGGATTTTAGTCACCGTATGTTGATGAAGATGCCAGTATTGTGAATTGGCCGTAGTCTAATTGACCCATTTGGTGCATGGGTAAGAGTGTGAATTAGATTCATCTCCTGGAAAAGCACTAATTTATAAAGAAGTAAAATTCTGCCGTACAACAGGGCCGGCGCTGTTTTCTCAGGGCTGTGTTCTGATTTCAATTCACGTAAAGCATCACAGCATGTGTTACATTACGTCGCTATTTGAGGTATCCGGGACCCTGGAAGCTAGAGTCCTTCTCTGCCGTGCGGGTGTGGGCAGCATTTCTGTCACTGAAAGCATTAGTGAGTGCAGTGGGATAGAAGTCACCTCTCCCTGTGGTTAAGATTCCAGATACATTTTCCCTAGCCTGTTAATTTTTTGGAAATTTCACTGAAATTCTTTTTTCCTGATTTAAGGGAAAAATTTTAATTCCATAAGCTTATTTTAAAACTCAAATGCTCTACCTAATAATCTTACACATGTTATCTTTTTTAAATTTACATCCAAGTTAGTTAGCACATGGTGCAGTAATGATTTGAGCAGTAGAATCCAGTGATTCATCCCCTGCATGTAACACCCAGTGTCCTCCTTAAATGCCCCTCCCCATCTAGCCCACCCCCCCTCCCACAACCCCTCCAGCAACCCTCAGCTTGTGCTTTAAGAGTCTTTTATGTTTTGTCCCTTTCCCTGTTTTTATATTATTTTTGCTTCTCTTCCCCTGTGTTCATCTATTTGATATCTTAAATTCCACACGAGTGAAGTCATACGATATTTGTCTTCCTCTGACTAATCTCACTTAGCATAACACCCTCTAGTTCCATCCACGTTGTTGCCAATGGCAAGATTTCATTCTTTTTGATTGCCGAGTAATAGTCCATCATATCAGATACATATATCACATCTTTAGCCATTCATCAGTCGATGGACATTTGAGCTCTTTCCATACTTTGGCTTTTGTTGATGGCGCTGCTGTAAACATTGGGGTGCGTGTGCCCCTTTGAACCAGCACACCTGTTCTCCTTTGGATAAATACGTAGTAGTGCACACGTTATCTTTTAACCTGCAGTATACAAGACAATCACTTTTTGCATCTGTTTTCGGAAGCTCAGTTATCTCGTTGACACTACGTAATGTGTGATAGTTCTAAAATGTCAAGCATTACTAATCCATCCCCAAATCTATGTGTTAAAATTCTAAAACATTTTTTCTATAATCGTTCGCTTTCTCCTTCTTAAACTTCATTTTACTGAATTTTTGTTTTCCCATGAAATTAACAAAAAAGATACCTTAAGTTTAAAAAGGAAATAGAAAGGGGGATAGGGCAAGCCAGAATATTTCTATTCCCCCCTGGCTCTCCGTGGGCGTTCAGTAAGTGGCTAGGTTGTGGATTTCTGTTGCAAGAACACCTAGAATTAGAACCATGAATACAATTCACACATCCTTAAAAAATTAACTTCATGGATTTAGGTCTCTTTTCAGTTTTTTCTATTAATACTTTAATTCCTTTTTTCAGAAAAATCCCTTTTCTGAATTTTTTTCTTCTCCTATTTGCAACATGGATTTATGGATCTCCACCAAATAAATTCTTTCTTTCTTTCTTTCTATTTTTTTTTTACAGATAGTTTATTGTCAAGTTGGTTTCCATATAACACCCAGTGCTCATCCCCACAAGTGCCCTCCTCCATGCCCATCCCCCCTTCCCCTCCCCACACCCGATCTGCCCTCAGTTTGTTCTCAGCATTCAAGAGTCTCTCATGGTTTGCCTCCCTCCCTCTCCCCCACCATTTCCCCCCTTCTTCTTCCCCACGGTCCTCCATTAAGTTCCTCCCAATCCTCCTATACGTGCAAACATATGGTATTTGTCCTTTTCTGCCTGACTTATTTCGCTCAGCATAACACCTTCAAGGTCCATCCATGTTGCTATCCACCAAATAAATACTTATAAAAAGTGTTGCATGATTTCAAAGGGTGTTTTGTAAAGATCAGTAGATTACTGCCTCCACCCCACCCCCCACCTCCATGGAATCCAAGATATTCTCTCTCTCTCTCTCTCTCTCTCTTTTTATGTTTATTTTTGAGTGCAAGTGGAGGAAGCGGAGAGAGAGAGAGAGGGAGACACAGAATCCGAAGCAGGCTCCAGGCTCTGAGCGGTCAGCACAGAGCCCGATGAGGGGCTTAAACCCACGAACCGTGAGATCATGACCTGAGCTGAAGTCGGACGCTTAACTGACTGAGCCACCCAGGCGCCTCTAGTATATTTTCTTAATAACTTTATGTTTATTTTTTTAAAGTTTCTTTATTTAATCTCTACACCCAACATGGGGCTCAAACTCATGACCCTAAGATCAAGAGTCACATGCTTTTTCAACTGAGCCAGCCAGGAGCCCTCTAATAAACTTTTAAGTACAGTATAACACATAGACATTGTTCATTAAAGTCCAAAAATGTTATTTCTCACTCTAATTTTATATTATTGCACTGCAAAGCTGAGGTTTGCACACTCTAAGATTTCTTATTCCTCAAAATGTTTCTTCTCTTTGCATTATAGAGTGCCTTAGCTGACTTTCTATGGTCAGCGAGGAATTAAATAGTACTGAGAGCAGTGCTCTGTTTCTAGTATTATATTTGAAGATGTTGGTATGTAAATGTAATTTAGATATTAATATTTAGAAAACTCTTATAAAACTTTTTTTGTGCGTAGTATAATAGCTTTCCTAGACTAAACTGTAACTGAAAACAGGCATTTTGTAAGCTAAGAAATAAAACGTGGCCTTAAATTTAAATCACCAGCTCCTGGTTAATTGTTTTTATTGATGGAATCCTTGAGCAGGTTTTCAAAGTATAACTTTTCATCCACATAGAATAAGGAGCGATAACCTTCCCTACAAAGGAAGCTTGAGAAGTGTCTGCGGCGGCTGCTCTGTTCGCAGGGGCTTCGGCGCTTCCGGGGGTTTCGGCCAGAGGTCGGGCGCCCCGCGCCCCGCCTGCGCCGCTGGGAGGGGGTTCGGGGGCGCCGAGGCCCCCTGCGTCCGAGCCCGGGCCACCCTTCCTGGGGGCTTCCCTGGATGTGTGCGGTCCCGAGGCGGGCAGTGCCGCGGCCTAACGCCCACACGCTCCCGCCTTACAAACCCGCTTCGGCACGATGTCCAGGGTATGAGAAAAAGTGACAGGGGCCCGGCCGCCCCGAAGGGCCTGGAGTGACACCACGTCCCGAAGTCGCCCCCGGACACGAGCTGATGACAGGCCCCCCGCGTTTGAGGCCCCAAGTGCTAATGCGTGTTGTGCATGGAAGTTCTGGAAAGAGGCCGCGCCCACCGGTGCTGGGGCTGCCCTGGGGGTGGGGGTGGGGGATGGCACCGCTGGGAGGAGGGGAGACGGGGCCCGGGACCCCCGGGAGGGCGCCAGGATGGCACACGGCAGGCCCGGCTCGGCCCGGACCCCGAAGGGCCTCTTCCGCGCAGCGGAACCCAGGCTGCGCCGGGGCAGCGGCCGCCGTGAGGCCGCTGAGTCAGCGGGCAGCCTCCGCTGGGGACCCCGAACTCCGTGGGACAGCCGGCCCTGCCCCGGGCCCGCTGCCTTCCAGCCGTGGGCTCTCCGCCGCGTCCGAAGCCGGGAAATAGTTGGTGAGGAAGAAGAGAGAACGGACAGCGCTCGCAGGCGAGCCTGGCCGCGGGCTCCGGGCCTGCACAGGACTCCCTTCTGCCTCGTTTGCTTGTTTTACACACAGTTTATTGTCAGGTTGGTTTCCATACAACACCCAGGGCTCATCCCCACAGGTGCCCCCCTCCACGCCCTCCCCCTCCCCCCCACACCCATCAGTCCTCTGTTCTCAGCATTCAGGAGTCTCTCATGGTTTGCCTCTCTCCCTTTCCCCCACCATTTCCGCCCTTCTTCTTCCCCTTGGTCCTCCGTTAAGTTCCTCCTAATCCTCCTATACGTGCACACATATGATATTTGTCCTTCTCTGCCTGACTTATCTCGCTCAGCATGACACCCTCAAGGTCCATCCACGTTGCTACACAGGCCAGATTTCATTGTTTCTCATTGCCGTGTAGTATTCCATGGTATAGATAAACCACATCTTCTGGATCCATTCGTCCATTAATGGACACTTAGGCTCTTTCTATGTTTTGACTATCCTTCTACGTTTATTTTAAAACACAACAGTTTTGGGGCGCCTGGGTGGCACAGTGGGTTGAGTGTATGACTTCGACTCAGGTCATGAGGCTTAGGTCATGATCTCCTGGTTAGTGGGTTCGAACCCTGCGTCAGGTTGGGTGCTGACAGCTCAGAGCCTGGACCCTGTTTCGATTCTGTGTCTCCCTCTCTCTGTGTTCCTCCCCTGCTCGTGCTCTGTCTGTCTCTCAGAAATAAATAAACATTAAAAAATATTAAACATTTAAAAAAAGTTTTACACACACAACGGAATAGTATTCAGCCCTAAAAAGGGAAGGAAGTCCAGTCACAGGCTACCACCAGGATGAACCTCGAGCGCCTACGCTAAGTGAATAAGCCAGTCACAGAAGGACAAATACTGACTGGCTGCGCTGAATGGTCTCCCTCGTAGGCGGACGTGATGGGGAGGGACAACGGGGGACAGCACAGCTGTGGAAGGCGACAGCTTCTGGGGCTGCTGCTGGGGATGGCTGCACGCGCTTCGAACGCACTCAGTACCGCTGGCGGGCAAAGTAGATGGTCAAGTTTATGGTATGTGTCTTTGGCCATAATTAGAACTTTATATATTTTTTCAAAAGCTAAAAAACATTTTAGATTGAACTAAAAATACACGTACTTGGCACAACACCTAAGCATACAATACAGCGCATGCATTTGAACACATGCAGGTAACCAACACACAGAACAAGAAACAGAACATTTCCTTATTCCAGAAGTCTCCCTCCCCTTTTTCTTTTGTACGCCACCACTTCTCACCCTTCGCTTGTCATTATTCACTCTAAAATTACTCCTTATGGAGGCGGAAGAGACCAAGGGATGGGGGAAGGAAGGAAAACCATCCCACTGTGTGCTGGTCCTAGAAAGAAGTCAACTTTGCAAGCTCTGAACATACCCCGGAACGCTACGGTTGCCCCTGATTTGGAACCTTCTTTGAGCCATTTTAGGAGATTTCATTGCCTCTTTAGTGGGAAAAACAAAAGACTTTATAGGTTTTTAAAAATGATTTAGAGTTTTTGGGGCGCCTGGGTGGCTTAGTCGGTTAAGCGTCCGACTTTCACTTGGGTCATGATCTCGCGGTTTGTGGGTTCAAGCCCCGCGTCGGGCTCTGTGCTGACTGCCAGCTCAGAGCCTGGAGGCTGTTTCAGTCTGTGACTCCCCCTCTCTCTGACCCTCCCCTGCTCACACTGTCTCTCTCTCTCTCCTAGAAATAAATAAAAACATTTTTAAAAAAATGATTTAGAGTTTTTATTGAGTAAGTTCTCAATAAATATGTGCTAAGTATTGAACAAACCAATATGAATGCCTACCTCACTACACACCACGGGAGCCAAACACATCCAAGCCCTTGGATCAAACCTTACACCTTCTGCAAGAACCTCATCTAGGTTCTAATAGGTCTAGTGAGTCCCTCAATGAACAGGCTACAGACCCCTTTTGCCCAGAAGAGTTGATACTCATATGTGCAGCATTCACCTGTGTGTGATGTATCCAAACCCAAACCTGGACATTTTCCCCTCCCACAGAACTGCAGGTTGTATTGTCCATAATACAGGTGGGGGTCTCACTTCTCCCCGGCCATGATGGACAGGCCCGAAGGGCTTCCACTGGGTTGGGGCTCCCACCCCTCCCCGCCATGATGGACAGGTCCGAAGGGCTTCCACTGGGTTGGGGGCCCCACCACCCCCTCCCCGGCCATGATGGACACCCGAAGGGGGAGCCCACTGGGTTGGGCCACCCACCCCCTCCCCCGGCCATGATGGACAGGCCCGAAGGGCTTCCACTGGGCTTGGGGGCCCCACTACTTCCCGGCCATGATGGAGGCCCGGTATGGCTTCCACTGGGTTGGGGCCCCACCACCCCCTCCCCGGTCATGATGGACAGGCCCAAGGGTTTCCACTGGGCCAGGGCCCCACCACCCTCCCCGGCCATGATGGACAGGCCCGAAGGGCTTCCACTGGGTTGGGGGCCCCACCACCCTCCCCGGCCATGATGGACAGGCCCGCGGCTTCCACTGGGCTGGGGGCCCCACCACCCCCTCCTCCCCCGGTCATGATGGACAGGCCCGGGCGCTTCCACTGGGTTGGGGGGCCCCACCACCCTCCCGGCCATGATGGACAGGCCCGAAGGGCTTCCACTGGGTTGGGGGCCCCACCACCCCCTCCCGGCCATGATGGACAGGCCCGAAGGGTTTCCACTGGGTTGGGGGCCCCACCACCCCTCCCGCCATGATGGACAGGCCCGAAGGGCCTTACTGGGTTGGGGGGCCCCACCACCCCTCCCGGCCATGGATGGACAGGCCCGAAGGGCTTCACTGCTGGGGGGCCCTACCACCCTCCCCGGCCATGATGGACAGGCCCGAAGGGCTTCCACTGGGCTGGGGGCCCCACTACCCTCCCCGGTCATGATGGACAGGCCCGGCAGTTTCCACTGGGTTAGCCCCACCACCCTTCCCTGCCATGGATGGACAGGCCCGAAGGGCTTCCACTGGGGTTGGGGGCCCCACCACCCTCCCCGGCCATGATGGACAGGCCCGAAGGGCTTCCACTGGGTTGGGGGCCCACCACCCCCTCCCCCGGCCATGATGGACAGGCCCGAGGTTTCCACTGGGTTGGGGGGCCCCACCACCTCCTCCCCGGCCATGATGGACAGGCCCGCCCGGGAGGCTTCCACTGGGTTGGGGGCCCCACCACCCCTCCCCGGCCATGATGGACAGGCCCAAGGGTTTCCACTGGGTTGGGGGCCCCACCACCCTCCCCCGCCATGATGGGACAGGCCCGGGCGGGCTTCCACTGGGTTGTGGGGCCCCACCACCCTCCCCGGTCAGATGGACAGGCCCAGCAGTTTACCTGTTGGGGGGCCCCACCACCCCCTCCCCGGCCATGATGGACAGGTCCGAAGGGCTTCCACTGGGTTGGGGGCTCCACCAACCCCTCCCCGGCCATGATGGACAGGCCCGAAGGGCTTCCACTGGGTTGGGAGTTCCAACTATGGTACCAAACGCTTTTGTGTGGAATATAAGAGGTGCCCTTCCTTCTGATTTCCCCTGAAAGTGTAAAACAAAATAAATGCGAAAAAAGTAATCCTCAAAAGTCAGCCATGTCTCACACGAGCTCAGAGGAAGCATATACATTTTTATAGTACGCTTTAAGGAAACTTACTCCCTGCCACAGCCCGTGTGGACAGAAGGAAGCGAGCACCCAGGACGACGGAAGACAGGAAACCAAGGCCACCCGACATGGCAGAATGAGGGCCCGGCCCACAGGGCCCAGAGGCTCCCGTCCTTGCATCTCGTGAGATCATCCCTGGCTTGTGGTGTCTGCCGGCAGACAAATGGCGGTGCTGATTACCGAAACACATGCAGCAAGGCCCCCTGGGGTAAAGAATGGTCTTAAGAGCCTCCCTGAGTTGAGAATTTATTTCCAAGATCCTTGGAAGACATTTAGGAAGCACATTATCTCCATCTCCATTTTACCATTTATCTAAAGTGTGTGTATTTCTGTATCAGTGTGTGAGTGTGGATGTGTGGACTCTGTTCTTCCTCATTGCACTCTCAGGTTCGTTCTTTTTTTTTTAATTTTTTAATTTTTTTTTAATTTTTTTTTATGTTTTATTTATTTCTAGGAGAGAGAGAGAGACAGCGTGAGCAGGGAGGGTCAGAGAGAGAGGGAGTCACAGACTGAAACAGGCTCCAGGCTCTGAGCTGGCAGTCAGCACAGAGCCCGACGCGGGGCTCGAACCCACGAACCGCGAGATCATGACCTAAGTGAAAGTCGGACGCTTAACCGACTAAGCCACCCAGGCGCCCCTCAGGTTCATTCTTAAAATATTCAGGGCCAAGCCAGACAAAACCTGAGGAGGCACAAAACCAAATCTGTTTGCATGCCGCCCACATGGGCTGAGCTTCCATTTCTCTGGCTCAAAGGTGCTATGCAAACATCTCTCCCACAGGGCACCCATCAGCTGGCGGGGGATTAGGGTATCGTGCCGTGAATCAAGAAGAGAATGTTCAGAGAAAAGACAGTGGGTCTGGAAAGGAAGAATTTTCTTTTCCTCTCTTAAGAAAAATCCAACACTGGGGCGCCTGGGTGGCTCAGTTGGTTAAGCGTCTGACTCCTGATTTCGGCTCAGGTCATGATCTCACTGTGAGTCGGAGCCCTGCATCCGGCTCGCACATCAGTCCAGAATCTTCTTGGGATTCTCTGTCTCTCCCTCTCTCTCTGTGCCTCCCCCACTTGCATTCTCCCTCTCTGTCTCTCTCTGTCTTTCTCTCTCAAAAGAAATAAATAAACTTAAAAAAAAAAGAGAAAAATCCAACACTAATATGGATCCAAGCACAAGTATGAAGGTTTCTCTTACAATGTTCACTCAAGTTCAACTTTCAGAGCCTCCCTGTTATCAGGAGGCAACCCCCTTCACCCCCCAACCCCACCCCCTCCTTTGAAGTCTGGGAGAGCTGGTGCTATGTAAAAGATATTCGAAGGCCTGTATTCAATAACTAATTATGAAGTGTATAAGAATGTCCAGCACTATACAAACTAAAGAAGTGAGAATGAGTCTGTGTGTGATTGGATTTGTTTGTTTTATTTTATTTCATTTTATTTTATTTTATTTTATTTTATTTTATTTTATTTTATTTTATTATTTATTTTAGAGTGAGCATGAGCAGGGTAGAGGAGCAGAGGGAGAGAAAGAGAATCTTAAGCAGGGTCCATGCCCAGCACAGAGCCTGACACAGGGCTCGATCTCACAGCCCTGGGATCATGACCTGAGCCAAAATTAAGAGTCAGCTAACTGAGCTCCATTGACTGAGCCACCCAGCTGCTCCAGAATGTTCTCCATCTTAACTGTGGTGGTGGTTACACAGATACATACATTTTTCAAGATTCATTAAACTGCACCCTTAAAATAGATTAATTTTATAGTATATTACTTATATGCCATCAAAGTTGATTTAAAAGAAAATATGTACATATATATACATGCATACATATATATACTCAATGATTACAAAATGTAAGATTAACACCTAAATATTAGATCTTATGTTTGATTGATTCTATCATCTCTATATTTAATTGGAAATAGTTTTTGTATTTTTTTTTTAATTTTTTAGCGTTTAATTTATTTCTGAGAGAGAGAGAGAGACAGCATGAGCAGGAGAGGGACAGAATCTGAAACAGGCTCCAGGCTCCGAGCTGTCAGCACAGAGACCGACGCGGGGCTTGAACCCACGAACTGTGAGATCATGACCTGAGCTGAAGTCGAACACTTAACCGACTGAGCCACCCAGGCGCCCCAGTTTTTGTTAAGATAAGGCCTGAGAGACGAGGGGACAGGGAATTTCAAGCTGAGGAAACAATCGCAGCCACGGAAGTATCGTGGCTCTTCACCAAGTGTGAAAAGGCAGAAGCAAAAAGTAAGATTGCCCTTGAATTTCAGCCTGTTTGGGACCAGCTGCCACAAGAGGTGCTGGTGGACGAGCCGGAGATGGGGCCGTGCACCCCTGCACGCCTGGGGGACCGTCACTGAGGAGCCCACGCGGGCGGATTCATCTCTGGCTGCTGTGACACATCGCCGTAAACTTAGTGGCTTAAAGCAGTGCGGGTTTATCCTCACCCAGTTCTGGAGGACGCGGGTCTGAGATCAGTTTCACTGGGACAAAGTGAAGCTCTTGGCAAGGCTGGTCCCTTCCAGGGGGTCCAGGGAGGAGCCCACCGCTCGTCTCTTCCACTTCTCCGGCACTCCCCCACCCCTGGCTGCCTCACTGCGATCAAGACCTGTTTCCGTGGTCACATCACCTCCATTCACCTCAGCGACGGTCAACTTTCCCTCTGTCCCCTCAGCCTTGCAAGGTAACTAGAGCTAGGGCACACCGCGTAATCCGCGACTATCTCCCCGCCTCAAAACCCTTAATTTAGAGACATCTGAAAGTCCCTTTTTCCTTTTAAGGTAATATTCTCAAATCCTGGGGACGGGGGTGTGGGCCCACGGAGCACCATTAGCCCGCCACAGAGGATCGGCCTTGGGGTTAGGTAGGCACCTGCCCTGACTGCTGTGCGCCCAGCCTCGTCTTTCCTCAACATCCGTACCACGAAGTGGATGAAGATACTGAAAGTGTGTTTATTAAACAGATAGTCAACGAGACGGAAGGGACTTGCTGGATGGGACGCTCAGAGCTCCCCAATACCTTGCCGTCCCGGACCATTGGGCTGCATCCATCTAAATGAATCTACATAGAGATCAAGGTAAGAACTCGTCTTAGGTCCAAAGTCCAGCTGCATACGAGAGACTCCTGGCAGGAGCCAACAGTGTGACCGCTCCAGGGACCCCCACTCCTCCTCTGTTCTAGCTGGGCCTCACCCGATGGCCGTGAGGGTGAGGGGCCACCTTTTGCCAGAGCGACGGAAATGCTAGAGCTACTCTAGAGAGGCCTGGAAGGGGCGCCTCGGTGGCTTAGTCGGTTAAGCATCCGACTTTCGCTCAGGCCATGATCTCGCGGTTCGTGGGTTCGAGCCCCGCGTCGGGCTCTGTGCTGACTGCCAGCTCAGAGCCTGGAGCCTGTTTCTGAGTCTGTGTCTCCCTCTCTCTCTGACCCTCCCCTGCTCACGCTGTCTCTCTCTCTCTCCTAGAAATAAATAAAAATATTAAAAAAAAAATAGAGAGGCCTGGAAACCAGAGAGGAAAGGGGCGAAGGAGCTGGGTTGTTGGGCTGAAGAGGAAAACCTATTGCTTTCCTGTGTCCAGTTCAAGGCTGGCGTGGGAGATGACACGCAGCTGTTTGACACCAAATGGGAGAAAACCTCAGGGAGACAGAAAGGACTTTGTAGCAAGGACGGCCGTCCAGAGGGAAGCGTACTTCACCCAGCTTGGAGGTTGTCGCCCGCTGGGTTGGGGCCGCCCTGCCGGCGGGCTGTGCGTGGGCCACACTCGGGTCCCTTCCCCGCTGACACTGGGTGACACTCAGCCCCCCGAAGCAGCCCCAGCGACAGGCCAGCAGGACCCGCTGCCTGGTCAGGGGACCCCTCTGAGGGCACTGGTCCCTCTCGCCCACAGGACACCCCTCAGCCTCCCGCCATGTTCATCGGCCGCTCCACACGGACCCTGGACACCGAATTCCTGCCTCGTGAAGCCAAACACACGGTCACTTTACTGAGTCATAAGCCCTGGCCTTTGTTATCTGGTTCTACATTCCAACATCCTTTGGGTGTGTGTAACTTAAAGGTGACCTCTTCATATTTGTCTCTATTTTCTAATTTTTTCTGAGTTTATGTTGCTTTCATAATTTTTCAAAGGCTATTTTCATTTCTGAAAGTTTCTTTAAAAATTCTTTTTTACATTTATTTATTTTTGAGAGACCTAGAAAGACAGAGCACAAATAGGGGAGGAGTGGAGAGAGAGGGAGACACAGAATCGGAAGCAGCTCCAGGCTCTGAGCTGTCGGCGTAGAGCCCGACGTCGGGCTCGAGCTCAAAACCGTGAGATCATGACCCGAGCCGAAGTCAGATGCTTAACCAACTGAGCCACCCAGGCGCCCCCATTTCTGAAAATTTCTAAGAGAAGTTTATTTTGAGGTCACATTTAAAAACAGAAAAACCTAAACACTATATATATGTGTATATTTTTTAAGTGTTTAATGGCTATATTAGATTTGTGCATGCATACCAACTTCAATAAAAATTTTACTTAAAAACTGGGGCACCTGGGAGGCTCAGTCAGTTAAGCCTCCGACTTCAGCTCAGGTCATGATCTCGCGGTTCGTGGGTTCGAGCCCCGCGTCGGGCTCTGTGCTGACAGCTCAGAGCCTGGAGCTGCTTCAGATTCTGTGTCTCCCTCTTTCCACCCTCCCCCGCTCAAGCTCTCTCTCTCTCTCTCTCAGAAATAAATAAAAAAGCATTAAAAAAATTTTTTTTTTACTTCAAAACTAAAAGGCAGAGATTGCAAACTGAAGGCTCGTGGGCTACATCCATCCTCAGGGGCCCTGGCCGTTCTGGATTAGAAGACGGTATCACCATTTAGGATCCGGGACAGGAGAGTGTGTGTGTCCCGCTCGCTCTGCGTGGACGGCCCGCCCGAGCCTTCCAGAACGTGTGTGTCCCGCCAGCAGGGGCCCAAGCGGGGCCTGTCGAGCGGCTCTGCAGCAGCGCTCGGGCCCCGGGCCCTGGGCTTGGCGGCTCGATGCCCTCTATCAGGCATGAGCCTAGCTTTCTGGTGACGTGTCCACACGCGAGGGACCGAGGCCAAGCTCAGCACCAGCGCCGCCCCCCGGCTCAGAGCCCCTGCCCCTGCGAAGCTCAGCCCCGCGCTGTCCGCTGAGAGGCGCGCTCTTCCAGGAGGCCCGGGCCTCAGCTTGCGGGCCGGCCCTGCCCGGGGGCGCGGGACACGTCCGAGGAAGCCTGGACGAAACGACAACGTTTATAAATCGTTGTCTTAAGGAAAGACTAGGGGCGCCTGGGTGGCTCAGCCGGTTAAGCGTCCGACTTCGGTCAGGTCATGATCTCACGGTTCATGGGTTCGAGCCCCGCGTCGGGCTCTGTGCTGACTGCCAGCTCGGAGCCTGGAGCCTGTTTCAGAGTCAGTATCTCCCTCTCTCTGACCCTTCCCTGCTCACGCTGTCTCTCTCTCTACTAGAAATAAATAAAACATTAGAACATTTAAAAAAAAAAAAAAGAAAAGAAAGACTAGAAGGAAGTAACAATGATTGTTTCTGGGACTACAGATGAATTTTTACTTCCCTTTTCTACAATTTCTATAATGAACTAAGACTTTTTTAAAAAAATATTTTTATTTATTTCTAGGAGAGAGAGAGAGACAACGTGAGCAGGGGAGGGTCAGAGAGAGAGGGAGTCACAGACTCTGAAACAGGCTCCAGGCTCCGAGCTGGCAATCAGCACAGAGCCCGACGCGGGGCTCGAACCCACAAACCGCGAGATAATGACCTAAGCGAAAGTTGGACACTTAACCGACTAAACCACCCAGGTGCCCCTGAACTAAGTACTTTTAACGTCAGATATAAAAGGGCAGATACTAGTACACACATTTGTAAGATAAAACTCTGGCCAGGAGGGAGCCTCCTGTGAGAAAAGCATGTGACTTTAACGCCCGGGTGTTGTCACATCTGTTGTGAGAGACCCTGGGCACAAAACCTCCTCAAAGCCCTGGGACCATCATGTCATTATTAGTCATCATTACCATTAACTAGTTACATATTTTTATATATAAGTATAGTGAATGGTGGCATGCGGTTATTTACTTCCCCCTTTTCCTGAGAAGGAGGTGGGTTGGCAGAGATGCACCCCGTCCCTGTTCTTCCGCAGGCCGCCTAGGGCTCAGGGCCCCTCTGGGCAAACACACCCGCGTGGCCGTGGAACTTCCCGCCTTGCCCGTCCCGCGCTCACAGCCGCCTGGTTAGGAAACCTGCGTCCTGGCACGTCTTCTCATCCGCACATGAGAATGTTCTATGCCCCCCACAAAGAATACACTGCAATTGCCAGTCTCTATGGGACCCCAAGGGACTGGCTGAGTCAGAACTGCCTCCCGCCGCCACCGGCTCCCCCCCACCCCACCACCCCCACCCTACCCCCCCACCCCCCACCCCCCGGTAAGAGAAGGATTCGCCTTGAAGCTAATCAGGCCAACACCCCGGGCGCCCCCCTTGCCTGGGTTCCCTCCCAGCCTTCCTAGCGGGTGTAGCAATCTGTTTACACAGTCAGATGTTTTGTAAAATTTCCAACAGTATTTAACCACAGTTGGCTCAACCCCCGTTTCCCTTTCCACTCACCTCCGAGCACACCTCCCTCCCTCGCCCACGGAGGGCCGGAGGGGGTTCTAAACAGGCCTCCTCCCTGAATCCGTTTCTAAATAAATAGCTATTTTCATACCTTTCTTTTTTTAAATTAGATTTTAGCTATTTTTATTTTATTTTACTTTTTTGAGGGAGAGAGCGCACACCCACACGCACAAGCAGGGGAGGGGCAGAGGGGAGGGAGAGAGACAATTTTAAGCAGGCTCCGTGCCCAGCGCAGAGCCGGACAAGGGGCTTGACCTCACGACCTGAGCCCAAATCAAGAGTCGGAGGCTTGACTGACTGAGCCACCTGGGTGACACTTCATATCTAACCTCCTATTTGCACTTTTGCAAATACAAGCGGGTGGTCAAGTGAATCAGCTCTGGAGGCAGATCCACGCTGGAATCCTGGCTCGGTGACTTTGGACAAGTGACTCCACATCTTCTGTGTAGCTCCTGTCTGTGAAATGGAGGTACCAGTGGGACCCAGGACTCAGGACTCAGGACTCAGAGCAGTGGGCGTCACTTACGTGGTCATGTTAGTATTTTTTTTTTTAACGTTTATTTATTTTTGGTAGAGAGAACATAAGCAGGAGAGAAGAGGGAGAGGGAGACACAGAATCTGAAACAGGCTCCAGGCTCTGAGCTGTCAGCACAGAGCCGGACGTGGGGCTCAAACCCACAAACCGTGAGATCATGACCTGAGCCGAAGTCAGAGGCTTAACCGACTGAGCCCCCAGCGCTCCGGTCGTGTTAGTATTAATATTTTGGCATGTGGTCTAATTTGCACCTTCTCCCATGTACATTGGTGATGACCCTACTATCTTGCATGGTTGCTGTGCGGGTTAAGAGATGATTCACACAAGGCACCTGACATGTCCAATAAGTGAAAGTTATTTATTTCGGAAGTTTATAGCTAAGTATATACATGTAAAAATAATTAATCTGGGGTGATTTTTTAAACCTAAAATTATATATGACCTCCCCAAAATCAATTTGGTTGCCATCCTTTTACATATTCTCTGAGTCTCACCACAACCCTGAGAAGGAAAGATCCCTGTTTCACTGAAGGGAAGGAAGCTCGGGAAGTTTAAGTAACTTGGCAATGTTCCCGTCAGACAATAAAGGGAGAGTGGAATCTGTGAGTTCCGAAACATTCTGCCTGTTGTGGCCCGTATGCATTTTCTGTTGCTACTACAACAAACTACCACCAATTTCATAGCTTAAGGCAACAAGAACTTATTATAGTTCTGGAGGTTACAAGTCCAAAGTGAGTCTCACTGAGCCCATATCAAGGTGCTGGCAGGTTCCTTCCAGAAGCTCTAGGGAAGAATCTGTCTCCTTGCCTTTTCCAGCTTCTCTGGATGCCCTCATTCTTTGACCCTGGGCCCTTCCACCATCTTGCAAGTCAGCAATAGTTGAGTCCATGTGAGATCAGATCATTCCAGCCTCCACTCCTTTCACTTTTTTTTTTAATTTTTTTTTTTTTTTTTTTATTTCTAGGAGAGAGAGAGCGTGAGCAGGGGAGGGTCAGAGAGAGAGGGAGTCACAGACTGAAACAGGTTCCAGGCTCCGAGCCGGCAGTCAGCACAGAGCCGACGTGGGGCTCGAACCCACGAACCGCGAGATCATAACCTAAGCGAAAGTCGGACGCTTAACCAACTAAGCCACCCAGGCGCCCCTCCTTTCACTTTTAAGAATGCTTGTGACCACACTGGGCACCGGGCAACTTCTCTGTCTTAAAGTCAGCTTATTAGAGATCTGAGTTCCATTAGCATCCTTATTTCTCCCTTTGCTGTTTCACCTACCATATTCCAAGTTCCGGGGTTTAGGATGCGGACATCTTTGGGGGGACATGTTTCTACCTACTCCATCACCCAAAGAACCAAAGTACGGGTGAGCTCAGAAGGGGGTAAGAGAGGTAGCCAAGTATCTATAGGCCGAACGCAGTATAACTTCTCAGAAAGCTGGCTTTCTGTTTTATTGCCTTTTGTTTTGCTTTGCTTTAGTCTGATTCTCATTTATGTTCTGGACTATTAGTTGTCATCTAAGCCACGTCCAGGTGTAGGAAGCATCATCATTATTAATACGGATGTTTAATACTTTTTTAAAAGTTCCAGTATAGTTAACACACAGTGTTATATTCGTTTCAGGTGTACAATATAGTGACTCAACAACTCTATACATTACTCAGTGCGCATCACAATAAGTGTGCTCTTGATCCCCGTCATTTATTCCCCCCCCCGGTAACCGTCTGTTTGTTCTCTATAGTTACCAGTCTGTTTCTTGCCTCTGTCTCTTTTTTTCCCCTTGCTCATTTGTTTTCTTTCTTAAATTCCACATATGAGTGAAATCATGTTGTATTTTTCTTTCTCCAATTTCATTTAGCATTATACTCTCTAGATCCGTCCATGTTGCAAGTAGCAAGATTTCATGCTTTTTATGACTTCTCTTCCATATATATATAATGGAATGTAGATATAATGGAATATTATAATGGAATATTTCATGCTTTTTATGATTGGGTAATATTCCATTACATATATATATGAAAAAATATATATAACTTCTCCTTTATCCATTCATCTATTATGGACGTTTGGTCTGCTTCCATAATTTAAGCTGTTGTAAATAATTCTGCAACAAACAGGGGTGCATACACATTTTCAAATTAGTATCTTCGTATTATTTGTGTAAATACTCAGTAGTAGAATTACTGGACCATGTGGTAGTTCTACTTTTAATTTTGGGGGGGATCCTTCATACTCTTTTCCACAGCGGCCACACCAGTTCGCATTCCCATCAGTAGCTCACGAGGGTTCCCTTTTCTCCACATCCTCACCAGCACGCGTTTTTTATCTTAGCCACTCTGACAGGTGTGAGGTGATAGCTCGTTGTGATTTCAGTGTGCATTTCCCTGATGGTTAGTGACGTTGAACATCTTCTTATGTGTCTGTTGGCCGTCTGCGTGTCTTCTTTGCAGAAATGTCTATTTCTGCCTCCTTTGAATTATTTGGGTTTTTTGGTATGGGGTTGTATAAATTTTTTATATATTTTGGATACTAACCTTTTATCAGATAGGTCATTTGCAAATATCTTCTCTTATTCAGTAGGTTCTCTTTTAATTTTGTTCATTGTTTCCTTCATTGCACAGAAACTTTTTATTTTGATATAGTCCCAATATTTTATTTTTGCTTTTGTTTCCTTTGCCTCTGAAGACATATCTAGAAAAACATTGCTACAGCTGATGTCAGAGAAATCACTGTCTGTGCTCTTTTCTAGGACTCTTTTGGTTTCGGGTCTCACATTTAGGTTCTTTTTTTTTTTTTAATGTTTTTATTTATTTCTAGGAGAGAGAGAGACAGCGTGAGCAGGGGAGGGTCAGAGAGAGAGGGAGTCACAGACTGAAACAGGCTCCAGGCTCTGAGCTGGCAGTCAGCACAGAGCCCGACGCGGGGCTCGAACCCACGAACCGCGAGATCATGACCTAAGCGAAAGTCGGACGCTTAACCTACTAAGCCACCCAGGCGCCCCTCTCACATTTAGGTTCTTAATCCATTTTGAGTTTAGTTTTGTGTGTAGTCTAAGAAGATGGTCCGGTTTCATTCTTTTGCGCGTAGCTCTCCAGCTTTCCCGGCACCATTTGTTGAAGAGACTTTTTCTCATTGTGTATTCTTACCTCTTTTGTTGAGATTAATTGATCACATAATTGTGCGTTTCTTTCTGGACTCTCTATTCTGCCCCGTTGATCTGTGTGTCCATATTTACCCACACCACCCGGTGCAGTCTACAGAGTCAAGGCAATCCCTGTGCAAACACCAATGGCATGTTCCACAGAACCAGAGCAAATAACCCTAACATTTGTACGGAACCACAAAAGTAATCTTGAAAAAGAAGAACAAAACAGGAGGTACCACAACTCCAGACTTCCAGATACACTGCAAAGCTAAAGTCATCAACACAGAGTGGGAGACGCTGAACACTTCGGGATGATCAGGCCCGCCTGCTGCGCTGATTCCTAAGTGTATGAGTTCTAGTCTCCCCTCCGCCACGGCGCCAGCTTTGCAAGACCGCTGTGGAGGGTTCTGGCATCACCCTCTCTGCTCCTTTCCTCTCTCCCTTCTCTTCTTGGTCTGGTTCCCGGCTTTTCGTCAACGCTTCTATTCTCGTCCTAGCTGAAACCCAGCCGCGCAGGGTTGAGACACTCGGGAAAGGCCTGCGTTTGCACCCGCAGCCCACCAGCGGCCTGTTCCCGGCCCGGGACGGGCCGCCTGTCGGCTCCGGGCTTTGACGTCCAACAGAGACATGGGCGCCCCGTGGAAGCAGCGCGGCCCCATCCAAGGACCCAGGTTGGGGAAGCCTGAAGAGCTGCCTTCAGTGCCCGCTCACCTCTACTCACCATGTGCCCTTGGACAAGGTGTCTAAACTTCCTGAGCCTCTCCGGGCTCAGCCGTGAAGCAGAGACGCTCACTTCATGCAGCTGCGGTGAAACGGATACTCAGAACACGTAAAATCCAAAGTTGACCATCTCCAAATTGAAAATAGGCAAATATGTAATTTTAGGTTTAAGAGGATCATCCCCAATTAATTTTTTTTAAATTGTTTTTTAATGTTTTATTTATTTCTAGGAGAGAGAGAGAGAGAGAGACAGCGTGAGCAGGGGAGGGTCAGAGAGGGAGTCACAGACTGAAACAGGCTCCAGGCTCTGAGCTGGCAGTCAGCACAGAGCCCGAGTAAGGAGCTCAAACCCACGAACCACGAGATCATGACCTAAGCGAAAGTCGGACGCTCAACCGACTAAGCCACCCAGGCGCCCCATCCAATTAATTATTTTTACAAGTATATACTTAGCTATAAACTTTCCAAATAAATAATTTTATTTGAAGATGTCAGGCACTTTGTGTGAATCATCTCACTTGATCCTCACAACCTTGCGAGAAAGATAGTATCGTGTCCAATGCACACGGGAGAAGCTGCAAATTAGACCACGTGTAAAGACATGAATAGTAACCCTGCCACTAAGGGGCACTCACTGCTCTGAGTCCTTTTCAACAGCCCCGTAAGGTGGCTCCTGCTGGTACCTCCACGTTACAGACAGGCGCGGAGGCAGAGACCTCAAGTCACTTACCGAAGGCCACGTGCCGGGACTCCAGGGCGATGATCTGGCTTCAGAGCTGGCTCTCCTGACCACCCGCCGTGTCTGTCTGAGCCCACAGGCGCCTTCCTGAGCTCTTAGGGAAGAGCTCCGTCTTTGGCGTGTGAGTTGTGCACTCGAGTGGGGCCTCGCCTCTTTCGTACCATAGGGGGCAACATAAAGCCTCAGCAAAATAATACATTTCTTTACAAAGTGAATTTTAGGGGTGCCTGGGGGGCTCAGCTGATTAAGCGTCTGGCTTCTGATTTCGGCTCAGGTCACGATCTCACGGTTCTTGAGTTCGAGCCCCACATTGGGCTCTACGCTGACAGTGTGGAACCTGCTTGGGTTTTTCTCTCTCTCCCTCTCTCTCTCTGCCCCTCCCCCATTTGTGCTCTCTTTCTCTTGAAATAAATAAATCAACAACAACAAAAATATAAAGGTTTAAACTTTTTTTTAATGAATTTTAGGGGCGCCTGGGTGGCTTAGTCAGTTGAGCGGCTGACCTCAGCTCAGGTCATGATCTCACAGTCTGTGAGTTTGAGCCACAAGTCTGGCTCTGTGCTGACAGCTTGTGTCTCTCTGCCCCTCCCCCACTCGGGCTCTGTCTCTCTCTGTTTCTCTCTGTCTCTCTCAAAAATAAAATAAAAACATAAAAAAATTTTAATAAAAATGAATTTTAAATACAGTGTAGATGATAAAAATCAGATTATTAATTCTTTTTTTTTAATTTTTTAATGTTTTTTTTTTAAATTTATTTCTAGGAGAGAGAGAGAGAGATTTCAGAGAGAGACAGAGCAGGGGAGGGTCAGAGAGAGAGGGAGTCACAGACTCTGAAACAGGCTCCAGGCTCTGAGCTGGCAGTCAGCACAGCCCGACGTGGGGCCCGAACCCATGAACCGTGAAATCATGACCTAAGTGAAAGTCGGACGCTTAACCGACTAAGCCACTCAGGCGCCCCCAGATTATTAATTCTATGGTATTTTCCTTTTAATGAGTTCTCAATTCTGGGAAGCATTTTAAACATCACTGAAAGAATTGGTAAAAAAAAAAAAAACAAAAAAAAAAACCCAAAACCTATTTCTTTAACTACAAAAACAAGATCACTGTGAAACGTTGGCTGCAAGACTATGTTTTTTATTACTGCCTTTATTAGACAGAGATGTGGCTGGTTTGGTTAAGACACAAAGCAACTGACAAGAATAGTAAAATTTTGGAATTTATCCATTTGGCAAATCCAGCTAAGATGGAAAATAGTTGTTTCTTATATTTTTTATTCAAGACCTCATAAAATTTGTTTTTATGAGAGAGAGCACATGCGCATGAGCGAGGGAGCGACAGAGCGGACAGAAGACCTGAAGCAGGCTCTGCCCTGAGAGCAAACAGCTCGACTGGGGTGAGGGCAGCGAACTCCTGAAGCACTTGAGCCGAGTTGGGAAACTTTCTCTGATAAGAAAGTGCTTGGAGGATTCAACTGCTCTTCTAGATACAAACCTCCGTGTCCACACGGAGACAGTGTCCTCCAGAGTTTTTATTAAATATGGAAACCCAGCTCAGCTCAGACATCCAGGCAGTTACATGTGTGTAAGTATGACATCGACTGGTAGAAGGACCTAAAGGTAAAAATAGGCCAACTTCTATGACCAGCTCAACCTCTAACTTCCCATGTGTCTCTAAAATGAGTCGTTTAGGAGGGTAAGAACTTTGGATACTACAGCCCAGAAGAAGACCCAGCGAGTACAGAGGACCCAGTGATTCAGATGGGCTTGGACCATGTCTGCTGGATCACGGACTGGCGCATAGTAGGTCCTTGGTAGTGACCCAGTGAGTGGATGACTGAATGAATAAAAACTTGGATTCTAAACTTAAACTGCCACAGAATAGAGCATCAAAGGATATGATATCAGAAAAGCTTATTCTCTTGCCGGGGCTGATAATTCTTTTTACAAATCCAACTTCATTGAGACACGATTTGTGTTTGCCACGCGTAGATGCCGAATGGACACCACCACACTCAGGGACATCTCCATCACCCGAAAAGTTTCTCTTGTGCTCCTTCTAGTCAATTCTTCTTCATCACCAACTTCAGCTGCTTTCTGACATTATAGAATAGTCTTTTCTAGAATTTCACATAAATGGAATTATACAGTATGAATTAACTGTCTTATTTTACACAACGTAACATTTGCAAGATTCATCTCTGTTGTAGGTTTCAATAGTTTGTTCCTCTTTTGCTGAGAATTTCATTATCTGTTCACTCACCTGTTAATGAACTTTTGGGTGGTACGTTAGGGCTCTCTGGGGGCAGGGGGATTTAGTATGTGTGAATGTATGTATGTATCATAAGGAATTGCCTCACATGGTTACAGACGCTGACAAGTCCCAATCTGCAGTTGGCGAGCTGGAGACCCCGGAGATCCAGAGGTCTACATTCTAGTTCCACGGCCAGTAGACTTTGAGATCCAGGAACAGCCAATGTCTAGTTCAAGTCTGGAAGCAAGAAAAAACAGCAATGTTCCAGCTGAAGGCTGTCAGGCAGGAGAATTCTCTCACCCACAGGAGGGTCAGCTCTTTTGTTCTAGTCAGAGCTTCAACTGGTTGAATGAGACGCAAGCACATTGGGAAGGGCAATCTGCTTTACTCAGCCTACCGATTTAAATGTTGATCTCATCCAAAACCTCCCTCAAAGAAACACCCAGAATAATGTTTGACCAGATATCTGGGCATCCTGTGGCCCGGTCCAGTTGACATATAAAATTAACCATCATGAATGGTTTGAACCAAGTTTGGGGCTATTAGGAACATTTGTGTACAAGCCTTTATGGGGACGTACTTTTAGTTCAGAGAGTGCAATGGCTGGGCTGTGTGCTGAGTGTGTATTTAACATTTCAAATGAGCTATACAGTGTTGGCCAAAGTGGTTGTACAATTTTATATCTCTGCCAACAGGGTAGGAGAGTTTCAGGTAGAGCTGCCAAATTCTTGGCAAATTAACATGGGGATAAATATGTTTGTTGAAAATAGAGGAATCATGACATATATGCAAATAGGTTTTTTTAATGTTTATTTATTTTTGAGAGAGAGACAGAGATAAAGCATGAGTAGGGGAGGGGCAGAGAGCGAGGGAGATGCAGAATCTGAAGCAGCTCCAGGCTCTGAGCTGTCAGCACAGAGCCCGACGCGGGGCTCGAACCCACGAACCCTGAGATCATGTCCTGAGCCGAAGTCGGACGCTCAACCGACTGAGCCCCCAGGCGCCCCTCATAAGCTCTTTTAATATCCTGACTTAGCTGATTGCATCCTTGGCAGTTGAATCAGTGGAAAAGGACAATCCAGAGTTACCTTCTAGGAACCTGGTGTGTCAGTTACTTGTTGCCACAATAACGGTGCCTAACACACAGTGACGCGCGACAAGCAGCAGCCCTTTCACCTGCAGGCGCGCAGGTTTCACCCCGTCTGGGCCGGACGGTTGGTGCCGGCGGGTGTAGCCCCAGCGCCGGGCAGCCCTCTCCTCCCGCTGCGGCCGCTCGGGGCTGCCGGTGACGCGGGCACGTTGCTGGCGGAAGGCGGGCGGCTCTGCCGGTCTCCCAGCGGGCGGACCGGGCGCCCTGGGGGCGGGGAGGGGCAGGGGGGAGGCTGGGGGCACCGGCGCGTCGTCTCCTGCCCCTGCGCCGCCGCGTCTGCGGGCTTTCCGCGGCCAGGCAGCCCCGCTCGGCGCCGAGCAAGGGCCGAGGCCGCTCCTCAGTGACAACCGGAGGCCCCGCGGTGGGCGCGCGGCGCAGGCAGGGGCGCGACGGAGCGGCCTGCACCGTCCCCACGCGGTGCACCGTCCCCACGCGGTGCACCGTCCCCACGGCGGTGCACCGTGCACGCCACCGTCCCGCGGTGCACCGTCCCCGCGGCGGTGCCGTCCCACGCGGTGCACGTCCCCACGCCGGTGCACCGTCCCCACGCGGTGCACGCGTCCCCACGCCAGTGCCGTCCCCACGGCGGTGCACCGTCCCCACGCGGTGCACGCGTCCCCACGGCAGTGCACCGTCCCCACGCGGTGCACACCTCCACGCGGTGCACCGTCCCCACTGCACGCGGTGCACGCGTCCCCACGGAGGTGCACCGTCCCCACGGCGGTGCACCGTCCCCACGCGGTGCACGCGTCCGACGCAGTGCACCGTCCCCCACGGTGCACCGTCCCCGGTGCACCGTGGCGGTGCACGTCCCCACCCCAATGCACCGTCCCCACGGCGGTGCACCGTGCACACGGCGGTGCACCGTCCCCACGGCAGTGCACCGTCCCCACGGTGCACCGTCCCCACGCGGTGCACGTGTCCCCACGCCACGCGGTGCACGCGTCCCCACGCGGTGCACCGTCCCCACGGCGGTGCACACGGGAGGGTCAAGCGCCCTTCAGGAAGGCAAAGCCAGCGGGGGAGGTGCGGAGGGGGCGGGGAGGGAGGGAGGCCCCCAGGGTCCCTGCTGTCGGCGCCCTGGGGCTCCGAGACCTGCCTCAGCGCTTCCGGAAACAGCCGGCACTGGGGCCACGGGGTTTGTGTTACCAAGTGCTTTACACACGTACGTTCCACCCACCTGGTGCGAAGAACATGGAACGCAGAACATTCACGAATCCGCCCTCAGGGGAAGAAATACTGTATGACTGGGGCGCCCGGGGACTCAGTCGGTTGGGCGTCCGGCTTCGGCTCAGGTCACGATCTCACGGTTCGTGGGTTCGAGCCCCGCATCGGGCTCTGTGCTGACTGCCAGCTCAGAGCCTGGAGCCTGTTTCCGTCCGTGACTCCCTCTCTCTCTGACCCTCCCCTGCTCACGCTGTCGCTCTCTCTCTCTCCTAGAAATAAATAAAAAAAAAACACATAAAAAAAAAAGACTCGTCTTCCCTTCCCAGTATAGTTTCAGGCGGTAAAAGAAAAGGACGCTTTTTAGTGCTATGCAATTTTTTTTAATGTTTTTTTCTTTTTTTCTTGAGAGAGGAGTGCAAGCAGGGGAGGGGCTGAGAGAGAAGGGGAGAGACGATCCAAAGCAGGCTCCAAGTTGTCATCGCAGAGCCCGACACAGGGCTCGAACTCCTGGAACCGTGAGATCCTGACCTGAGCTGAGGCTGGATGGCTAACCAACTGAGCCACCCAGGCTCTCCTTGTAAGTCCATTTTGATTGCCGTACATTAACCTTCTCTTTTATCTCTTCAAACATCCATTTTACGATTTCATATGATAACTCGAGTATCTTCAGTTCTCATGGGTCTGCTTCAGTAATTTAATTCTGCTGACTCACCCGCTGTATTCTGTGCATTTAGTGATACGGGCCTGTGGGCGTTTGTTCTTTAGAAGTCTTTCAGTTGGAATTCTTTGAGGTCTAGTGTTGAGTTCTGGGGTCAGTATTAACTCAGGAACATTTTGTTCTGTTTGTTTGTTTGTTTGGGGGGTGGGTTTTCTCAAACCACTCACATAGTGTAAATTCTGGCCATACACCATGTGAATGAGGGTTTGTGGTTTACATCTCTCAGGGAAGAGTGATTCTTGCCTTCGCGAAGCAACTTGAACTCTAGTAAGGTAGGATGCATAATAAAAATAAAACAAAAATGAGAGAATGACAATACTTGGAATCTGATGAGTGCATGCAGAGAGAAAGAAAACAGAGCAGAATAAAGGAGCTGGGCGTCCAGCGACGTGAGCAGCTGACGAGAGTTAGTAGGTTGGACAGGGTAGGCGTCACTGGAAAGCTGACATTTGGGGAAAGGCTTCAACGAGCTGAGGAATGGCTGAGTGAGGAGTGAGTTTGCGCCCAAGGAAACACCAGGCGGGTCACGTGGCTTGACCCACAGGGGGCAGGGGACAGAGTTAGCTGATGAGGCTGGAGAGGCAAGATGCGAACGCAGCGCTGTACAAAGTGCGCTTTGCTCTAAGTGACACGAGGACCCACCGCAGGGCTCGGGTCAGGGACGTGATCTGATCTGACCTGTACCAGGGCTGCTCTTGCCACTGTGTTGACACTAGACGGCCGCAGTGCGAGGCCGAGCGGGCACTCAGGTAACCCCCGCTAGGCGTGACAGTGGCTCAGACCAGAGGTAACAGTGGACGCCGCGTGAAGCACTAAGACGTTACTTACAATTGAAGATAAAGCCATTGTGATGTCCTGTCAGATTCACTGCAAAACGGTGACAGAAAGAGAGGGTTTGAGGATTCACTTGAGCCTCAATTTCTCTGACCTGACGGAGAACACGAGGGCTCAAGATAAAGTCCATCCAAGGAATCGGACGGTACCCAACATTTGACACCCGAAATGACTCCGGCTTAAAAACTAGAAGAAGAAAGAAGAATAAGAAATCTCTCCCCTCTTGAAAGACCACAAGAAACTTGGCTGCTTTAATCCTTGGTGCTAAGTGGGCGGGGGGGTCATGCCCCCCGGAAACTGAAAGCCAGAGCGATTCTCATGCCCTTTGCAGCCTGAATTCACACCACCAGTTTGAGAAAACCTCTTCACACGGAGAACTGGGTTTAAGGTGTCTTCACACTGGGAAAAACACCTTTAAATCCTCTGTAGAGGAATCTGTCTCCATCCTACATCTCAAAGAAACCCACAAATGATTTTCCAGTGAGGAGCTACTGGAGAAGTAATAATCTCTTTCCCTTTGGTCAGCAAGAAAATTCATTTTTTAATACCCCTTACGCGGCACACAGATAAAACTCATTACGTGCACAAAAGAAATATGACAATAAACAGAAACAACAGACGGTAGAAATAGACCTACCAAGACTGCAGATCTTAGAATTATCAGACACACAATGTGAAATAACTATATTTGTTATTTTAAAGAACTAAAAGACGAAATAAAAACATGTGCAGAGGGGCTCCTGGGTGGCGCTGTCAGTTAAGCAAGTAACTCTTGATTTGGGCCCAGGTCATGACCTCACAGTTTGTGGGTTTGAGCCCCACAGCTGGCATCATGCTCCGGGCGTGGAGCCTGCCTGGGGTTCTCTCTCTCTTCCTCCTTCTCTGCCCTTTCCCTCCATTCGTGCTCTCCCTCAAAAATAAACTTTAAAAAAATACATGTGCAGAGAACAAGAAATTATAAATAATGACCAAATAGGAGTTCTAGAAATTAAAAATATAATTATTAAAGTTTAAAACTCAGTCGATAGATTGAACACACAGCTGAAGAGAGAATTGCTGATCTGAACAATAAGGATCTAGCTGAAGAAGTTACCCAGGGTGCTACATGGCGAGTCAAAGAAATGGAAAGGATGAAAAGGAGGTTCAGAGATAGGAAGAAGAGGGAAGGTCTTATATATGTAACCCATATGCTAGAAGGCAAGGAAATGGAAAAGGAGCAGAGATAATAACTGAAAAGATTATAGCTAAGAATTTGCCTGAATTAATGAAAGATCTGATCGAGTGAAAAATAATAATAACCTGCACATTATACTGAAGGTACAAACACCAAAGCATTAAGAAAAATATAAAAGACATTTAGAATCTCACGGCCTAGAGATAAACTTTGCTAACATTCATTAATAGTTTTTTTCTGGGGCGCCTGGGTGGCTCAGTCGGTTGAGTTTCCGACTTTGGCTCAGTCATGATCTCGCAGTTTGTGGGTTCGAGCCCCACACTGGGTTCCGTGCTGACAGCTCAGAGCCTGGAGCCTGCTTCAGACTCTGTGTCTCCCTTGCTCTCTGCCCCTTCCCTGCTCATGCTCTCTCTCTCTCTCTCAAATATAAATAAACATTAAAATTTTTTAAAAATACTTTTTTCTTAATACATTATGTTTAAACAAACCTTTCTCCATGTTATATGCATTTTCTTCAAAATCCTAATTTTAAAAGCTCCATGATATTCTACCATATAAATGTATGAAAATTTGTTTAAACAGAATCTAATTGTTGGACATTTAAGTTATTTCCAATTTTTATTTATTATAAAGAATACATATTATATGTAAATATCTTCCACATCACTCTTTCTTTCTTTTTTTACTTTTTTTAAAGTTTATTTATTTTTGAGAGAAAGAGCAAGAGTGTGAGCAGGGGGGCACAGGAGAAAGGCAGACAGACTCGGGGCTCAACTTCACGAAACCATGAGATCATGACCTGGGCTGAAATCTAGAGTCTGATGCTTAACCGACGGAGCCGTCCAGGTGCCCCTACACCACTATTTCTTTAAGACAAATTCCTAGAAGTGGGATTGCTGGGTTGGTGGATACAAACTCGATTACGACTTTTTGATTCATAGAAGACAACCAGTGGCCAACAGACCCATGAAAAAATGCTCAACATCACTAACCCTCAGAGAACTACAAGTCAAAGCTACAATGAGAGATCACCTCGCACCTGTCAGAATGGCTACAATCAAAAACCCAAGAAACAACACGTGTTGGTGAGGATGTGAAGAGAAAGGAAGCCTCTTGCACTGTTGGTGGGAATGCAAACTGGTGCAGCCACTGTGGAAAACAGTACGGAGTCTCCTCAAAAAATTAAAAATCGAACTCCCCTGTGTCCAGCAATTGCTCTACAGGTTGCTTATCCAAAAAATACAAACACACTAATTCCAAAGAATACATGCACCCTTATGTTTATCGCAGCATTATTTCCCACAGCCAAATTATGGAAGCGGGTCCATCAGTAGATGAATGAATAAAGAAGAGGTGGCATATATACACACAGAATGGAATATTTTTTTTAATTTTTTTAAATGTTTTATTTATTTCTAGGAGAGAGAGAGAGAGACAGCGTGAACAGGGGAGGGTCGGAGAGAAAGGGAGTCACAGACTGAAACAGGCTCCAGGCTCTGAGCTGGCAGTCAGCATAGAACCTGATGCAGGGCTTGAACCCACGAACCGCGAGATCATGACCTAAGCGCCACCCAGGCGCCCCTACAGAATGGAATATTATTCAGCCTTAAAAAGAATGAAATCTTGCCATTAGCAATGATATATGGATGGAGCCAAAGAGTATAATGAAGTAAGTCAGTCAAGGAAAGACAACTACCATGCTTTCACTCATATGTGGAATTTAAGAAACAACACAAGTGCTTTCACTCATATGTGGAATTTAAGAAACAACACAAGTGAGCAAAGGAAACAGAGAGAGAGAGAGAGAGAGAGAGAGAGAGAGAGAGAGAAACAAACCGAGAAACAGACTCTTAACTATTGAGAGCAAACTGATGGTTACCAGAGGGGAGGTGGGTGGGGGGATGGGTGAATGTGAACTAAAGAGTGCATCTATCATGATGGAAAAAATAATGATAAAACAAGATATTACAAATTATAAAATAAGTATGTGCTCCTGTTACTAAAAAATAAAATAAAATGTTACTTGTTTAAAGTTAAAAAGAAGGCTTCTGGATTCATATTGTCAAACTGCTTCGCCCCAAAACTGTAATGAGTTAGGCCCCTGTCAGCAGCTCACGTGTCTCAGCACATAGGACAGTTTCTCCTAACTTTACTCCAGAGAATTCACGATAGTTCGGTGAGCTTAATCCCCAAACGTTAATGGACTGTCATTTATGCTTCTGTCCAAAACCGAAAGACCCTGACGCTTAGGAATTAGGGAAAGAGCATCATTTCACTTGCCACTTAAGAACTAGAGTAACCAAAGTCCCCAAGAACACAAAAATATGGACATTTGGAAACATTTTCAGCTATTTTAAAACTCTGCCTCCCTGTTTTCCAAAATGACTATTCATTTACTTGAACAAAACATTTTAAAATGCAGTTGTCATCTATTCTATGCCTCCAAGAGCTGGGCAGTTTGTTTTATAATAAATGGGGGCCTTAGCCCGTACCATGTGATTGAAGGGCATTCAGCACACGTTGGAGCCTCTAATCACAGCCTGTAATCTCGTTTTCACATTTCTCTCGGGTATATCCTACTTGACCCTGCTTATTGAAGCACTTTTATTGTGCTGGTTAAAAGGACAAGGGATTGAGCAGAGACAAAAGTGAGGTCTGAGAATTGTTTTTATGCCATGTGCCTAGTCCAGCTCCACCGCTAGATGAATAGAAACCATCTGGAATGCAGCCAAAGCCACTTGATGGAAAACTCTGACTTCCAAAAAGTGTTCCTGGTGCTTTTTAAAAGCATCACAATTTTCCCAGGTTGAAAGAGAGAGGTCTGTCTGCTCACAATGAGAGCACAGCGGGCTAGGTAGGCAGCCATATGTGGCTTATGTGGGCATATGTGGGTTATGACCCAGCGGCCGTCACACTTTCTGTACAGAGCGAAACAGTAAACATTTTAGATTTTGCCAGCCAGACGGCCTCTGATGCAGCCACTCAATTCTGCCACTGTTGCGAGAACCCCAGAGAGACTATGTCACCCATCGGGTGCGGCTGTGACCCAATAAAACTTAACCCAAAAGGTCTGTGGCGGGATGTGGCCTCCGGGCAGTAGTCTACAACCTACTAGTGATCTCTGAAGTCTTCTCCAACTCTGAAATTCTTCGAATCTGTCGCTGGGCTTGGACTCCGGGGGCGTGTGGCATTTCGGATTTAGGGCGCCCAATGTTGGCTGCTGTCTGGGGTGAGGGTGGAGAAAAGGGAAGTTCCGCTAATCTCCAGATGCAAACAGATTCAGTATATTGGCCGCAAAAAACACCCGTTGGAAGAAGCTCAACACAGGGCTTTCTCCCTGTCTCTTTCGGCTCCGAGGTTAACGTTTGAATTTTTTTTAACTCAGTTCCTGTTAAATGTCTTCAGTCACGGATGCATCTTCCGGTTCTGCAGGTGTATGGAGTCTGTTCCTACACTGTGTTGTGCTGACAAGTGGCCGGTGGAAGCTTCCAGCTCTTCAGAGGACACAGCCGCTCGCAGAGCTGGGAACCAGCGGGCTGAAGTCCGGCCCCATCACTCGGACTCTTCTAGAGTCGGGATGAATCCCCTTCTGATAAGTGAAGTGCCCGCTTCCAGGGCAGCCCCAGAAGGGAAAGGGCTCTAGTTTCTCCCCTTCCTTTCCACCAGCAAAGTTCTCGGAAGGGGGCAACTTTACTTTCTCAAGTTCCCAGTCTGTATTTTTCTTTTAATTTTTTTAAAAATGTTTTATTTATTTCTAGGAGAGAGAGAGAGAGACAGCGTGAGCAGGGGAGGGTCAGAGAGAGAGAGGGAGACACAGAATTGGAAACAGGCTCCAGGCCCTGAGCTGGCAGTCAGCACAGAGCCCGACGCGGGGCTCGAACCCACGAACCGCGAGATCATGACCTGAGCGAACGTCGGACGCCTAACCGACTGGGCCACCCAGGCGCCCCTCCCAGTCTGTGTTTTTAAGTCAACATCTGTGTTTGCCCCACTGCTTCTGACATCCTCGACACCCCCATCTTTTTTAACCTGCACCCCTGCCCTACAGCAATGTATTTACCGACCGCCAGGCTCCTGGTTGTGCCCTATGGTCACTTCTTTCTATTCTCCTTAGATGTGGTCATTCCCAAAATTCCTGTCCTTTGTCCTTTTCCCTGTGAAGTTCCCCTCTTGCGGTCTCATTCGTTTCTCTGTGATCAACCCCAATCTCTTCCTGCCTTTCCCTTGAGCTTCAGTATTTCGTCTAGGTTCCAAACTCAACACATCCAAAGCTGGATTTAGGAAGTGCTTCAAACTCAGTACCCTCCTAAGTGTCCTCGTTCAGCCTGTGGCACCCGTCACCATCCCGAGCTCAAAGCCTCAGAATAATCGTTTGTTTCTCCCTCTTCTTCAATCCAAATTGTATCCATTCTTCTGTCCCGGCTCCTCCGCCTGGCAACCCTCCCTTTCTATTTCCGCCACTCCTTCCCTGGCCGTTTAACCGTATTCTCTGCCTGAACACCGGCCCTCATTCAGCCCCTCTTGAGCAAACCCACCCGGATTATCATTTCAAAGCTCCATTTTGAAGTCATTCGCCTATTTAAAAACAATCTGTGGCTCCCCACTTCAATAAATCTCCAAGGGCCTCCATAAGCCAGCTCCACGCTCTTGTTGGCTTTTTCAGGACCGTGAACTCTGCACTTCAACAAACGTGGGCCACTCGTTATTCTTCTAACATGCCTGACATCCTTTCTTCAGACTGCTTTTATTTGTCTCTGATAAGGAAACGTCTTCTGTCTAGGGGCGCCTGGGTGGCTCAGTTGGTTAGGTGTCCAACTCTCAGGTCATGACCTCGCAGTTCATGAGATCAAGCCCCACTTGGGTTCTATGCTGACAGCCTGGAGCCTGCTTCAGATTCTCTCTCTCCCTCTCTCTCGGCCCGTCCCCAACTTGCACTCTCTCTCAAAAGAAATGAACATTTAAAAAAAAATAGCTTCTGTCTTTCCTTATCCCCTCTTCAACCACAGTTTAAAATCCAGTCCCTCAATGATACCTCCCCCAACTGCTGCACTCAAACACATTTCTCTATCCCGTATACACCATGGCACTTAACTTGTATCCCTCCCCCCTCATGTATCTTACGTGGCAAGTGAAATGATGCTCTTTCCCTAATTCCTAAGCATCAGGGTCTTTCGGTTTTGGACAGAAGCATAAATGACAGTCCATTAATGTTTGGGCATTAAGTTCACCGAACTATCGTGAATGCACTGGAGTAAAGTTAGGAGAAACCGTCCTGTGTGCTGAGACACGTGAGCTGCTGACAGGGGCCTAACTCATTACAGTTTTGGGGCGAAGCAGTTTGACAATATGAATCCAGAAGCCTTCTTTTTAACTTTAAACAAGTAACATTTTATTTTATTTTTTAGTAACAGGAGCGCATACTTATTTTATAATTTGTAATATCTTGTTTTATCATTATTTTTTCCATCATGATAGATGCACTCTTTAGTTCGCATTCACCCATCCCCCCACCCACCTCCCCTCTGGTAACCATCAGTTTGCTCTCAATAGTTAAGAGTCTGTTCCTCGGTTTATTTCTCTCTCTCTCTTTCTTTCCCTTTGCTCACTTGTTCTGTTTCTTAAATTCCACATCTGAGTGAAAGCATGGTATTTGAGAAGCACCACTACAGGACACTCAGCTACTTCTCCTGTAGATAATGAACTCATTGAGGGCAGAAGCTGACTTGCCCATTGTCTGTATCCAGTTAATATTGATTAAATAAGTAAGCATTAATGAAAGAATAATATCTTTTTTGCCATTCCTGGAGAAAAGATCCACAAAAGTCTTTTAGGGGTTAGGTTTTTTTTTTTTTTTTTTTTTTTGTATCTTTTAACCCATTTCAAAGACTAGCACAGACATGAACTTCATTGGTGGGTCTGAATAAATATGAAATTAATCTTAACAACAAGTAAAACAGAATGGCGACCTCTTCCTAATGATCTTATGCTTAAAAACATTTTTAAGTATGTCATAGTAAAATACAGCAATCTTTTATGTAATGAAAAAACCATCAAAGGAACTATACAAAAACACATGATATTTCAATGAAAACGTGGAATATAAACATAATTATATTTATCTACAAAGAATATAAACATAAGGATAAGGACCAAACAGGGGAAATAATATGCCAAAAGATAAAATTTGAGATTTGTTGTGTTAAAATGTTTCCCCCTCATGCTGACAATTTAATATTTGTTACTGCTCTTACAAAATAATCTGAACCCCCACAATTAAAAAATCCAAAGCAGAATATTTTATCAAGAAGAATATGAATTGTCCAGAAAGCTTTATTTAAAAATCCTGACCTTAAAAAGTAATTAATCATTTTCTACTATCTCTGATACAAAAATGCTTTAATGTCTTTTTGCTTCATGTCTTTGATTTCCTGCAGTTCACCAGAATGTGTTTCCATCAGCCTTTCATTATACAGCCTCAATATGCAGCTGCAGTTCTTTGCTGTGTATTAACTGAAAGCTTGACCACATGACGGTCTCAGACATTTAATTCAATCGGATGGAGAAGCTTCTGGTCAACATAAGCAGACTGGGGGAAGAGAAGAAGAAAGAAGAATGTGAATCTAAACAATTACCTCTTATTTCAGAAGGCTTGGATTTTCATAGGAGAGGCTTTGAGCAAAACTCAGCTAGGTCTTGCGGGTTTCTACAAAACTACCGTGGAGTTGAGAGTTCAGTTATAAAATAAACCCAATTCTTTCTTTGGTGACGCTCCTCCCCGTCACTAGCTGGGCTGTCCCTCAAACGGGGCGATCCAATGCACACTGCCGAAGAGAAAAACTCTCCTTCGTGTGCGCCTTGAGGGAGAAAAACAGTTGTACATGAGGCCTGAGAAATACATGCAAGCTATTCAGGTTGTGAGGATATGAAGCTGCCTGAATCACGCACCCACTGAAGTCAACACATGCGGTTTCCTTACCCAAAGGAACAAATTCAAGTGCGCCCAGCGGGGCTCAGGTGACAACGGGTAATACTTAAACACAGGTCCTTTACCTTCAGGTTCAGAAACAATCGACGTAGTTTTACTCTTGCTTTGCTTTTTTTTCTCTTTTAATGTTTGTTTAACTTTGAGTGAGGGAGAGAGAGCGCACAGGAGCAAGTGGGGGAGGGGCAGAGAGAGACGGAGACACAGAATCCGAAGCAAGTTCCAGGCTCTGAGCTGTCAGCACAGAGCCCGACGTGGGGCTCGAACCCACAAACCGTGAGATCATGACCTGAGCCGAAGTCGGACGCTTAACCGACTGAGCCCCCAGGCGCCCCAACTCTTGCTTTTCAACTGAAGAGTTTTGCAAGCCGAGTTAACCCCCAATAATAATACGAAAGAACTGCTCTTCCTAAGTACCGGCCACGCGCCGGACACTGTGGCCGGCGGCACGGCCACCCCCACCGCTGGAAGTGGGGACAGACCCCGCGCAGCAGAGGGCACTAACACATGGCCGGAAGCGCAGCTGTTCGCCGAACCTGCACTTGGTTCTTGCTGAGCGTCAGGCCAGAGACGCAGCGGAGGCAAAGCATAGAAGGAAGGCCGCACTGCCTCCCGCACAGGCACACACCAGGCGTCTCTCCCCCAGCAGCGTCTCCTCCAGCAACGAAACCGGGTTAGTCCCAGGCTAGGGGTGCGGACGCATTCATGGAGGGGGGTGTGCGGCGGGGACGCAACGTGGAGGTGGGGCAAAAGTCCTCTCAGGGTGACCGAATACAGGTCAAAGTCAGGGTCAGCAAGGGCCGATGGCAACAAGTCTCTGGCTCCAGCTGGTCCCTTATCTGAGCTCGAAGGGGTTAGATCTCCAGAGATAACCCGAGGGCGTCCGTCAGGCCAGTCTTCACTTGTGAATCAGCACTGGGGGGTTTACCCCTCATTTCTTGTCCCGGATACGACCCGATTATCTCCGGCCCGATGGGGGCTATCTGTTCTTACGTTCTCACACAGGCTTCCCCGGGCGGGGGGCTGGGGGGCGGGGGGGCGCCGAAACTGTCTTTTTCTTACGTCACCAACAAGCTGTGTCTTTCGGGGGGGCAGGGGGAACCCCTAATTCTCTGCTTACATGACCCCTCAGAGGAAACTGGCCTTTGCAGAGGCCTCTCAGCAAGAGCAGCGTGCGTGGCGGGAAGGTGTGGGGAGAAGGGGCGCCCCCCCAGGGCACGCCCAGGCCGCCGCCTCTGGGGCGCGCGGTGGGGCGTGGGAACGAGAGGCCTGAGCACCTTCCGGGAGAGGCTGGGTCCCGCCGCCTGCCTCCTTTTTACCCACCACCCCTTCTCTGTTAAATGTTGTTTGAAGAAGCCTGTTAAAGGGGTGCCAGAGAACGAAGCGCCCCGGCCCCACTTCCGGGGCCCCCACTTCCGGCTGGCAGGTGGGAGGCCGGGCCTCCGCCCTCCCGTCGACTACAACTGCGCCGGAGGCCAAGGTCGGGACGCGAGCCCCAGTCCGCCCAGCGCCCCGCGCCCAGGGCCGCCACCCCCTACCCCCACGCCCTGGCGCGCATGCGCCCAGCACCCCGGTGACGCTTGGCCCCCCTGGGCCAGGGCTCCGCTGTTGGTTCAACCCCCGGTGGCGGTGACGCTGTGACTCGGTTCTGAAAGGCTCCTGCGACGTACGTGTCGGGGGCTTCGCACAGCCTCCCGCTGGTGAGGCGCCCGGAGGGTCACGTCACACGGTCCCTGTGAAGTGGACAGTGCGGCTGAGAAACGCGGTTCCCGGATCGGGACAGACACAAGCAGCGGCGCTGGGGGGGGAGGGGAGGGGGGTGGAGGAGGGGGAGGGGTGGGTGGGGGAGGGGTGGGGGGAGGGGCGGCACCCACTAGGCCCCTCCCCTTGTTCCCCTCGGAAGACCCGGGCCGGCTCCGCGCCAGGCCCCCAGCCGCCTCGCACCGACGCCACAGGCTTTCTCCTCCTCGCCCTTCCGGTGTGAGGAAGCGCTGTCCTCCTGATGCGTTCGGGGCCCCTCACACCCCTGAGAGGTCGGCAGGCCCGCCCGGAAGTGACGCGGCGCCGCGGGACGGCTGCGCGCTGGTGCCCGCGTTTCCTCAGGAGAGAAGTCCTGACCGAGCTCCGCGAAGCGAGGCGGGCCGCGCGGGCCGTCAGCCGGGACGAGCCGCAGGACTCGGGCGTGGGACACGGTGTCGTAAAATGCCCCAAACCGCTCCTTCTCCGACGAATGTGTAATGGTTTCCCCAGAGACGTTAGTAACGCAAGTCGTCAGGTGTGCGTTAATGTTCTACCTCTTCAAGACATGTGCCCGTATCTCGAATGTACCAATTTTATTACGTTTAAACTTTCTTGTTGTGATTAAAAATAGACATAACGAAGTTTGCCATTTTAACCATTTTTAAATGTGCAGGTCAGTGGCATTAAGAACATCCACATAGATGTGCGACCGTCACCACCGTCCATTCTGAGAACTTTTTCCCCTTTCCAAACCCAAACTCTGCACCCATTCATCGCCAGCCTCCTGTTCTCCCCTCCCCCACCCCTGGCAACCGCCATTCTACTTCCTGTCCCCGCGGGTTTGCCTGCTCTAGGGACTTCGGTCCGCGGGATCACACAAGATCTGCGTCTCTGTGTCCGGTTTCACCGTAATGTTTTCAGGGCTCATCCATGTTATAGCGGATGTCAGCATTTTTTTTTTCCTTTTAAGGTTGAATAATGTCTGTCGACTAGGTTTCGTTTATCCATTCATCTGTTGATAGACCATTGGAGAGTTTCCACCTTTGGGCAGTTGTGAGTCAATTTAAAGTGTTTAAGCGATACGTTTAAATAATTTAAGAAGAGAGCTGTACTAAAAGCCGTGCAATGAAAACTAGCAGCCTCCTGTTTGCCCTGTGGCTCCCCAGGGGCAATAACTTTCATGTCGTTTAGCTCCATTTTCTGGTCGTTTCAGCCATGTTTCTAAAAGTACTTGTAGGGTATTCTTTTGTTTTTATCTTTTTAATGTAACCTGCTGGCCAGCACCTCTCCATCATAGAAAAGCTGGCTCTCCTAGGGCACACACCCTGCTTACAACTAGACAGATATCTCCCCTCTACCATTATGCCAATGCAACTACTTCACACATTTTGATAAAATACATTTCAGTGTTTGTAGTACTGTATGCGACAGTTGGGGTCCAGCCAGGGAGGCAGAACCCATACCAGTAATATGAACAGAGAAAACTTAACAGGAAGATTTATTAACTAGCATTTAGGGAGATACCTGAGAGAGAGAGAGAACTCTAAATAATACAGAAATATCAGGTGTACAGAAAATATTTCCAGGCCAGAAGGGGAGTGCCCAGAGAAGGGCCACCTCAGAAAAGCCCTCTCCCCAAGGTGACAGGGTGTGGTTGTGGCAGAGAAGTGTGAGGAGGTGCTGAGGCTGGACTAATACCCAGGTGCCCACCACTGAGGTGCCAGTGAATCTCACTGGGAAGCCTCCTACTGAGAATCTGTTGGCAGCCTTACCATGAAAACGAAGAAATCAAATTCTGAAACTCAAGAGAAGCCCTTCCTCTGCAGTGTCCACCAGTGCCTCTTACTGACAAGGTTTGACATTGTGACATCAGCAAAGGAAATTGTAGAGTCCAGCTCCAACATCACAAAGCAGGGCAAGGAGGGATGGATGTAGAACTGAGATATGATAGTTTGGCTAGTTACAGAATTCTAAACCCTCTTTCAGAATGTTAAAGGCATTGCACCGTTATTTTCTAACTTCCAGCACTGCTGTTAAAAAAATCCTGATGACGGGGGACCTGGGTGGCTTAGTCGGTTGAGCATCTGACTTCGGCTCAAGTCATGATCTCACAGTTCGTGGGTTTGAGCCCCATGTCGGGCTCTGTGCTGACAGCTCAGAGCCTGGAACCTGCTTCAGATTCTTTGTCTCCCTCTCTCTCTGCCCCTCCCCCACTTTTGCGCTGTCTCTGACTCTCAAAAATAAACAAACATTTAAAAAAATTTTTTAAGGGGTGCCTGGGTGGCTTAGTCGGTTAAGCGTCCGACTTTCGCTTAGGTCATGATCTCGCGGTTCGTGGGTTCGAGCCCCGCGTCGGCTCTGTGCTGACAGCTCAGAGCCTGGAGCCTGTTTCAGTCTGTGTCTCCCTCTCTCTCTGACCCTCCCCTGCTCAAGCTGTCTTTCTCTCTCTCCTAGAAATAAATAAAACATTATAAAAAAATTTTTTTTTAATTCTGATCACATTCTAATTCCTGATTTTTTGTATATGATCTGTTTTTTGGATTTTTTTTCTTCCTCTGTGGAAGCCTTTGAGATCTTCTCCATATTTTTGAAATTTAACAATAATGTGTCTTGGTCTGAGTTATTTAAATTAATCTCTCTGGGCATTCTGTGCCCTTTCAATAGGGACAGTCCTGTTCCCTAGTTCTGGGAACTTTCCCTGTATTATCTCGCTGCCATTTTCCACACCCGCACTTTCTCTGTTCTCTTTCTGGAACATCTAGTTGTTGATGTTGGACCTCCTGGTTTGAACCTCTGGGAAGCTGCCCACTGAGAATGTGTTGACAGTCTTACACTGAGCACTGAAAACAAGAAAACCAAAGCCTGAAATCCAAGAGAAGCCCCTTTCTCGTGTGGTGTCCTCCAGCGCCCTCTGCTGACGAGGCTTGACATCGCGACCTGGGCAAAGTGTTTATGGGGTTCAGCTCCAATAGCATGTAGAGCTGAGGCAATACATTTTCCTTTCTCACACTTTCCCTTTTTTCATCCTTTTTCTTGGCTTTATTTTTCTCAACCTTGTTATCCAGTTTTTCTACTGAATATTTTATTTCTGCTATTGTATTTTTTAATTTTTTAATCTCGTTTAATATTCCTTTTTCAGCCTGAATGCTGCCTGTATGTGCCTAGCTTTCTTCGAGTATTCTGATTTTTTTTTAAGTTTTGTCTTTTTTTTTTTTTTTGCTACTTATACTGTGGCTTTTTCTTCCACCTTTTTTATTTTATTTTGATCTCCATCTTTCGTTGAAGCTTTCCTCAAATGTTTATTTAGTCATTCTTAAAAATGCAAAAACACCGGAGAGGAAGCTCTGTGGGTGTGGGTATGTTTCCTGACTGTTGGAGTTCAGTATATGTTCACTGCAGGTTGTGATGTAAGTGACTGTAGGTATCTGTCTTTTGTCTTGGGCTGGTTGTTTCCCAAGAGGAGCCCTCAGACCTTCTGCCACACAGGCTAGAAGCCTGGTCTCAAGCATCCCGGGCACCATAGGTCCGGACTCTCACTTCCACGCCTGTTTCCAGAAAAGCTTTTCACTCCTGCCTCAGTTATGCCTGGCTTCTGAGACCAGGCCTCTCAGTGTCCCCCTCCACTAAGCGTCCCGTTTTCTGTAGGCACAGGGAAAGGCTGCATAGATCGAGGATTTTGCAAAGTGCTAAATGGCTTCTTTTGTAGACTTTTAGTTATTCTTAAAATAATTTCTACACCCAACATGGGGCTCAAACTCATGACCCCCAGATCAAGCGTTGCATGTTCTTCTGACTGGGCCAACAGATGCCCCTCTTTTGTCGACTTTCAAACAGTCTCCTGTATCCTAGTTTCAGAGTGTCTGGTGATTCCAGTCTCCTGAGACTTTTGGAATCTCTAGCATTTTGTTAGCTTATCTTCATGCGGACATACATGCTTCACTTTCTAGACACTGCAGTGCAGTGAATAAGCCATGACTGCTTCCTGGAACCCTAGTTCCATCACCAGCTGGTGAGCTTGGGCAAGTTATTTAGCCTCTTTGTACCTCAGTTTCTCATCTGTAAAGTGGGGATAATATAGAATAATACATATATACATTAATGTATAATATATAATAATAATATTATAGCTTATAGCAGGGGTTAACACACGACAATCCACAAGCCAAATCTGGCCCCCGGCCTGGTTTTATGGCCCGTGAACTAAGAATGGTTTTACATTTTTAAAGGGTTACAAAACAACCTGCACCCACAGAACATGTGACAAGACGTTAAGGGAACCATAGAGCCGAAAATAGCCCGTGCGTCCTTTTCCAGGAGAAGTTTTCTGTCCCCTGGCTTATGGGGTAGTTGTATTAACTGAATTAATACAGTTGAAGCAGAATAAAATGAAGTCATTCATTCGTTTATTCCCAAGGTAGTTTTCAGCAGACCAGTGGCATTTAAAGCCATTGAGACCACATGACACTCCCAACGGATTTTTAGACCAAAGAGGCCCCAGACCTGACCTCATCAGAGGATGAGGATAGCAAAAAAACAGAACAAAACACTGAGAAGAGCAGCTATATGAAACGGGAGAGAAATCATAATGTAGAACGCTGGAAACTAAGTTTTAAAAAGCATTTCAAAAAGGAGGAAGTGGTCTGTTTTAAATGCTTTAAATCAAAAGTAAGATGATGAATTAGGATTGCCCGCTGGATTTCACAACACAGAGGTCATGGGTGACATTAGTGAGCACAATTAGTGGAATGATAGGACAAAAACCTTCTTAAATAAGAGGAAACAGAAGACAAACGAAAGACCATGGAGACAGAAAACTATCTTGAGAAATTCTATTAAAAAGAGGGATAGAGGGGCGCCTGGGTGGCTCAGTCGGTTAAGCGTCCGGCTTCGGCTCAAGTCATGATCTCACAGTTCGTGGGTTCGAGCCCCGCGTCGGGCTCTGTGCTGACAGCCAGCTCAGAGCCTGGAGCCTGCTTTGGATTCTGTGTCTCCCTCTCTCTCTGACCCTCCCCTGCTCACGCGGTCTCTCTCTCTCAGAAGTAAATAAAAACATTAAAAAGAATTTTTTAAAAGAGGGATGGAGAAATGAGGCGAAGGGAAGTAGTTCGGTTTGAAAGATGAGATCAACAAGAGATTGTACGCTACTAGGAACAATACATGTGCACTTGGCAGGTAAAGGTGACTGTGGGATCAGTGGAATCCCTTGATTGCTTTAACATTGCATGAATTATTTTCACGGAGTTAGGAATCAAGGTAAGCACCTTAAGCAGGGGTTGGCACATTACAGACTTGCAGGCCAAGTCTTACCCACGGCCTGTTTTTGCATGGCACACTGGCTAAGAATGGGTTTTATATTTTTAAATGGTTGGGAAATTAATTTAAAAATGCTTTGTGACACATGAAAACCACATGAAATTAAGATTTCAGTGTCTGCAAATAAAGTTTTACTGCAATACAGTCATGCTTTTCATCTACATATTATGAGAGCTGCTTCTGCACTACTAGGGCAGTTTAATTTCAAGAGTAGGATGTGGTGCTCTCCTGGGTTCGGGCTGCCACTCAGTGACTTAGTTATAATAGGACAGTGTCTCAAGTGCCATGTGTATTGCCATACACCAATACTTAATCCCCCCCACTTTTTTTTTTTTTTACCAGTACAAACCTATCATGTCAAAACTTTTTTGAATGTCACACTTCTGAAGCACAATGGAATGTGCATTAATTTATCAAATTAGAAAGCACTGCCTTTTTATGCAATGATACTATAGCTGTGCTAAACAAATACAATGGCCATAGATATTACCAGACTGTGCATTCATCACAGTGTTTTCAACTCCGAGGAAAGCAATGGTCAGAAAAATAAAACTTAATATGGAATTCCAGAATTTCCTCAAAAAATGAAAACATTCACAAACTACAACCAAAATAAGTTTCCAAGTGGTTCATTTGTTAGCCAAGCAAACCATTCACCAATGGTAAGTTAAACCATATCCAGATAAAATAAGCTTAGCCTTTTAAGTCACTTAAAAATTTAAAAACAAGGTAAATGATTTCAAGCGGCTTTTCTTAGCCCTTGATGAGTCAAAAGATTTTTTTTACCAGTATTGCTTAGTTGCCTTTTCAGGGAGTCAATGTCAAGTTTGAAATGATGGAAGAATTAGCTCTATGAACAGTCTGTAGGTAACAACTACTGGCAAGAATATTTCCAAAGGTGAAAAACCCTACGTTAGTGAGACCTGAAAAAGTAATCTCACATGTATGCAGTTGTGGCCAAAGTATGTACGGAGTATGAAAACTTGGTTGAAATGTAAACGTTTAAAGCCTATGGTTGTTCGTGGTATTGTCTTCAGCAGGTAATGAACCTGATTGTCAAGGGTGAAGTTCATTCTCATGGACTGAACCATCATCAATCAGTTCTGTGAATGTGTCAGAGAAGAAGCTGCGTATCCGGACTTGCCCTACTGCACAGCAGTCCGATGGCTTCTCAGTAAGGTCTTGTGAGGTTTTGAGCTCAGGGCCATTACACTGAAGAGACCCGTACTCAACCACCACCATTGAACACTGAGGAACTTTGGGAATTAGCTTCTGTTACAGGCTTGATAACGGGTCCTTAAATTCAACCTACTCTGACAAGGCAAAACAGTGCTTCTCTAAAAGCCACGTTGCAGTGATTCCCAACAACTCGTGCTGCTGGAGTCACAAGTCGCGCCGCTTACACTTGTCCTGCTGTTGGAAGCCAACAGCGGCATCTCTACTGCCACACGGTTTTACAGCAGATGCGGCTTCCAGGTGCACACCACAGCTCCGGCGGTGCCTGTCGCAGATCAATGCGAGTGTAAAGGAGAATTCCGTATTTCAAAATTCATTCAACTGTGCATCTGAGGAGACTCCATCTAATTTTCAATTAGAAGTGATTCATCTGCAACATGACATGCTAAAAGGCAACTGTCAAGAATCTAGCTGGGTAAATGCCTTCCGCGTAATGAACACGCTTGATCAAAATCATGGACTGATCAGTATTTGGCAGTCCTTATGTGTGAAAGGTATTTTCAGAGATGAAATGCACAAAATCTAACAGATGAACATTTGCAATAGATTTTGATAGCTTCGAATTCCAGTTCAGCAAAATGATACTCCTCCCCAAAAGCATTCCATCCTTCCCAACAGATCAGTGTTACTAGATTTTGAATTTTGTTAATAAACTTGTGGAAACTTATTTTCAGTACCTACATGATAACCTCCATGTTGCCCAAAATATGGCTTCTCCGGTCCTTTACAGAGTTTGTTGGCTTCTAAGCTTAAGTATGGGGCACGTGTTAGAGACCTGAAAAGAGGGAGAGGTCTGAAATAGAAATCTAGGAGAGTGAGACGATGGGTGGACTAGAGCATTGTTGGTCATGATGCCACGCTGCACATGTGCAGGTAAGGGCAGACGAGGTTAAGTGGTGTTGGTGTGGCAATTACTGGCTTGGCAAAGTCTATCTCCATTTAGCCATCTGGTTTCGGCCTTCCAAAATGTTGCTGCATCCTCAACACTGACTTTTGTCTTGGCATATGCTTACTAAACACTCATTTTGTCATTGAAACAAGCAGCAAATGGATGACCAGTGTAGACTGAGAGAATTACCTACTTTCATGTCTGTAACAGTAAATGGACAGCAAAAGGTTAAGGAGCACAGATGAGCTTTCCTATATAAAGTCCAAAATTTGGATCACAGCCCCAGCACTGTTTATGTGACCCTAAGCATTTACTGTTCTTTGAATTGGAGAGAATACAAACAAACCTTATGGGTTATCACACCAAAAAAGCACACCAATAACTACTGATTTTATTCCCACTCTTCCCCCACCCCCCAAAAAAGCCTCAAATGTATAGAAAACAGGCAGAGAAATAGGTCTATCTCAGATAGTCCACATTAGTTTACTTATTTCAAAATGAAAAGCATGTGTCTCCATAGCTCACGACCCTCTGGAGCTCAATGTAAGCTTCGGTGGCATTTAAAAACAAAATGGGTGCTTAGATTATCAATAAATCTTTCCATAAATGTGGAGCTTTCCTTAGTGAGTTTCCTAGAGGGCTTTCAAACTTTGACTGAAAAGCAGAAGAAATAGATTTTATATTAGTCATCCAATACCCAAAGACAAAAGTTTCACGAGGAAAATACCTTTATTGTGTTCTATTCCACTCATTCCTATTTTTAAAAAAGTTCGTGGGCCGTTTTTTTTTTTCGGGGCGAAGGGGTACTGTAGGCCTTCAGGGTTTTAACCTAGGAATTAAAAATGCAGCTCTATGGGGCAGATGGGGGGCTCAGTCAGTTAAGTCTCTGACCGGTTCTGGAGTCTGAGCCCTGCGGTGCGCTCTCTGCGGTCAGTAGAGGGCCTGCTTCAGACCCCGTCCCAGGCTCTCTCTGCCCATGCCCCACCTTCTCTCTCTCAAAAATAAATTAAAAAAAAAAAAAATGCAGCTCTGAGACCCACTGTAAATCTTACTAAATCAATCTCTGAGGACAGGTCAGAAATCTGCATTTTAACAAACTTCACAAGTGATTTTTATGTGTCTATATTTTGAACACTACTACAAAACTGAGCCCTACGTCCCAACCCCCTAGGCCCTCATAAATGGAAGGTTATAGAATTTACACAGGGTATACTGTATACATATACACAGGGTAAGTTAATGACACACCCACCCACAGAAACACGAGCAAGTGTTCAAAGGCACACCAAACATTAGGCATGACCTCATCGATCATGGGCCCTGTTTGAATGGTTCCTTAATGGTGTTCATTAATTTCAAAGTACTTCAAATCATTAATTCATTCAACAAACATTTGTTAACAACTAGCTTAAGCCAGAACTTGTATAGGTGCTTGGGATATGGTAGGAACAAGAAACTCCGTCTTCATGAGCTTACCCTTCTAATGAAATACATTCTGCTGCTGCCGCGTGGCCATAGCAAACTGAATTGAAAACCACCAATAGCCCTTGAGAACCTTCAGTGTGGAAGACGTTCCCTGCCGGCGTCTCTCCCTTTCCAGAGCGCCTGATAGGGAGAGCTGGAGCTGCAGGCAGGACCTGAGCTGAGAGTAGGATACTGATAAATGACTTGACTGAATATTAGTTTTCTTTTTTTAAATTTATTTCTGAGAGAGAGACAGAGCCCGAATAGGGGAGGGTCAGAGAGAGAGGGAGGCACAGGATCCGAAGCAGCTCCAGGCTCTGAGCCGTCAGCACAGAGCCCGACGCGGGGCTCAAATCCACGAACCGTGAGACCATGACCTGAGCCGAAGTCGGACGCTTAACCGACGGAGCCGCCCAGGCGCCCTTAGTTTGCTTCCTAATACAAGTGATTGTTCTTATTCGGACACTGCCTCACTCTTTCATTTCTCCCCCTGACTTAATGTGCTTGAAAGAATCATCAATCAAGTTATTGTTGAATGAATCAATGACTGGTCCCATGGCATGACTGCAGCTCTTCGTAAAGGTCTATCACAGGTGAAGAATTATGCTCCAAACACAAATGCAAAATGGAAAGTAAAAGTAGTTATTTTTTAAGTTTCAGAATTTAATAATGGTTCTGGAACTGCCGTTTTTATTTATGCTTGTTCTAAGTATTCCTTGCATTTTTTCTTTAAATATGCAAATTTTACAGACAGCCTGTAGTTACTTCTATCAAAATTAAGCAATAAGAGAAAACATACTATTTTATTAAAAGAAAAATACTAGATAGAACATTAAGTTTAATTACAGGCCTGCAGTTCCTTGTTAGCAATTTTGAGATCTGAAAAAAAAAAAAGAAAATCTTGTTTTTGCTGTTTGTGACTATAGCCATACAGTTTATTCCACTTACTGTGAATATCTGATCTACTGCTGTAGACAATGATTATGGGGTACTGCCCCGGGACCCCACCGTGAGGATGTTAAGTAATCTATGTATTTTTGAAAAGGGGAAATTTCTCAATTCTAAAACTCCCAAAGTTTTCTGACCAAGGGTCATCATTTACACACAGCAGCATTAACGGTGTGTGTGTGTGTGTGTGTGTGTGTGTGTGTGTGTGCAAGTGAAGCCCTGTGAAACCCTGTGCTGTATACTATTGCCATCTGCTGACATCAATTTAGAACTACAAATATGTGCTTAATTTTGCTTATAGGGTTAAGAATAGTACATTCAAGAGTTAGAAAATATTTGAGAGGTTCTATTTCCAAAAGTGTTTAGTGTGAAAAAAAATCCTTAATGAAGTTCTAAAAAAACATCCTTAGTAAATTGCACCTTGTATGTTCCTTCCATCCATATAACATAACCTAGAAGTTGAATTACTCACCTTGATTCAATGTGGTTTAATGCCTTTTAGAATCCTCTCTAATGCAAGATGAGGGTGCTCTAAGCTTCTCCTTTGGGTGCTATTTTTAACTACTCATGTTGTGCGCTGGCCTGAAAGCCAGAGATGAAGACTGATGTCAACAAAATAGTCAGAAATCGTGCCACTGGCCATCTTTAACAGAGCTAAACGCACTATCAAGAAGGTAATAGGAATCCAATGTTTTATATAATCACAGGTGGTGGTAATGCTATGAAACCTACTCTCGACCATAAAGGCCTTTTAGGGTTTTTGAGTATGCACAGTGTTCTCTGTTGTAAACTGTCATGACTATACTCTATGTTCCTTAGGAGATTAAATGTACGTGTAACAGCGTATCTTGTTTACAACCCATAATTGCAACACTAATGTCTTCTTAATCTTTTACTTTCTTTTCCTCCTTAACTACCATGGTTGGCAATAGTTCTTTGGTACAAAGGAAATATATAATGAAAATTCACTGTTTAAGTTTTAGGGTAGTAAAACTTAAGTTTTATTATGCTGAGTTTTCTTCCGAGGAGTTATTTGAATAGGACTTATAAAAATCAGGTCTGACACAGTGTGTGTTGAGGCTATTTTAGGAAAGATCTTTCCCCTCCAAGAAAATGTGTTTCTAAATAAATCATAAGGCTTCAAACATAAATCTCTAAGATTTACTACTAACACTCTTAAATCATATATTGGCTGTGCTTAATTTGAAACTCCAGAATCAGAAATCAAGGCAATACCTTCATTTTACAGATAAAGAAATTGAGGCCCAAACAGAATAAAGTATGCAGCTGAAAGTCCCAGAAAGAGCTGTAATTATTCTTTTCACTGCACTACGATAGAAAATAAAATACACTTGGTTAGGATTTACACCTGCCTTCCTTCAAAGATACAAAGACCTCTGATTCTAGACCCAGTCTGTGGCCCTCTCTCTCTTTGGTTCTATTCTTAATTCTTTATTTGCAGATTAAATCTCAGCTTCTCTTTGGTTCTTTTTCCTCAAAAGGCCTAAATTCATGACCTTGTTTAACTCAGTAATTCATTGGGACACTTTCTGCCCAGATTTTAAGGAACAACTTTCTCTTGTCCAGTTCATTATAAGTAAGGCAAGGAATCAATCACAGCGGCGCACTTAGGGTGTCCCTCTAATACGTAGCTTCTAAGAAGAAAACAAACAAGCAAACAAGCAACAAAACAGCACAAACGGACACACCGCCTGAGAGGCCTCTACACTCAGACCCAGACTGATGCAGTTAACCTGTTTTGGGCATCAACTTCTAGATGTATAGGACTTTGTTAGCAGTATCATTTTCAAGTGTGATAAACCCAGAAACAACGAAAAGTACTTAACACTGGAAAACAGCACTAAAAATGGCCTATTCCTAAAAACACAGAAAACAATAACCGAAATTCAAAGAACTTCTCTAAAAATGAAAAAGGGGCTTATTAAGGGGGGAAATCCAAAAGTATTATAATTTAAAGAAATTTATTCTTTAAAAATATTTTCATGTACACTTTCATGACTATTTTGTCTGAGGGGAACAAGGACATTATCCTACAGTCAGTGTTAACGTAGAACATAAGTGACATATTTAAAACAATACATTTTGGAAATAACTGGCAAAATAAAAGTGTAAATTTTTATAGTGATTTAAGACTGCATGATATTTAAGATCTCAGATAAAATGAACCCATAGTAGACTAGTACAAACCAAAAATTTGCAATTTTGACTTCTCCATTATTGTAAACCTTAATACTATGCATAAATGAGTTTACCTCATTTCCAATTTATCCCACAAATGAGTCACCCCATTCCATATTGGCCAGGACAAACGGAAATTCCATCAGAAAAGCAGTGACAAAAGTCTGAATGCACAGTACAGTATGCATCTTCTTTCCTGTCTCAAGATGTTTAACACACTGGTGACAACTTGTATAATAAAAAGGCTTCTTATGCAAAAAAAAAAAGAAAAGAAAAGTTGAGCTTCTTGCCTAGAAAAACCTTTTAATGTCTTATATTACCTAATACAGTGTAAAACCTAAAAATTGTGTTAATGAAGATTCAATCTGCATGGGAAATTCACTTTTCTCAATAGGAATAAAAACTTTGATTCACTTTAAATGGCAAAATCTTCAGAACAAAAAAATATAGCATCTCCAATAGACATCTAAAGAAAATAAAGTTATATTTACAGGATGCTATAATCAGAAATCATTAAGAAGCAAAAAGAAAACTGCTACCATTTCCCTGTCCTTTTTCTCAGCAGTCAGCTCTGACCACACAAACTAAGGACATCCAGGAACCAATGAAATGTATTCTAGGTGAAATTAAGTTTCACAGAACAGACAATTCTTATAAAGTTTTGTTTTTCTTTTCCCCCTGAGAGTCAAGTTTATCAGTCCTTAGATTGCATTCAAGACAAAAACAAAAGCCCTAAATCCTCAATCATGTCAAGATCAAAGCTATGTAGACATTTCTGTTTAGAAAAGCTTATGTACAATAAAGGAGATGTAAATAGCAAGACAAGGTGCTTAATGGTAGTACCATGGCAGAAATGTATGGTATTTGGTAAAATAAACATTAAGTGACATTTGGGGAAAACATTATTGCTCTTGATGGAATATAGCACCACTCTGAAGAATAAAAGATGGTTAGGATTAACCGCCTTTTAATCAACAATATACATTTATAGGAAAAGTGCTTAAAGTACTTCTGGAAAAAGGTTAAGTGTGAGGAAATTTTTGTAGTATATATTTTAAATGTTACCCACTTTTCTTTAAATAGACAATGAGCAATCTATTTTAGTAAAGTAGTATCAGATTTGCTGTCAGTCTGACTATCAAATCAACAAATATAAAATTAAGGGACAGAAATGTTATTCAAACTTATAAAACAAATTAGAACATTATAATTTTATGCCAAAAACATTTCTGATAATTATTGCTTAAAAATACAGTGATTACCGTTGTGAAATTTTCTATATCCTGACTGAGAAAATTTCTTCTGAATGCTAACATTTAACCTAAGCAAAGGAGAACATCTAAGGGATGTGTAGACATTGCCTAATCACTGTGGAAAATAGCCCAAATTCCCCCCCAACAATTTTAAAAAGCTAATGTCACCATGGTGAGTCAGGAATCAGAAACAAAACAATATGATTACACACATGCTCTATGAAGTCAGCCAAATGGTTTCTTTATAATAATTTGCAGCAAGCATATTGCTCAGTCTCTATAAAGTAGGTTTCTAAGTAAACTTCCTTGATCTAAAAGAAAAGGTCTGAACGGATAAATTGCTATGCAGAAGCACAAAGTTTTAAAATGCTTTTATCTTCTATAAGAAGTAATTAAACTTTAAAAGCCAAACAATCTAACATCAAATGTGATTTCCTCTGAGATAGACTTTATCCATCAGTTTCTTTTTTCTTCAATCATCTGAAATATCAGAATTACTACACTGGTAATCTTCATTGTAAAAATGTGATACTATCGTATTTAAACTTGATTAACTTTCTATAACAACTATTTTAGGAGTGGCATCTCTAAAAATAATTTTATCCAATGTATCCATCAGTCATATTTAAAGGCAATATAAAAATCCTAATAAAGTTGGTAAAGTTTAGAGTACTACTCAGATACTGCAACATGATCTGTATCTTTAAGGGGGGAAAAAAGAAAAATCAAACTTCTATAAATGAATGGGATTTTGGATATTTATGGTTGGCACAGAAAACAGAATTTTGTACTTTCATTGGACATTTTTACAAAGAAAATGTCTCAATGATCATGTTTTCAACATCGTTCTTCATATATATATATATATATACACACACACACATATATACATACATATATATATATACACACACATATATATATATATATATATATATTATTGACTGGGGTGATGCAGAAAGCCACAAATGAGAAAAGGACACTAAGGTTTTAATAAAGGGAACAAAAAGTTGTTTTCACCAGTATAGATTCACATTACAGTACACCAATATCGACAGCATTCTCTTGTCTATTTTTGGTACAGAAGGTGGTATCTCTCTACATAACCTTGTAAGGCTTCAGTAACTAAAACATAAAACAAACAAAACCCCCAAAAAACAAAACAAAAAACCCAGCCTATTAGTTTACAGTTTATTTAAAAAATTCTGAAAGACACTGCAAGTTCTAAACTTTTAGTAGTGCTACCCATACACAACCATCTGGTAGAGAGCCCGGCAGAAGAGCCTCCTTTCGAGGAAGCTTTGCGACAGTAGAGTTGTGCAATATGGATGTTTCTTACTACAAGAAAAAAATTATACATGGCACATTCTCATTCGTATTTTGTAATGTAAAAAGTTACAAACATACCTAATCAAATAAATAATAATAAAAAAAAAAAGAATTTGAATGTATTTGTTAAGTATCCTAAAACCACTACATAGAATAATGGCAACTTTCACTCACAGATTATTTACATGGTAATACCCAGTGTGGGTACACTGCTACAAAACTCAAAACAGAAGGAGTAAACTTGAAATGTTTTCCATAATAAAGATCTAGCAGCATGACTATCTAATGCTGTTTTATCCCGATTGCTTCTGAAACGTTCCTTTTTAGTCTGTGTCTTCATCCAGTTCATAATTGTCTTTATCATAAATATCTTTTACTAAAAGAACCCGTACAAGCATATTTTCCAAGGTGTTTCGGTCCAGTGAAGTAGATGTGTACCAGACAGGGCTATCTGTAGAACTAGAGCATTCTGGTTGCAAATAAAAAACATCCATTCTCTGATTAAGATTCTGTGGACTTTGGAAGAAAGGAGAAAGTCAATTTCACAGTATATATACAAAATTCCCCACAACTTTCTTTTCTTCTTCCAAGAACAATTCTGTTACTACTAACCATATTATGTGGTCAGATCATGTCTCATTACTTATGTTAAATATTTTATCATTAATATATTTTGAAAGTTAATTTCTGTGACTAAAGATTATGTTCCCACCAATATAAATTATTTCACTGAATCCAAAACACCATCAAAACAAACAGTATATTTAATCTTTTTAATATTGCCACTAAACAAACAGAACACTGCCAATTATAATTTTATAATCTATCAATTATAACATGCATTCCAGTTTCAGAGATATTAAATCTGAAAAATGTGTCTTAACATTGATGAAATATAGCAGCTCGTAACATAAAAATACCTAATAGCATTATACACTAGAAATTTAACTTTTAAAATACCAACAACACTGAGATAGGGATTTCCAATTAATAGTTACTACCATCAGAGCCACCCCAAACCACTGTCCGAAATATTACCAGCATCCGCAGGTGACATCACTAGTTCTTAACAGCTAATTTAGGGACCTAACTATAATTTATAAAACTTGACATTAAGAAAATGATGTCACAGTTAGTTCATATTAACTCTTTGAAAATTAAAGAGTATATATATATATATATATAAAGCAATGGACAAGCATAAAATAATTTATGATCTCTAAACATTTCACTGGTTTAAAATTTTCTAAAATGCTGTTGGTCTTAGATTGGGGGAAAAAGTGGTATAGTTGAAAACTATACATAGTGTTTCAGAATACTATGTAAGACCTTCTCAAAGGAATATTTTCTCTTAAATGTAAGGATTTCATTTTCATCTCCATCTATCTATTCTACCTTTGAACATCCCTTTTCAAACTAGCCCAACCCTTGTGTCAAGTTTCATAACACAATAAAACTGTATACTATAAATACTATATAAATACTGTAGATCCATTTATTTATATATAGTATATGGCTGGTTTCTGGCTATAACAATAGAATGGAATAGCTTCAGTAGAGACTCTGTAGCCTAAAAAGCCTAAAATACTTACTATCTGACCCTTTACAAAAAAAGTTTGTGCCCTATGCTTTATATAATTACTGGAATTGCTGTAATTTAAAAGATGACAATAAGAGTAGTAATTTCACTAGACAACAATTTCTTAACATATGCTTGAACCTTAAAGTATAAAGTATAAGCTAGGTATTTTTAATGAGACTTATAAACATTACATGTGAGAAGTAAAACAAAAATCTAAAAAAGATCAGTGAAAAAAGTCACTTCTTAAGTGTTAAATTCAAGGCAGCTAACCCATACTACCATTTAAAAAGTTAAATATCATCAACACTTACCTTTTAGACAAGTAGCATTCAAACATTTTCACAGGACATCTAGAAGGATTGGCTGTATTTTCAATTTGTTCAAATACTGGCTCATCATCTTCATGTTTTCTTTTTCCAGTAGTAATTTTATCTTAAAAAATAAAAATTACATGAACTCTCTAAGACTAATCTTGAAGAAAAATATTTTTACTATTCACTCCTTGTATCTGTTACACCAAATATGTGGCTTCTGGTAAGTCATGATTTTTCAAACAAAATGAACTAATAAGAAACTAACCCTAACCCTAACCCTAACCCTACTCAAACTACTATTGAGAAGGTCCAGGTGGTCTTACTTTGTGAAAATGGCAGCCCTGAGATTCTCAACCAGTGACCCACGTGCTCTTTACTAAGGCAAGTCTGGCTATCGGTGCCACAGCAATCTGAAAATAAAAATCTGTTACACTACCTTCATTATCTGTTCCACATAAGGAAGACACCTGGTATCGAAGACACGCTTTGTTTTCCATTGTTAAAGGATTTTTTTTCCAGTGCCTGAACACAGTGCCAAAGGAGAGTCTTAAGTGTTGCTCCACTGTTTTCAGGCCAAAATACTTAGTGTTGAAGTAGAACAGGGTGTTCAGAAGAGCTACTGGAGAGTGCGAGCCTAGTTGTTTTATCCTCCAGAGGTAATCCTCTTCAACTCGAGAAAATATTGACCCTTAAACAGAGAAATATTTTTTAAAAATAATGATCACTTAACCATCTAAAAAAAATAAAGTTAATTCAAGAACAAACCTATTTCAATCCTCTATTCATACCCAGTCAAAACTGGAATGAATTCCAGAATTGCCGATGCAAAAGACGCTAGGCAATGCCCACGACTGCGGAGCTAGCGTCTCTGGAGTAAGGGACTGGGTGTTCGCTTCTGCTCTTCTATAGGACAAGCACTTGATACTCAGAAAGGAATTTAAATCTGCATAATTGCTGGGGAAAAATTAGGTGACTTCCATTCACAAACACATTTTCTTCACACATCTCAGATTTCTTACAGAAATTTGTATCACAATAGCCACTGTAGGGCTTAAGAATGTACATCCAGTTTCTTAATCCAGAGAACGTAGGTCACATTTATCACAAAGTTCTTCATAAACACTAGTTATCAACTACATCAACAAAAGATGAACAGATAAGTTCATAAATAAGTACTCTGAAAAACATGCTAATTTATATTTCCTAATTATTTTTAATATACCTTCTGTAAAAATAAAAATCCCAGTAGCAAGTTAGCAACACTTTTATTTAAACGAGGATTACGTCCTTAAGAACCAGAATACTCAGAAGGAGGCGCAGATACAACAGTACATAAATTACATAAAAAACTCTCAATCCTGAAAAATTAAAATATATATATTTTACACACACACACATATATAAAGAGCATTACCATCTGGAAGTATACTTGGTTGCCAACTTCGAAGTATTTTATTCAATTCTTGCTCAAATGTCTGGTATCCTGGATCAATAAATATGTTGTCTTTTCGATTACTACCACACAAGTACTACAATAAAAAAAAAAGTTTCTTGAAGGAAAACCAACGTATTATAAAGAGCGAATATATACTTATACTCTGTATATCTTAAGAAAGAAAGAAATCTTATATCTAAAAAATCCACAGGCATACTTACATAACAGAAGAGCTACTGGCTTAACTATGTTTCTAGAAATCATAAAGAATCAAAGTTACCAATTACTCTTTTGCTTAAAAAACTCAAAGCTGAAATACAAACCCAAGAATCCAGAATGTAAGAACTGGGAGAAATCTTCAGACTGTCAGATAAAAACAGAGTATCTGGCTCCAATGTTCATTATATAGAACATGGAGAAAACAAAATGAGATTTTCAAGTAAGAGTAAGTTATTATTAAAGAACAACTCTGAATGGCACAGATGGGATGCAACGTTACTCTGCAGCCACCTGCGGATCCCTTCTAGCACTTTGGTAAGGAATGCTTTTTTTTTTTTTCATCTTATGATCATTTTTTATTAATTATTTTAGAGTATAATAATGTAGAATTATATATGTTCTGTTCTACAGTTAGGTTTTTGGCCAGTGATTTTCAATCGTACCTACTCATTGGAATCACCTGGCTAACTTTTTTTTTCCCTAATAGTTTATTGTCAAATTAGTTTCCACATAACACTAGGAATGCTTTTTTAATTACTGCCTCCCTTTAACTCCTGTGAGTCCGTACAAACTGGACTCTAATAACTTACTATGACAAATCTTAACAGTGAGAGTTGTTAAGGAATGATTTAAAAACTAAAGTTTGCAAAGTCCATCTCCAGTGGAATCTAAAAATAACATAATGTAGAAGTGAAATGGCAACGAAAGCACAAAGCGAGGCGCCGGGAAGCTGACAGTCTTAAGGCCCATACGCTGTGCATAAAGTGGTACAACACTGAGGGCAGACGATGAACTGAAGGTCCTAGGGCAACCACAGCAAAAAACAATTTTAAGAGGCAAAACATAAATCAATAGTAGAGATAATAGAGAATCGTAGAAAATAACTAATTCAAAAGAAAGCAGAGGGGAAAAAAACAACCCAAAAAAACTAAAGATAAAACAAATATAAAACAACCAAAAGGACAGATTTTCATCCAGTGGCAGCTGTGATTCCACTAAGTGTAAAATATCTAAACCAGGGGGCACCTGGGTGGCTTAGTCGGTTAAGCGTCCGACTTTCGCTTGGGTCATGATCTTGCGGTTCGTGGGTTCGAGCCCCGCATCGGGCTCTGTGCTGACTGCCAGCTCAGAGCCTGGAGCCTCTTTCAGTCTGTGACTCCCTCTCTCTCTGACCCTCCCCTGCTCACGCTGTCTCTCTCTCTCTCTCTCCCCTAGAAATAAATAAAACATTAAAAAAAATATATATCTAAACCAGGGTGGCAAATGAGAGCCAAAACTGGTCCAGTTCCTATTTTTGTCAATAAAGTTTCCTTGAGGGGCGTCTGGGTGGCTCAGTCAGTTGAGTCTGTCTGACTTCAGCTCAGGTCAAGATCTCGCAGTTTTTGAGTTCAAGTCCCACATCAGGCTCTGTGCTGACAGCTCAGAGCCTGGAGCCTCCTCCCCATTCTGTGTCTCCCTCTCTCTCTCTGCCCCTCCCATGATCATGCTCTGACTCTCACTCTCAAAAATAAACAAACATTTAGGGGCGCCTGGGTGGCTTAGTCGGTTAAGCTTCCGACTTTCGCTTAGGTCATGATCTCGCGGTTCGTGGGTTCGAGCCGCGTCGGGCTCTGTGCTGACTGCCAGCTCAGAGCCTGGAGCCTGTTTCAGTCTGTGACTCCCTCTCTCTCTGACCCTCCCCTGTTCACGCTGTCTCTCTCTCTCCTAGAAATAAATTTAAAAAAAAATAAAAAAATAAAAAAAAATAAACATTCAAAAAAAAATAAAGTTTCCTTGAAACACAGACACAATTGACATTTGCGTATTGCCTAAGTCTGTTTTCACACTGCAATGGCAGAGCTGAATGGGCACATGACATACCAGTATGGCCTGCAAAGACTAAATAAAATATTTACTATCTGGTTCTTTATATAAAGGGGAAAAAATGTTTGTTGGTCTAAACATACCAAGACAAAGATTGATCAATTGGATTAAAAAAAAAAAATCCAGGCCCAACAATATGCTGCTCAACAAGAAAGCTACTATATTTATTTATTTTTTTAAAGTAATCTCAAAAAAAAAAAAAAAAAAGTAAAATAAAAAAAAAATAAATAATCTCTACACCCAGCATGGGGCTTGAACTCACAACCCCAAGATCAAGAGTCGCATGCTCTTCCAACTTAGCCAGGTGCTCCGAGACACCGACTTGAAATATGCAGACACAGATAAATGAAAAGTAAAAGAATGGAAAAAAAAAGTCCCTCATCGGGCTCTGTGGTGACAGCCCAGAGCCTGGAGCTGCTTCGGATTCTGTGTCTCCCTCTCTCTGCCCCTCCCCCACTAATGCTTTCTCTCTCTCTCTCTGTCTCTCAAAAATGAATAAACGTTTAAAAAAAGAAAGAAATTATTTCCCCCGTATTGCTTGACTTCTGGCTGAGAATTATTTCATGGTCATTTCTCTCATTTTGTATTCTGAATGCTGCTTTATGGTAAGAACAAAAGATATAAATTGCTGTTCCGAACATGAGGAGTTCACTTCTGCAATTGTTTTATATAATGGGCATCAAGTTTACATTAAAAAAAAACTATAGTCCCATTAAACAGGTTGAATTGTGATACTGTATTTTAACCAATAATATTGAGGATTTCCAGACAGATACTTTTATAGAATTCTTGCTCTCTGACTAACCCAAAAGTAGGAGAGGGGTCTGACATTGTCACTTCATTGATTGCCACGCACTTGGTTTGGCATCCTATTTGCAAGGCATTAATTAAGAATTTTTGTTCTACCATTTTGAAATTATATTGACTCTCTTCCTTCTGACTAGCAGGACTAAAATTAGATTAGTTCAGATGATGATCTGCTAGTCTGAGTTTTGATTCTTATGTGATGGGTTTTTTTTTCCATTCTTTTATTTTTCATTTAACAACAGGAATACTATGTTATGGTATAGCCCTTATTCTCCATTAAGACAGTCCCAATTTACAAACACCTAATCTGCCCCATCACCAAAGCCCAATAACTCTTGTTTTTCAGAAGCAAAGGAGAAGCCATCAAAGACAGCTACACCTTCTAGAAGTAACCCTGGAGAAAATGCTGTGACGGGCCAGGCCTGTCTCGTCTCTGAAGAGTATCAATCTTTTTTTTTTTTTCAGTTTATTTCTTTATTTTGAGAGAGAAAGAGAGAAAGAAGGAGAGAGAGAATCCCAAGCAAGCCCCTCACTGCAGGAGTAGAACCATGAGATCATGACCTGAGCTGAAATCCAGAGTCAGACACTTAACCAACTGAGCCACGTAGGTGTCACAAGAGTAGCAATCTTAATAAAAAATTTTACTTAAAAATAATTACTAGTTACAGAATTTTTTGAATTAATAAGTATTCTCTTTCCAAAATATAATTCCTGTACAAGGATTCTGGTTTCTCATTGTATTTAGAATGCTTTGGAACAATTATTTGAGAGAACTAAAGATCCACAGATAATTTTGGAAGCACTGCATAGAGTATCATTAAACAACAAAATAAAATGTGATCTACACATATAAATCTCTAAAATTTCTAAAATTAAAAAAAGTTATAATTAAATATTTAACCCAATATATCTAGGTTTATTTACTTATTTATTATTTAAGTTTATTTATTTCGAGAGAGAGAGAGACGATGCAAGTAGGAGAAGGGCAGAGGGGGGGAAAAATATGTTTTACATTTTTAAAATATAAATTCTTTAAAATCTTATGTGTTTTACACTTAGATCACTTCTTATTTCAGATGAGCTAAGTTTCAAGGACTCTGTTTTCCTATGGACTAAAAAATGCAAAGCAGGTAGGTATCTATTTACTTAAGCAGAAATCCTGGCAGTGGTATTTGAGAAGCAGAATATAAGTCCACTATAACATAGTTGAAAGTCATGTGTTTTAGGCTTTAGCCTGCCAAGTCCTGGAAATACCTGCTTTCCTGCAACTCTCATGGAATAAGGAGAGAGGGTATCCCTGGGGAACCCTTGTACGTGAGAACCAGTGCAGCCACAGAATTTTTAGTGTTGTGATTTTAGGCAGATGGCCCTTCTTAAGGCCAATAAGGATCTCATTTCCACAGGAATGAAGGAATTTAATGTTCTGCTGAATCAGCAGGTCCTCCCTAATCCTTCTGTCCCAGAAGCAGCCAGGATGACTACGGTGGATGACTGGGTGAACTTCTACATCAATTGTTACAGGAAGCAGGTGACGGGAGAGCAGCAAGAGGAGGAGAGACCTCTACAGGAACTTGGGCAAGAGCTAGATACTCTGTCTGCCCTTTTCCTGGCCAAATATATGGCCTTCCTGAAGTCCTTGTGAGCATCTAAATCACCCACTGTCTTCTCCCTAGCCTAGAAACCCAGGCCTGCATCCCAAAGAAACTCTTAAATCCTGCCTCTGTACTCTTCAAGTGCTCAGGCTCTACCTTGACACTTAAATAAAGACCAAGTTTGGTTTGCCGGTCCAAAAAAAAAAAAAAAAAGAATATCATCTGTTTTAGAAAATATGTTCAGTCATTAACATGTTTATTTAGTCATAAACTGTCACTAATACAGTATTATCGACATACCGACATACCATTCCATGAGAATAACACTGTTTAAATAGTATTTGTGTGTGTGTTTCAAATCCTTGAGCAGAACATATTATAGCTTTTAAGTCAGACTGCTTACCAGATTCAAAACATATGAGCTATATATAAACTCAGGTGAGCTACTTAACTTTCCTTCATCATCAAAAAATGGTGAAAAAAGTAGTAAGGTTGTTGACAGGACTAAATGACATGTCAAGCAATTAGTACAGTGCATGGAAATCAGTAAATAGTCCAAAAAAAGTAATCTCCAATAACTACTCCAATGTTCAGTGTTCACCATACAATAAACAACTAATGTCTCTTGAAGAAACTAAGGAAAGGATTAGCAAAACTCTGAATGTATTACACCACTGCTACGAAAAATGAAGCAAATTCTTAAGGCCCTTCTAAATCAAAGATTAAATAAATTTTAAAATGTTATATGTATTTTAATACCATTCAAAAACCCTATGTAGAACTCAAATTAACAAGCTACACGTGAGTTTACTCTATTTTTTAATTTAATAAATAGAGTTCTAACTCTCCTTTTAAAAAAAAAAACAAAACCAACCAACCAGAATTCATCCAGGTAAGAAATTTTGGGGAAAATTTTGGAAAATGAGAATAACTATCTAGAGTAAACAAAGAATTCTCACAAATGGAAAGTGATAAACAACCCAACAAAGGAAAAATTCACGGAAAAGGAAATTAAAACCGCCAACGAACATAAAAAGATCCTCAATTCTTTTGGGAAGCAATCTCATGATAGCTTTTAAAATAAAAAATACATTGGGGCACCTGGGTGGCTCATTCAGTTGAATGTCCAACTCTTAAAATTTCAGCTCAGGTCATGATCTCCCAGTTTTGTGAATTTGAGTCCTGTGTCAGGCTTTGTACTGAGAGCACAGAGCCCGTTTGAGATTCTCCCCTTTTTTCTCTGTCCCTTCCCTGCTTCTGTGGGCACGCTCTTTCAAATAAACAGACTTTTAAAAAATAAGTAAAATTTTAAAAATAAAATAAAAAATAAAAGCTTTTTCTTATGATCTAATAATAATGTCCTTTCTGAAATCTTATCTCATAGAAATAAGATCAGTTAAGCATCAAACTTCGGCTCAGGTCATGGTCTTGCGGTTCGTGCGAGCCCTAAGTCAGGCTGTGTGCAGACAGCTCAGAGCCTGGAGCCTGCTTCAGATTCTGTGTGTGTCTCTCTCTGTCCCGCCTCCCCCCCACCCCCCGCAGCTCCCCGCTCACGCTGTCTCTCTCTCTCTTGCTCTCAAAAAGAAATATTTTTAAAAATTAAAAAAAAAAGATCTTTAGGATTATTATGTAAGATCTGGGGAAGAAGGTATACATTATCTATAATAGCAAAATTTTATAACACAAAAGGAATGCCAGTCACGGCTGAAATGACTAAATTAAATGTGATATGAACTATGCAGTCAGTTAAGTCTGTTCCTACTGACTTAGAGGGACTGCCACGGTGTGCTGAGAAACAGAAGGAAGGAAGCTGTAGCACAAAAGTAATATGGCTCCATGTTCTTAGTTGACAAACTATTATACCTTTTGCCATATTCATAAAAACCATAGTGAAGCATATACATTCAGCTGACCATGGTGCGGTGGAGAAGACTCAGGAATCGGGCATCCACAATTCAACTGACCATACATTTGGTGTGCAGCACACATGTTCACATGAGTAAGATAAGAGTGATGAAAGAAGGATCATGATTTAGGATCTTGTACAATTTTCTTTTTCAACAATAGCCATTACCCCTGTACAACGGGGGCGGAAATCAGCTGTTCTGTTTATTAGGGAGGAAAAAAAATGCTGTGCTCCCCTCTCACACAGTACTAGTTAAACATCCATAGTTACATTTAAATTTCTCAGTGTGCAGTACAGAAGTGGCTACCTATTTACTTCCCACATTCACAAGACTTAGGTCTCACAACGAAAGATGTTATTCCTTTGAGACACAAATCTAAGAAAACACTACTTCTTCAACATTATCTTTTTTGTCAGATGTGAACAAAATCAATAAATGCAACAGAAAATTATGCACACTTTTCCAAAAATAGTTTCTATTTCTGTACACATCCTTGGAGTAACGTTAAGCAGCAATGATCTCTGTAAAGCGTGTTTTAGATAACTTATCTTCACATTCAGCTTTGAGACGATTTTTTAAAGCTGCTTATAAATACCATACAGTCTTTTACAAAATTAAATCAAGTCTGTGAAAATATGTCTAATGATGAGAACAGTAAAACAACTTCTTTCAATTGTAAAAAAAAAAAAAAAACCATTCTAAAGTGTATAGTTTGGCAGTGAAAGAATTTTTTCAGGAAACATTTTTTAGTAAAATGTAAAGAACCTGTTTATAAAGGGGGGAAATTCTGACATATGCTACAATATGGATAAGCTTTAAAGGCATGCTAGTGCAAAAAGCCAGTCACAAAAAGAGTAACACTGTATGATTTCACTTCTACAAGATACCCAGAGTAGTCAAACTTATGGAGACAGAAAACAGAGTGGTGGCTGTCAAGGGCAGAGTGAGGAGAGAATGAGTTATTGCTTAATGGGTATAAAGTTTAAGTTTTGCAATATGAAGAGTTATGGGGATGGATGGTGGTGATGTTCGGACAGGATTACAACTGTCCTTAATATCCCTGACTTACATACTAAAAACAGTTAAAATGGTTAAGTTTTATGTTATGTGTATTTTACCACAATAAAAACAATTGGGAAAAAAAGAACCAATTTAAAGACATAATTTATAATCCTTTCTTATGCAATCCATATAGCTCTCAAATCTCTAATAGTATTTGGAGTTCTAATATTTAAAGAATCCATTCAATAAAAAGCAATCCAGGGGTGCCTGGGTGGCTCAGTTGGTTGAGTGACTGACTTTGGCTCAGGTCATGATCTCACGTTTCGTGGGTTCGAGCCCCATGTAGGGCTCTGTGCTGACAGCTAGCTCAGAGCCTGGAGGCTGTTTCAGATTCTGTGTCTCCTTCTCTCTCTGACCCTCCCCTGCTTATGCTGTCTCTCTCTCTCTCAGAAATAAATAAAACATTAAAAAAAAAAAAAAGCAATCCAGAGATTCAACTTCCTATAACAGGGTTATAAGGAAACCAACCAATTCTCTTTACTTAAATAAAATGAAAATATTTTTTAAAATTTGTGGAATGCAGTTAAACTAGTTAATAAAGGAAAATGTATAGCTTTAAATGCTTTACAAGAAAAGAAAAACGGTCTAAGATCAATGATCTTAAGCTGGAAAAATGAGAACAAATTAAGAAAAGAAACAGAGATCAGAGATTCCAAAAAAGAGAAAACAGAAAAACAATAGAGAAAAATCAATGAAACCAAAAGCTGGCTCTCTGAATAGATCAAAAAAAGAAAACTGATAAACTTTTAGTTAGATCAGGAATATAGTCAAACCAGAACCCTACCCCACTAGGCCCAATCCCACTAGCCATTTGTTTTCCACAATGTATAAACTAAGAGCTATATTTTTTATGATTATAAACAGTTATATTTTTAAGCTGCTATCTACCTATCAACATCAACCTAGGCTAACAAATCTGTGACAACTTTGATGAACTGGACAAATTTCTTTAAAGACAAAACTGCCAAAATGAACTCAAAAGAAACAGTGATGTAAATAACCTTATAGACGTTAAATGAATTGACTTAATAATAATTTAAAACTACCTCAAACTGCCCCCCCCCACCCCCGCCAACACACACACACACACAAATCCATGGCTTCACTGGATTCTGTCAAACACTTAAGAAAGGAATAACACCAATGCTCACAAATTATTTCAGAAAATATGAGAAAGGGGAGTGCCTGTATGGCTCAGCTGGTTGAGTATCTGACCCTTGATTTCAGCTCAGGTCATGATCTCAGCGTCATGGGATCAAGCCCTGCACCAATGTGGAGCCTGCTTAAGATTGATTCTCATTCTCTCTCTCCCCAGCTCATGAAGGAAGGAAGGAAGGGAGGGAGGGAGGGAGGGAGGGAGGAGGAAGAGAAGGAAGGAAGGGAGGGAGAGAGAAAGAGAGAGAGAGAGGGAAAGAAAAGAAGAGAGAGAGAGAGAGAAAGAAAAAGAGAAGAGAGAGAAGGGAAGAAGAAGAAGAAGAAGAAGAAGAAGAAGAAGAAAAAAGAAAAAGAAAGAAAGAAAGAAAGAAAGAAAGAAAGAAAGAAAGAAAGAAAGAAAGAAAGAAAGAAAGAAAATAGGAGAAAGGAACACCTCCCAATTCATTTTATAAGGCGAGTGGAATCACCAAAGTCAGGGAAAGACCTCTTCAGAAAACTAGGGACTAGAATCCTCAGTGAACCTCTGCAAAGTCATTAACAGTAAATTAGCAAGTTTAATCAGCAATATATAAAAAAGATAGGGACGCCTGGGTGGCTTAGTCGGTTAAGCGTCCGACTTTCGCTCAGGTTATGATCTCGCGGTTCATGGGTTCGAGCCCCGCGTCGGGCTCTGTGCTGACTGCCAGCTCAGAGCCTGGAGCCTGTTTCAGTCTGTGACTCCCTCTCTCTCTGACCCTCCCCTGCTCACGCTGTCTCTCTCTCTCTCCTAGAAATAAATAAAAAACATTTAAAAAAAATTTTTTTTTTTTAAAAAGATAATATATCAGATCAAATGCAGTATCTCTCTGAAATTCAAGGTTGGTTTAATATCTAAAAATTAATTGATATGCCATTATTAATAGAATACGGGAGAAAAACCATATGATTATCTCAACAGATGCAGAAAAGCAATTGACAAAATTCAGTAACCAATTATGAGAAAAACTCTCAGTAATAAAATAAAAGGTTAAAAAATTTCTCAACCAATTAGGAATGGAAAAGAACTTCCCTGACTTAGTAACAGGAAACTACAAAAAACCCACAGGAAACATCATACTTAATGGAGAAAGATCTTTCCCCAAGAATTAGAAAAAGGTGAGGGTTTCTGTTCTCATCATTTGCTTTCAATGTTGGGAGGAGGGAGGAGGTCTGAGGTCCCTAACCAATGTAATAAGACAAGAAAAAGAAGACATGCAAATTGGAAAGAAAGAGGCAAAACTGTCTTTAACACCACCTACCAAAATGAATAATGAATTGGTACATAGAGAATATAAGATAAAGATATAAAAATCAATTACATTTCTATATGCGAAGTAGTGTCCAAGGAAAGGAAAGAGCTAACAGAGCAGAAAGTATGTGACTTTAGGGTGGTGAACTGAGTGGAATAGAGATGGGTAAGACAGAGACTTCTAATTTTGTTGTCTTTTATTATGTTACGACTTAAAATTATACTATCTAGATACTAGTTTTTAAAGCTGAATTTCTAGCAGAAGCCATTTTTAAATGAAATTTTATGCAGAACCCTAAAACATACCAAAAAGTGGAACTGCATTGAAACAACACATATAAGAGCCTAGAACTCAATCTCCTTCCTTCCTGCTGGGTTAACTTGGAAGAACCCTAGTATGTTCTTTAAAACTTTTACAGATGATTGATCTGAACAACAGAACTATTTCTATGTGATGATATAAATGTTCTTTCTTAAAAAAGATTGTTCCACCTTCTTAAATACATATACACAATAAAAAGCAGAGGAAAATTGGATACACAGATCTATTGTGTACTAGTTGTTGACAATTATCCAGGTCAACAAGTGCCTTCATTAGGGACAGCATGATATAAGACACAATTCCTAAATGCTCTGAAGAAGAGTCTTTATTATGTAATAAGTAACTTATTTTGAAACCAGACAGCTGAGATGGTTTCCCCTATTTCCTACTTTTTATTTTTTTTTATGTTAAAAAGGGAGTGGGGTGGGTGGGAGAGCACACAGCTCTATAAACCCTGAACCAGAACCACTGAGGCCAGATATGTTTTAGAATTTAGATATGTTTTAGAGTTCAACTATCATATGCTTGCACGTATAGGAGGATTAGGAGGAACTTAACGGAGGACCATGGGGGAGAAGAAGGGGGGATATAGTGGGGTAGAGGGAGAAAGACAAACCATGAGAGACTCTTGAATGCTGAGAACAAACTGAGGACTGATGGGTGTGGGGGGGGAGGGGAAGGGGGAAGATGGGCACAGAGGAGGGCACTTGTGGGGATGAGCACTGGGTGTTATATGGAAACCAACCTGACAATAAACTATTTGTAAACTAACAAAAAAAAACCAAAAAACAAAAAACAAAAAACTTCAACAGAACAGTTTCCTTCCCATCAGGCTGGAAAAAGGTCAACTTACACGCTGCCTGTCAACTGCCGTAACATTGTTGGAAACGAATCTGGCTGTACCTGTTAGCTTTTATCTTGGGAAACCTACCCTATAGAAATAAAAACATTACATAAGGGTGAAAAAAAAATCCTTTATAATATCCTAGTATTTTCAAATAGAGTAAATTCCTTTTTGTCTTCCTTGGCAAGCCAAGAAATCATTATGTTCCATAAAGCTACCCTTAATATTCTTAAAATGTAACATTTTTCTCTACCAAAACTACCCCAACAACCTTTTTTTTTTTTTAAGGTTTACTTTTGAGAGAGAGAGAGAGAGAGAGAGCGAGAGCACGTGCGCGCGCACGCCAGCCGGGGAGGGGCAGAGAAAGAGAGAGGGAGACACAGAATCTGAAGCAGGCTCCAGGTTCTGAGCTCTCAGCACAGAGCCGGACATAGGGCTCAAACCCATGAGCTACAAGACCATGATGTGAGCCAAATTTGAATGCCTGACCGCCTGAACCACCCAGGCACCCCACCACAACAACCTTTCTTATTAACATTAAATCCAAAAGTAGCCATCAAACTACTAACCTCCTGTATTCCAAGGCAAAGATAATAGATGCTGTCAGGTGCATAACTCTCTCCATTTGGCCGTCGGATCTCGTTGACAAAATGGGCTAACCCATAGTTAAGCTCAGCCGTGGTATGAGAGAGCAGATCCTCTTTCAACTTTACCGATTTAGCTAAAGAGAAATAAAACATTATTATTTATTCTTCAGATTAAGAAACTTCCTCTTTTTTAAGATTAAGAAACTTTCTGAATTGATTTATCCTATATTAGAATTTAAAAGTAAAATGAAAGCTACATTTAAATGTACTTAAAATATTTTAAGCTACATTTATGCATTTTTTTAAGTAAAGGTAATTAATAACAAAAATCTTAATTTGAAACAGGGTGTAAAACAAGCAAAATCAGAACACTTACGAGATTTTAGATCATCTAATACCAGAAGATCTTCATCAAGCTGCCTGGTTCTGACCCAGTGTTTCCATGCGTTCACGCCATACGTATACTTGAAGGGAAAGCTGCATTCTGAATTGTCAGAACTATCATCATGAGACTGGTATCCGGATACAGCCTTTCTCTTGGCTCCCTACATAGTAAAACAGGACTGTAGAATCTTTTTGTAAAGAAACCTGTATTATTTCATGACTTTATGTACGCCATCTCTCAACAAGTGCAAATTAAGAGAAATAACATTTACTTATATGCTTAGAATCGACTGGTATTCCAAAATCTAAGAATAGCTACCTATAAAATTACTTGAAATATATGTCCAGAAATGTCGTATTTCTACATAAACTACTTTGTATAACAAAATCATAATAACTCTTTTGCTGTGAAGAGTCACTGATAAGAAAATTAAGATATAATTAATAAATTAATAATTTGAAAAAGATTCTAAATATTAAGGTAAGAGAGAAATTGAACTTTTCATTGATTCCAACTTATGGAAATGACTACTCAACTCCTTTGACTTTCATGATGGCATTATTTACTATATAAAAGTTTTAAATTCTGATGTAGTGCACCTAATTCACCTATTTTTTCCTTCTGTTCCTTGTACTTTTGGTATCCTATTGAAGAACTATGCCTAACCCAAGGTAATGATAATTTAGGCCTATGTTTTCTTTTAAGACTTTTATAATTTTAGTTTTTACATTTAGGTCTATAACCCATTTTGAGTTAATATTTGTGTACACTGTCAAACACAAGTCTAACTTCAGTCTACTGTAGGTACTCACTCCTTTTTCAGTTTTTTTTCTTTCTTTGTGGGAAAATTTGTGAAAGTCATCCTTTTTGTTTCTTTTGATTTTGCTAAAGCAGAAATATGTAAAGTTGTTGATGAAGTACTTTTTAAAATCATATGTTAACAACATTTATCTGGTCCACTGAAAGAGACTGTCCATCATGTCGTTCTATATACTAGCATGCTTAAAAAAACACCAGGTATTATAAACGGTGTAACTTAACCTCGCAAATTAGCCTCAGCAGAAATAATAGTGGAAAAAAACAGATCCCTAGGAAATAATTTCAATTCTTGTCAAAGAGCTGAGTTTACTTTTTTAGCAAATATGTCAACCTTTTGTCAGGATAAAATTAAAAAGAAAAACTTGGGGTGCCTGTGTGGCTCAGTGGATTAAGTGGCCGACTTTGGCGGCAGTCATGATCGCATGGCCCGTGAGTTCAAGCCCTGTGTTAAGCTCTGTGCCGACGGTTCGGAGCCCTGAACTTGCTTCTGTCTCCCTCTCTCTCTACCCCTCCCCAACTTGCGTGCACACGTGCCCGCACTCTCTGTCTCTCAAAACATGAATAAGCAGGGGCGCCTGGGGGGCTCAGTCGGTTAAGCGTCCGACTTCGGCTCAGGTCATGATCTCACGGTTTGTGAGTTCGAGCCTCGCGTCGGGCTCTGTGCTGACAGCTCAGAGCCTGGAACCTGCTTCAGATTCTGTCTCCCTCTCTCTCTCTGCCCCTCCCCTGCTCACTCTGTCTCTCTCTCTGTCAGGAATAAATAAAACATTTAAAAAAAATGAATAAACATTAAAAACAAATTAAAAAATTAAAAAGAAAAATTAAATGGCAATAATACTTGCTCTTCTAGGAGGCTAGAAGTAAATACATTTTTATTACTTAGAAAATTATTTTATTATTTAGACGGTAATTCTTAAAGTCTTTTTACATCTAAGGGAAAAACAGTCTTCCCATATTCTCAGGCACAGCTGTGGGTCACTGTATCCTTGCTCTATAACTAAAGAGGCATCACTACAAAGAGACAGTAGCTGAATGCAAGAACAGTATTAATTTATACCTTTTTTTTAGATCGAGGTCTAGGCTGTTCCTCATATTCTTCTCCAAAAACAGGTGGTAATAAAAATTCATTTTCCATATCAAGTTCCTCAGCAGCTAGCAATCAAATCAAAAGAACTTTTATTTCCAAATATAACAGCACAGGCTTACAAAAACACTGCCAACAAAGAACTAATCACAGAATATAAACAAACACTTATATACCGGGGGTAACCTGTTCTACAGGGGAGGGTAATCCACCCACCACCCCCCTTGAATTCTCTATTGAGAACTGTCTATGAATTCTGATAAACCCTACTCAGACTCATAAAACACATGTATAATGAGGGCGCCCAGGTGGCTCAGTTGGTTAAGCGTCCGACTTCGGCTCAGGTCATGATCTCACGGTTCATGGGTTCGAGCCCCACGTCAGGCTCTGTGATGACAGCTGGGAGCCTGGAGCCTGCTTCAGATTCTGTGTCTCCCTCTCTCTCTGACCCTCCCCTACTCATGCTGTCTCTCTCTCTCTCTGTCTCTCTCTCTCTCTCAGAAATAAAAAAAAAAATTAAAAAAAAAAATCTAAGATCTAAATGGTTCTCAATACAGGAGCACCTGGGTGGCTGAGTCGCTTAAGTGTCCAACTTTAAGTTTCAGCTCAGGTCATGATCTCATGGGTCATGAGACTGAGCCCCACATCAGGCTCTGCACTGACAGTGTGGAGCTTGCTTGGGATTTTCTCTCTCCCTTTCTCTCTACTCCTCCCCTGCTCATGTTCTCTCTCTCTGTCTCTCTCAAAATAAGTAAAGATTTAAAAAAATTAAAAACTAACAAATGGTCTCAGTACAGATCTGTCTCAACATACCAAATCTTTCTCAAAATAAAATGATTAACATTCTTTTTTATATTTGTTTATTTATCTATTATTTATTTATTTATTTTGAGAGAAAGAGAACTCTCCACTACCAGTGAAGAAGTCAAGTCAGACATTTAACCCCCTGAGCCACCCAGGTGCCCCAAAATGCTTTACATTGTATTCAGTGTACTTATTAGCCATCAATAGATTATGAAAATAATGAAAAATGGGATACATTTGTTTTATAACAGAAGATTTGAAAATAATTTTTTCCCTTTGAAGGTGAACAAAGTCTTATAAAAAAAACATTTTATTTAAATATTTAAAAAGAAACAGTCATTACTAGGGGCACATGGGTGGCTCAGTCAGTTAAGCACTCAGTTAAGTACATTTAAAAAAAGAAACAGTCACTTCTTTATCCTTTTCTCTATTTCCAAAGTTTTTTTTACACTGAATTACCTTGAGAAAGATTTTTTTTAGGCTCTAAGAAATTTTCTTTAGTCCCTTCAATTCAACCCTATGCCTCATTTCAGAAATTAACTGTTTCATTTTGTTTGGGTAAAAAAAAAAAAACAGAAAACAAATATAAACAGTAAAGACAATAACATGAACATTAAATGGTAAATGATCATAACCACAGTCATGACTCCATAACTAAATTCCATAACCATAGTTCACATTGAAAGAATAAAACAGCACACAGCATTTTGAGTACCTCTGGGGAAGTCTATTTCGATATCCAAATCTGGTTCATAAGGTACATCAGGCATACTGGACTGTGTCTCTGGGTCAGAGTTCTTCAAGAGATCTGAACCAATTATGTCTGTTTCAATAATTACACCTGTAATCAATTCATTATATAATTAGAAATCAAAACACCTATGTTTGTACATTTAATCTGGAAAACATATACAAACAATATATAAAGAAGAATAGATACATGTATTAACATGTCATGAAAGGAAAAGTTATATAGCTATCTTGAAATGTAAACTACTATACAATTGTTACATAATCATGAGTACATGGAAACTTTTAATCCTTTAAGTTTCTGACTGCCCCTCTTCAAAAGTTAATTTGACAGTAAAGTAATTCCAGTATGTATAATATTTCTAAAAACAATCTCTTACCAAAAATAAGCTAATGAGGGTGGATAACTGCAATTTTCAACACTCTTTTTGAATTGTATCCTCGGTTCATTTCGTTACAACTGCTTTCTAATGTTCTGATCAGTTGCTTTCAAACATTTTTATATTGTAACCCACAGTAAGATATGCATTCGATCCAATTCAGGGTGGTGACAGCAGACAGAAAGACAAACACAGACACACACATGCACACATACACATACACACACACACACACATAAAACAAAGGTTTCACAAAACAATGCCCTTTCTATGAGATTAACAGTGACATTTTTCCCATTTCAAAATCTTCCTTAAAAGGGGCGCTTGGGTGGCTCAGTCGGTTGAGCGTCCGACTTCAGCTGTCATAATCTCACGGTTCATGGGTTTGAACCCTACATCGGCCTCTGGGCTGACAGCTCAGAGGCTGGAGCCTGTTTTGGATTCTGTGTCTCCTTCTCTCTCTGCCCCTCCCCTGCTCACGCGGTCTCTCTCTCTCTCTCTCTCTCTCTCTCTCTCTCTCTCTCTCTCAGAAATAAAAACATTAAAAAAATTAAAAAACAAAAAATAAAAAATAAAATCTTCCTTAAAAAACAAAACCACTGGTGGTAACAAAAGTCCTTCACAAACAAGGTTACATTATGAAATAGATAATTTATAGTGTTTCTATTGTACACGAGGGTAAAGGGAATTAGGCAGCTCATGGTTGAAACTGGAGTCTGGGTGCTATCAGAGGAATAAGGGTAGGAATAAATATTCTAAGAGAATCATCCATGGCACACTCATCATATATACCATTTGGCAAGCACTGCCCTAACAATAAGCCCTCGTTTAGGTAATGCAAATTACTTTACCAAGTATAGCCCACAAACAAATTGGGGATGACCATTACAAAAGAAGAGTTTGGATCACTGTTAAAGGCTACTTACTACAAGTTGTTTTTGTGTCTGAGGTAGTCCATTAAAACAGGAAATATTCTGAGTTAGTTAATTTTAGAAGTCAAATCCTATTATAATTACAACAGGCACCATTCAAATTCCTGCTTGAAACCCGAGCTTGAGGGAAGAGAGTTTGGGGCGAGCTAGAGTATGGGTCTCTTAAAGCACTGTTGCAATGCCTCCCCCATTCTGCTATCAACTGCTATCAAGTTGAAACCTGATATGCTCTGGAACATACTTTAACAATTACAACACTTATTGAGAACCAAGGATACACTTATTCACAAGGTGAAATACAGTGCAGCTCACTGTTGATGTTGGCTGCTTCTGTCTTCCCCTCATCTTCAGCCATCATATCTGTCATTGTAAGCAGCTCTGCATCGAGAGAATCTGAAGAAACTTTGCTCTTCAGCTCCTCGACTGCTGCAGGGATCTTCTCACTGCTGTCCAATGAGGCAGGCAGAAAAACAGGAACCGGCACCTGATTAACCAAAGTATTTACTGTTAAGTTTACTCCACGTTTAAACATGATTTTCCAGGGGCACCTGGTTGGTACCGCCAGTGGAGCATCAGCTCCTGATCTCAGGGCTCTGAGTTTGAGCCCCATGTTGGGTGCGAAGATCACTTAAAAACAAAATCTTTTCTTAAAAAAAAAGATAATTTTCCAAATTAAAAATTATTCTAACACACAATCTTCTTTATAATATCACACTGGATAAAAGCTTTGGGAAAAAAAACCCACATATCAAAACTAAGATATCAACTGTAACAGAGAAAGCCCAGAATATAAGCCAGCTACTTTTTAAAATAAACATTAAAGGGGCGCCTGGGTGGCTTAGTCGGTTAAGCGTCCGACTTTTGCTTGGGTCATGATCGAGCCCCGCATCGGGCTCTGTGCTGACTGCCAGCTCAGAGCCTGGAGCCTGTTTCAGTCTGTGACACCCTCTCTCTCTGGCCCTCCCCTGCTCACGCTGTCTCTCTCTCTCTCCTAGAAATAAAAAATAAAATAAGATAAAATAAACACTAAAGAAAAATAACTGAGGTACTTCTGCCCCCCAGAGGGCAATAACAGACAGCCAAGCCGTGGCATTACAAGTGTTTTAGGACAAAACACTGTAATGATAATATATACGAAATTCTATTCGTGTTTCAGTTTTAAATCTTACAACTTTACATTTTTCTCTAAAACGAACTAAAAAATAAAACACTATATTCATAAAGCAGATGAAGACATTGCTAAACTTCACCTATAAGGATGAACATCTACTTGACTGAACACAGAGCAAACACAGACAGAAAGTCAACCAAACCTAAGTTAACTGGTGTTAAATGAAGACCCAACACTCTGCTCTACTGGCCCCACTGACACAGTAGCTACAACGACATGCCCTCTCCACCTGACACCCGATAAACTTCCTACTGAAAAAGAACGCAGAGTCTGACTTACGGGAACAGGAACTGTGGTAGGAACAGGAATATTCTGGCTGTACATGTGCATAGGTACTGGGATGTACACAGGCACAGGAATAGGCACTGGGACATATTCTGTCTTCCAATTATCATCTAAAAATACAAAATGCGTTTAAGTAGCACTTATGTATCATTACTCAATGTTAAAATAATTTGGTAGCAGAGAAATATTTAAGTGCCTCAGTTCCCATTTAAAAGAAATTCCCAGTTTCCACAAAATTAGGTAATGTAAAAGCAACAAAACTAAATACAGTAACTATAATAAAGAATGTAAATAGAATTTAGGTCTTTTTTTTTTTAATACAAAGAAAACATCCTTTTAAAATGTTACATAGTTCCAGATGTACTATTAGATCCCCCTCATAACCCCTGCAAAAATATTTACCTAAACAAGGATACATTTAAATCTCATTAAAAACACATATTTAAAAAAGAAAAAAAAAAGGAAAACCATGAGAGACTCTTGAATGCTGACAAAAACTGAGGACTGATGGATGTGGGGGGGCGGGGCACGGAGAGGGGCACCTGTGGGGATGAGCACTGGGTGTTATATGGAAACCAACTTGACAATAAACTATTTGTAAAAAACAAAAACAAAAACACATATTTGAATTATTTCATCTCATTCTGACAAGGAAATAGAACTGTTAACATTACAGGTCACTCTTAAAGAGATGATCTCACAGGGAACGCTGTTAACTTTAGTGAATTTTAGCCCCAAGGAAATTTTTAATATAGCTTTTCACCTGTGACATAATTTATATTCCTTTAACACAGATTGATTTTCATTAGTGATTTTAAATATTGTGCTGTATTCTCAAGGTAATATCTAAAATTGGATAAGCAGGGGCGCCTGGGTGGCTCAGTCGGTTAAGCGTCTGACTTTGGCTCAGGTCATGATCTCACGGTTCGTGGGTTTGAGCCCCGCGTCAGGCTCTGTGCTGACAGCTAGCTCAGAGCCTGGAGCCTGTCTTCCGATTCTGTATCACTCTCTCTCTCTGACCCTGCCCTGGTCACGCTGTCTCTAACTCTCAAAAATAAATAAAAAACAAAAAAAAAATAAAAAAATAAAAAAATTTGGATAAGCAACATCAATAGAAAATGACAAAGTTACCAAGCAAATACATTCCGTAGACTATAATCTGAGAAGAGCATAATTTCGGTAAGTGAAGTGTTAGGTATAGGGTAGTATACAAGTCAAATTTTCCTAAGTTACCTGTCTGACAAGATTTGGTTTGCATGTGAGGTTTACAGTAAGTAGCTTTCGTCATTGTTAAAGGTTTGCAAAGAACGGCTTTGTTCTTCATCTCTTTGTTAGGTGTTGGAGAAGGAGGTGGAGCTGAACCCTATAGAGAAGCAAAGGGAAACATTTTATTTTTTGCCTCTAATTTTTACTACTTCCTGGTGTTTAATGAGTATCTAGGTCATGTGGAGGGAACACATAAAAGTGTAAAAGTGTAACTAGATTGTTATTATTATGTTTACCATAGTCTTAATCTAAAAGGATCAGTATGAATCTGTCCTAACTACAGACAAAACCATAGTAATCCTTCATTCTACAGAACTGTGTGACCTTCAATGGATACCACCAGCATAGATTTTAAAAAAACCATAAACAGACAATTGTCACTTTAAGTAAAAAGGAAAAAAAGCAAGGCTGTTAACCTGAATTTTGAAAATAATTAGGCTCTTTAACTTATCTGAGAAAGTGAAAAGTTCTTATTTATTATGGCCATCTGATACATAATAGTTTCCTGTACTGGATAAATAGCTTATAGATCTATATACTAAATTTTAAAAGTTAAATGAAATGGTGAAAAGAATTACCAAAAATATTATCAAACTTCAAATTGTATATTCTTATATCTCAGCAACTGCAATTTCAGAAACTTAGTCTAGATAATAGTCTCTCAGATGTTTTCACCATGTTCACTGTAGCATTATTTAGAATTGAGAACCACCCCCCACACATACACACAAAATCTGAAACAAGCTAATGATCTGTCCATAAGGCAGTAAACATGAGGTGCTCTCCATACCACCTGATGATAGAGGAAAAAAGGTACAGAATATTTGAGGTGCTTAAGTTCTAGACAGTCACCATGAATACTACTAAACCATTACTCCAAAAGGAAATACAAGGTGAGGTTCCTGCAAGCCTCTGGTCACATCAACGCATAACCTTGTTTCTGTTGAAACACCCTTGATTTCATATATATTTCTTACAAAGAATTATATGCAGATTCTTCATAACACATTATGATTATAGCATTTTTGTGTGTTGTACTATGATTACGAACTCAGATGTGTACACACACACACAGTACAGATACAGTACACACATACCATACAGTACTCACACTCAGCCCTGTTAACACATACTATATATTGTACACTAATGCAAATAAAGTCCTAGGGAAAAAAACCCAAAGATTAAACATTTAAAGTTTTATAAAAACATTAACTTCTTACTCTTAGCGGACCTGCAGGATGTACAATGGGGCAGTGCACTGTGTGGTTAAACCTCTCAACCTTTGGCGAGCCCATAAAAACCAAGGGAAAGGTTGATGACAATTATTCTGCAGAAGAGGAAGAAGTCGATGAGGGTGACATGGTGACATCTGGCAGTTCTACCTCAAGAGTTTGGCTCTTGCAACTTGTTGATAATATCAGCAACTCCCTCCCAAACTGGCTTCAAAACATTAAGTCAGCCTTGTCTGCTTAACTTTTCTCACCTCAAATCTTTTAAGCATCTTGATGTAAGGAGCAAACACAGTGGTGCTTAAATTTGAGGCTTTGTTCAAGCAGAGTCACATTCTTCCACTCAAGTCACTGGCTGTTTCCCAAGGCTGAATTCCATTCCAATATTGTGGCCACTGTTAGAAGACTAATTCTTGGGAGTCTCAGGCTGACTTTCGTCACTGAATCTGATTGCTTTTCTCGGTCATCCTGTCCAGGTCTTCATCGGTGGGCTCTACTGCCTTCTCTACGAAAACTTCCTCCACATCTTCTTCCTGCATGTCCCCAAAGCCTTCTTCACTTACTTGGTGCAATACCATTATATTTTTAACACTGTTCTTTTTATTTTCTGTAACACTTCAAAGACTGAAATTTTTCAACGCAGTCTGGTCAAAGAATTCTCCAACAATTATTACAGTAGCCTGCTTGATGCTGTCCTACACTGTGGCAAAATAATCACAGTGTGTATGGTGACTGACTTCCAGTGATCTATCAGGGTGGTTTCCTTGTTGGTGTTGAGAGCCTCGAAAGCTTTCTCATGACGTAGGCCTTGAAAGCTTTAAGTACACCGAGACATAAAGTTTGGGGGCATAAAAGGAACTACACTGAGATAGGCCTTTTTGAGTTCTTCAAGGCAACGGATATTATCCAGTAAAAAAACCTCAAAGGCAAGGTTTTCATTCTGGACACCACATTCAACCTCTAGGATGAAGCACTTGAGAGAACCGAGCCCAGAATATTTTAGATAACCATCCATGTATTTTGTCCCACCTCCGATGGGCTGGCGTACAGTTTTTTTCCCTATAACTGTTCATGGCTATGGGGCTCTATGCACCATGAAGAATTTACACATAAAGTTACTCTTGGCACTGGCACACTATAGCAAGGTCGTATGGTCTCTCTAAATGACTTGAAGTCAGAGGCTTTGGAAACGAGGGGCTTTGTATTCTATGGGTTCACTCGCCACTGACCTTGTGAGAGCAAGCCAGAGTCATCTGTGTTGAAAACCTGCTTGTCTGGACATCCCTTTTTCCTGTGTTACTACTTAGCTGGTATTCTTCCACAGCATCCTGGTCCTGATCTGCAGCACCCACCTTGCCTGCAAGCTTAACATCTTTCACACCATTTTTCCTTAAAATGTGTGAGCCAGCCCCAAAAGGCAAGGAGGGTTTAACGTGGTCCTGATCCTGGGAAACATGTCGTAAGCTCAAAGTCTCACAACAATGCCATTTCATTGTTTATTTTTTTTAAATTAGTCCTAAGTCCATGAATCCATAAATAGAGTCACTGTTCCTTCTTTTCCATAGCTTCACGATGCACTACAGGTTTTATTTTAGCACTTGGAGTTGTCTCATCTATAGATTGGTGAATTTCTTATTCCTTTTTGTGGGTGTACCATATTGTTGATTCATGAACATTAAACTCACTGTCAACTGAGTGAACACACATTATTTCCTCCGTAAGGCAAAGAGCAGCCTTCCTGTGCTTAGGAACACTAGACAGCATTTTAGTACTATGTTTAAGGGATCTTTTATAAAGCAAAATCACCAATAAAAAGGACAAAATATGAAAAAGGTGGTACTAATTAGACTATGAAAAAGACACCTGTTTACCGGATGAGCTGACAAGAAAGGGAAGCCTTGCCTTGTTCCACCTCAGTGGCAAGATGCACTTCAGGAAGCTCACATTTTTCACCACTCTGCACATGTCTTTGAAAGCATCATGGGTATTGATTTAGGGATTACAAATACATCTTAGAGAACAGTCAAATTTGCAAATATGAATGAGGGTCAATTGTACTTAAAACATTATTACTGTTTAATAAATTTATCTGGGGGCACCTGGGTGGCTCAGTCGGTTAAGCATCTAACTTCAGTTCAGGTCATGATCTCATCATTTGTGAGTTCAAGCCCCACATCAGGCTCTGTGCTGACAGCCTGGAGCCACCTTCTCCTTCTCTCAGTGTCTCCTCCCCCATTCATGCCCTGTCTCTCTCTCTTTCAAAAAGTAAATAAACATTAAAAAAATTTTTTTAATAAAAAATAAATAAATAAATTTATCTGTGCATATTTAAAGGTGTGGAAAGATAACTTTTTATTTTATTTAATTTTATTTTATTTTTAATTTATTTCTAGGAGAGAGAGAGACAGCTTGAGCAGGGGAGGGTCAGAGAGAGAGGGAGTCACAGACTGAAACAGGCTCCAGGCTCTGAGCTGGCAGTCAGCACAGAGCCCGACGCGGGGCTCGAACCCACGAACCGCGAGATCATGACCTAAGCGAAAGTCGGACGCTTAACCGACTAAGCCACACAGGCGCCCCGAAAGATAACTTTTTAAAAATTGTTTTCAGGGGCGCCCAGGTGGCTCACTTGGTTGAATGTCTGACTTCGGCTCAGGTCATGATCTCACGGTTCATTGGTTTGAGCCCCACGTCGGGCTCTGTGCTGACAGCTCAGAGCCTGGAGCCTGCTTTGGATTCTGTGTCTCCCCCTCTCTCTGTCCCTCCCATGATCACGTTCTCTCTCTGTCTCTCAATGATAAAAAAACGTTTTAAAAGTTTTTTTAACTGTTTACGGTAGATATATCACAAATTACAAATAATACATTTGGCCACAGGGCTGGTACTAGTGTGAACTTATTCTATATTCACCAAGATTTCAAACCACATAATTAATCAGCTAAGAAAAAGAGCTATGAACAAGAACCTAGGGAATTTAGTTCTAACACTATTGCTGTAAAATATCAGGCAGGTGACTCAATCTCATGTCTCAATTTCCTCAATTGTAAAATGGGAAGAATAATTTAACAAACAGTTATTGCATATCTACTGTAAAATAAGACTAGGTAAGTTTAGTCCAAATTGGAAAATACCCTAGACTCCCCACATAAGAACAAGGGGTCCAAAATCATATGTATCCTAGATTACTCAATGTTTTACTTCCTGTCAGTCTAGAAACATTACATCATGTCAATTAAACTGTCACCTGGGGCACCTGAGTGGCTCAGTCAGCTAAGAGTCCGACTCTTGGTTTCAGCTAGGGTCATGATCTCAGTTTCATGAGTTCGAGGCCCACATTGGGCTCTGTGCTGACTCTGCAGAGACTACTTGGAATTAATTCTCTCTCTTTCTCTCTCTGCTCCTTCCTGGCTCATGCTCTGTTTCTCTCAACATACATAAATAAAAACTCAAATTATTAAAGGGGCACCTGGGTGGCTCAGTCAATTAAGCAGCTGACTTCAGCTCAGGTCATGATCTCGCGGTTTGTGAGTTCAAGCCCTGTGTCGGGCTCTGGGCTGACAGTGTGGAGCCTGGAGCTTGTTTCAGATTGTGTCTCCCTAACCCTCCCCCACTCATGCTCTGTCTCTCAAAAATAAATAAATGTTAAAAAATTTTTTTTTAATTATTAAAAAATAAACTGTCACCTGGGAAAGAACTACACTTGATAAGGCTTCTTTTCTGCTAGTCAACAAACAAGACCTACATCTATTTATAATACTGAAGGAGGACCCAAAACAATGAAATTATAATGACAAAAGCTACCGTTTGTTGAGTATTTGCTTCATTCCAAGGGCTATGTGCTACAATGTTTGTATCTTCCTAAAATTCATATGTTAAAATCTAATACCCAATGTGATGGTATTTGTAGGTGTGGCCATTATGTGGTGATTATGTCATGAAAGCATAGCCCTCCTGAATGGATTGTTGCCCTCATAAAAGATATCCTGGGGCACCTGGGTGACTCAGTCTGTTAAGCATCCGACTCTTGATTTTGACACAGGTCATGATCTCATGGTTCCTGAGATCAAGCCCTACACTGGGCTCCACACTGAGAATGTGACGTCTGCACTGGGCTCTGCACTGAGAATACGAGAATACTCTCTCTCTGTTTCAAAATAAATAAACTTAACAACAACAACAACAACAACAAAAAACCCTAAAGATTCCTCACCCCTTTCCACCACACGAAGACACAGTGAAAAGATAGCTATTTATAAACCTGGAAACAAGCCCTGTTATCTGCTAGCAACTTGATTTTAGACTCCCAGCCTAATTGGGAAGAACTGTGACAACTTCTGTTGTTTGTAAGCCATCTCATCTACGGTATTGTGTTACATCAGCTCAAATGGAGTAAGAAATAATGTAAAGCACCAAATTTACATAACTCACGAAATGAGTAATGTAATTCTCGAAACATTCTAAGAAGTAAGTCTTTTAATCTCTCCCACTTTACAGATGAGAAAACTAAGGCTCAGAAATTAACAACCTGGTAAAGATGCCAGAGCTAAAAATTCTGAAGTCAGGATTCAAGTAAATTCATCTAACAACAAAACCTATGTTCTTAAGTACTATAACATACTGCCGTTAGGAAGTCTGGAACATAGCAGCTACCATGTGTTTCACACTTACTATGCGATAATCCCGAAGTAGGTGCTATCTTCATTCCCATTTTACAAATAAGGAAATTCAAAGAGAACTTGTGTGAAGGGACTTGTCCAAAATTATACAGCTAAACTCTCACCCTCTGAAGTGTATGGGTGAGGAATTAAGATTCCAAAAGCTGAGAAGGAAAGGATGGGAGAGGACTTTTATACGACAAAAGGTAACAGGTGCAATAGCACACTGACTTGTTCTTCCCTAGGCCATCCTGTCTGTCAGAATACTGTGGTTCAAGTGCTCTGAGAGGGGAAAAAAGTACTGAATTTTGTGCTGGTAGAAGGGGTACCTTAAAGCCCTTTGAAACAAGGCTGGAAGTTGCCTTATGGATATACAAAGTTAACAAAATAGGGAGTGACCATCCTTATACTCCTTATCATAGATAAAAGTGCCTGGTATTATCTGGCTAAATACTTCAAAGTATTTATACATTATCTGATTTTAAATGTATTTCTCCACAAGGCAGAGGGGATGCCATACGGGGGAGGAAAGCAAGGGAGAAAGCACTCTTACTTTTCTAGGATCTTAACTAGTGACATCAAAAACAAAACTGAATGGAATAAAGTAAAAACTCCAAATTTTCCTCTATGTCGGTGATCCTATATTATGGTTACATATTAAAATCACCTGAAGAACTTTCCAAAAATATAGAATTTCTGAGTTGGGGCCTAGGCATTGAAAAGTTCTAAAAACTCTACAGGTGATTCTAATGTGTGGCCAGAGCTAAGAACCACTGATTGATTCTTTCTTACCAGGATAAAAACTAGCCCAGAGGCTTAATATAATGCTAATAAATGACTCCTATGGAGTTTCCCTTTCTTTTTCTTTTTTAAAAATTTTTTAACGTTTATTTATTTTTGAGACAGAGAGAGACAGAGCACAAGCTGGGGAGGGGCAGGGAGAGAGGGAGACACAGAATCGGAAACAGGCTCCAGGTTCTGAGCTGTCAGCACAGAGCCTGATACGGGGCTTGATCCCACAGACTGCGATATCATGACCTGAGCCAAAGTGGGACTCTTTACCGAATGAGCCACCCAGGTGCTCCTGGAGTTTCCCTTTCGTAAGGATACCAGAAATACCTGCTGCATTCAAACATTGGTTAGAATTGTTACTCAGCATACAAGAGAGTAGGCCCACTGTGCTTCAAAGTATAGCAAAACATTATTTCTTCTCTTTATTCATTACTCATAAATGGCCACTTTCAAACTACTAAAGTCTTAAAATGCTAACATAAAATCAGAATTTGATGTATTATACCAAAAGACTAAAGAAAAAAGAAAAAAAATCTACAGGACATATTAATGAAAGTTATTTCTCATATGTAAAAACTCGTAAGTTCTGGCCTGCGACATGTCTTCAGAGACCTATTTGAGAAATATATGCTCAAATCCATTAACAATCTGGCCCAGCCCATCTTTTTGCCCTCATTTCCCCTGAGTTCACCACGGGTCCCCCTTAAGTTTGGCCCTAATGAACAGTTGTGCATGCCCTTACCACACCGCTCCCACGTTCCATCCCTTTCTACCCAGCAGCCTTCTGCTCAACTGTTGAGAAGTTGTTTCACAACCATCAGGAACAGACACAACCATTCACTCATTTCAAACATACTACTGCTACTGCCAAAAAGATTACGTGCACTTCAACTTAAATACCATGTATATGTCTATCTACCCCAGTGTGGAGAGAGGCCATAACTAATTCACCTTTACATTCCTCAGTATTTATGAAAGTATTTGTTTTAATACTGGGTAATTAATTCAGCTGAATATTTCAACTGTCCCAACAGAGGAAAGTAAAATTCTTTCTTTTATTATGCTCAGATTAAATTGGACTATTTATTTACACCCACATTAAAAAATCAACACTTAGTACTTTACTTAAGCAAATACTTACTGTCATTTTGGCTCTGGACGTCTGACAACCCTGATCTAAAAACAAACAAATTTAAAATAAGACAACGCTTTCTTCACAAGGTTCTAAATCTATATTTCTCATTGAATGTTACTGATTTTTAAAAGTAGTTAATGAAGAAAACACTTTAGGCTATTTTAAGTAAAGAATATAAAATCTGAGAGCTGAAATACAAAGCTAACAAATGGAATTAACCCTTTTCCCATTTTGTCCTTTCAGAAAGTATTTGTTGCTTTGGAGTCAATACCATGTTCTTATGTTTAACTCTTCAATAAATCACAACTTGTAAAGTGTTTTTATTGCTCCTCCCAACCTACTTTCAGCAGATATAATGTGCCAAAAATGTTTTCATTAAAAAATTGCATTGTTTTAACTAGGACTAAATTTTTAAAAGAGGATAAAATAAAAAGGAGTATATATGGGCACTTCCCCCCAAACTATGGAATTTGCTATTAAGCTATGTCCAAAATCAACTATTCATTATCATTACTTTGAATTCAGATCTAAGAAACTAAACACTGCTGTACAGGTTTTTCAAGTTACTACCTAAAGTATTACATACCGTAATGTAAGTTTTCAGGTCCTTTCTGAGTTGTCATGTTGGGCTCGTTTTGCTGACAGTAGAAACGCAGTAAGCAGTGTTGATCACAAAAATGCTTCATTTCCCCACGCCACTGTACTCTCTCTTTAAGTGTTCCTTGAGATTTACAACAGTCACACCTTGCAGCCTTAATAAAAAAAAAAGGAAGGTATCAGACATTTCAAATTAGAAAATTTTTAAAACCAGATATATATTTTAAAAGATTTCTGAAAGTTTATCAATAATTCTGCCAAATGTGATAAAACAATTTCTGATAAAAAAGATAGTATGAATCATAGGCGTACAATAAAAAGCACAATAAAAGTGAAAAAAATGTAGCACTTTACGTAATTGTCAAAATCCCTTTCTATACTTACCAGAAGTTAAAGACCAGCAATACAAAGACAGGATAGCCCAAAAAAGTGAACATTGGGAGACCAAATTGGTCCAGTGTATTTTAATATTTTAAAATAATTTTGAGGACCCTAATGACATACTGGTAGAAGTTTCCTATAATCATATTACACTGAAAATCTCTGATTACAAAACAGATTTCCTGTGTTCAACTGATAGCTCATGAAAAATCAATTTAAAGAAGCTGTGTAGGACGAGAAAAATTCTGAAGCAAGCTCTTATGAGAAAATCATGGGTGTTAAGTTGAAGTATATTCAACAGTTTAATAATTTTAAAGAGCTTTATTAAATACAATGATTTAACTATTAACAAGAACTTTAAATTCATGTTTTAAAATACTCAAAATACTTAATTGAAAAACAAATATACTTTAAGACAACAAATCTGACCTACCTCTACGAACACAATTCAACCCCAACTAGCCTAACAACTTCTTATGCAAAAATAAAAACATAAATAAATAAATAAAAATAAAATTCATACATAAAAAGTTAAACCTTATGATGGTGACTCCATAATACAGAGACAGATTTTTATTTTTTAGTGATCCCACCTCTCTAAATTTTGCCCATTATCACTAAGTTTTAACAATTTGATCAATGAGTGGACCAAAAGATATGAATGATTAATTTCAAATACAGTTCTTTTCATAATTAAGTAATTGATCCAGTTAAAGTAGAAATAAATTACCGTATGTTTAAAGTTACCCTTTGGTTTAACTAACAACTTAGAAGTCTTGATAAACCAATACATATTAAGTTAATAATACTCATGTAGTTTTTCCGCATTACTCTAAATAATCTATAGTTTTATACTGTAGGTTTTGAAATTTCTCATTTTATGTCTCAATATGAGTTCTACGAATAAATGCTATATCAAAATTCCTAGTCAGGATTATTACAAATGATTTTGTTGATAAACAGGTCTTATATAACAAACATACCCCAAGGTTAGAACACAGGCTCTTTTTTTTCTCCAGGTCAGGTATTTCTCCTGCTGAATAAATGTTAAATGAATGAAGATTTGTAGTATAAATTATGACTATTAAGTGATGCCAATATCACATCTCTTGTCCAAAAACTGTGAGCTCAAATTTATATTGCTGGTAATACTATGTGGTAACTCAGTAAATTTAGCGCTTATTATCAATGAGGTCATATTTTACTCAATAATGAAAAACGTCCCTGGTCACCACCCAAAAACTATTCTTTTAAATAACCTTTGAAGTATTAAAAGTTTCAGTGTTTGGTTCCTTTTTCACACTTTACACTCAAAGACAAAGCACAAAGGAAGAAATCAAAAGCTTAATATTCTAATTGAGGCTAAGTAGTGTAGGAACATAGCAAAAGTGAAGTTGTAGCCCAACTACCTCATTTGAGAACCTGAAAAATAAAAGCCCTGCATGTTATATCTACTCCCTATAATCCTCACCACAATGCTGGAAACGAAAGTCCAAACAGATTAAGTGACATGTGTAAGGCTAAACATTAAAAATACAAAGACAGGATTCAAGGCAGACAATCCAAATCAAAAACTGGGCTTTACTTAGTATATCAAATTATAAAGACAATGGAAAGACAAAATGAGTTAATATGAATAACCAGAGAATACAAATCCTAAGTAAAATCCTGCAAGAAGGTTCTCAATCTAATGTCTAAAATCCAAATCAATCTGTGTAAAGCTTCTTCAAATCACCAGATATACTATGCTAACTCTTAAAATACTTCCATTTACACAGTAATTTAGAAGGTCAAGGACATAAAGTCCCAGCACATTATACTCAAAGAATCTGAACAATGAAATCTCTTCTTTGTTTTATTATTCTAGACATTTTGATTTTGTACTTGAAGCTCCTTTCTTCCAGAAGATTCAAAACAAGTGAATTTGATTTCTCGGTATCTGAAGAGGAGCAAAATTAATGCCAATTTGCAAATAGAAACAAAATATGTATACACATTTTCAGAACGGAAGGATAACAGCAGTACTCAATCCTAATTCCAAGTTTAATGTCATAATCAAAGTTTTAAAAGTTGTCAACTGTTTTTCCATTTGCTTTTTTCTTTTATAGCCACTCATGCAAATTCTGGGTGCAAGTGTTTGGAATTGAGCTGAAAATACAATGACTAATTGGGAAACACTGTCAAAATTGACCATCATTCCTTACCAAAACCACTTCCACCCAACCAAAGAAGAGAACTCTTAGAAAAGATGAACATTTCTATGCAAGAGAACTGAACTATGACTTAAGTTGCTGGTTTAAAAAATACTACTTCATCAACTATTTAGTGGTTTCCCTATCACTGTGAAAAGTCAGGGATTATCTCTTATAAGGGGTGGGAGTTGGGGAGAATGGATAACTGTCACCAGTTCAAACCACCTAAATAATATGCAGGTGCTAAATTCTTAATTCAAAAATCTTAATCCAACACCTCAGCTAAGACAGGAATTTCTCCTTCAATAACTAACAAAGGGTCATTCACTCAGCCTATGCAGATTAAGTCCCCTATTATCTGGCAGCTTCAAACTCTAATTTTGGGGCAAAATACATATACATCCCTGTAACTTTCCCAACTTGTTTCCCATTTCACCAATCAGACCTAATTTTACAGGATGGGGGGAGGGTCCATGAATATGAAAGAAATAGGGGATTTTACAGTCATTTAAAAAAATAATTTTTATGACTTCCCAATATCTTCCTAAGTCCACTAGAATTATTTACTTTTTAAAAATGCAGTGATAAAAGAGATGATTGTATGCAGAACATTCAAGTGTTAAGAATTCTTCAGTTATACAAAAGGCAGATCTAAAGTAAGAATATTAAGATATTCCCTTTCTAAAGTTATTTCAGAAACAAATAATCTTTTAAAATTAGTACTTCTAGCAATTTTTTTTTACAAAAGACAAAATTTTATTGATTTTTTTAATTTTTTTTGTTTTTTTCTAGGAGAGAAAGAGAGACAGACACAGCGTGAGCAGGGGAGAGTCAGAGAGAGAGGGAGATACAGAATCTGAAACAGGCTCCAGGCTCTGAGCCAGCTGTCAGCACGGAGCCCGATGCGGGGCTCGAACCCACGGACCGCGAGATAATGACCTAAGCGAAAGTCAGACGCTTAACCGACTAAGCCACCCAGGCGCCCCACAAAAGACAAAATTTTAAAAACCCACTATTTTTATTGAGCTCTTTCTATGACTAAGATTTACTAAAACATACATATTAATTTGATCAAATCCCATAAATCATACTTTCATACTATTAGAGGGTATATAAATTAAAGACTTTAATACTCCTACCATTTACTACTGACTTGGAGAACAAGTGAAAACCTGTGTTGAAAAACTGTAATATGAAGTAATAACACTTAAATCAAGATTATTAGTTCTACTAAGTATTGTGAAGTATTCTGGAGAAACAGTAAGTAGGTCATTTGAATTAACTTCATTAAATATATCACACTCCATTATAATACTAACTCCTTTCTCTCCCCCAAATTTTAAACTTATAGAGATCGAAAGAACGATCTTCCCACCTGGTTTCACAACATGCCTGGAAACATTTATTTTGAGGAAAAGTAAAATCTACTTCCTTCTAAAGAATTATCTGGGAGAAGAAAAAAATGTTAATTTTATTCTGATCATCTTTTGCTTGCATGTATTTCAATTTAGAAGAGAGAATATTTAATAAACTTCTATTTAAATCCAAATGTAAACCACTGTAATGCCAAAAACAGAGATCATTCAAACGTCTAGTCCAGTAAAACAAACATAAGTCAAAAAAATTTCAAGATTTATAAATATTTAAATTTAATTTAAATAAAAACATAAAGTTACTTATACTCTAGATAGTCTCTCAAATTGAAGCACAAAGATAAGAGAAGGTGGAAAATACAACGTATGTGCTCCTCTGCTAGGCAGCAAATGCTCATGACTAAAAGTTAACAACTGGATTGATTTAGCTGTTTTGAAAGTTTCCTTGATGAGACACATTTTAAAAACCCGTTTTTCTAATAAAAGCTAGATTGACTGTTAAAGGGTCTCATTTTTTTAAAGAACTAAAACCTAAAACTTTTGAACTTCTTACATTTAAAAAGTGGAAGAGGAAAGAAGGTCAAAATAATCAGAATCTGGTGGGGACTCCACTTCCTACACTTCTGAGAGGATGACAGGGTGGGAACAGTGAACAAGGTCTAGAAAACACACTGCGACTCAAGTCGAAGTCACAGAAGGAACGGATTCTCTGATGAAAGTGCTGGCTGCCTTCACAGAGAAGCCTGTTATGAATGAGGAGGGGCAACCCTTCTTCATCTCAAAGCTGCTAATTCTACTGATCGTATAGAAAAATCACCATGACTTGCTTTAAAAATCCCTCCCATATGACAAAAACGCTCTCACCTTTCTTCCTCAGGTTAGTACAGTACGTAATAATGTGATAGTGCATATTCTGCACACTTTTGCTGGGTTTTAAATAAGACAAATAATAATAAAAATGTGTTTAAGGTACAGAATACAGACATTAAACAAACAGATAATTACAACTGGTTATTTAACTAACATGTTCTTATACGTTCTAAAATGCACTGTCTCAGCAAAATTTCCTCATTAAACATTGCATAAATAAAAACATTAGATACAATAATCCTTTCAAATAAATAGCAAAATGGAACAAATGGCAACATCTAGAATAATGTGGTCTTTTGCCAAAGACACTCCTTTGCTTTCCCAAAACAGGCAGGAAAAACCCACCAAAAGATTTCTCTATTTTAATATGAAAGAAAACAAGAATTCATTCATTCAAAGAAAGAAGCCAAACAGAAATACTTTCAGTGTCCTTTGAACAAAAAACAAAATCCTCCAAAAAAAAAATTTTTTTTTTAATTAAAGGCTTGGATTCACAATTAGGCAGAAATTTGTACAATAACAGAGAAATCATTATCACATGGTAACAACTTTGCCTCTCAGACTATAAAATAAATAATCAAAAGGGTAACCGTAAGAATAAAATGGAATTCTCCCATCTACGGCCACTTTACTGTTTTGAGGTTATCCAAAACAAATTTTCAAAAATAAAACCTCCTAAACAGTGAAGAGTGTTCATGTGTGCTAAAGTTGAAGGTTTTAAAAAAAAAAAATTATGATTTATTTCTGCTCCTCTTCTGAGCAGGGGAGGGTCAGAGAGAGGGAGACACAGAATCTGAAACAGGCTCCAGGCTCTGAGCTGTCAACACAGAGCCTGACACGGGGCTCGAACCCACAGCCACGAGATCATTCCCTGAGCCGGTTGGCTGGCCAACCTACTGAGCCACCCAGGCACCCCTAAAGTTGAGATTTTAAAGGTACTAAAGTAACATTTTGAGTGACTGTTCTCAAAATTGGCACTATAACAGAATGATAGACTGGTTTAAAATAAAAGAAATTTATGTCAGAGGGTGTTAGTATGTTTGTCCTGTATGTTTTTTTTTTTTTAATTTTTAAAAAATATTTATTTTTATTTCTTTATGAGAGAGAGACAGAGCACAAGCAGGGAAGGAGCAGAGAGAGAGGGAGACATAGAATCTGAAGCAGGAACTATGCTCTGAGCTGTCAGCAATGAGCCCAACGTGGGACTCAAACTCACAAACCCAGAGATCATGACCTGAGCCGTTATCAGATGCTCAACCGACTGAGCCATCCAGGTGCCCCTGTACTGTGTGTTTCCAAAATCTGAACCTTAAGTGAAAGACTTAAATTATTCAGAAGCAAAAGTAAAATAATGAAGTGCACCAAAACTCTAAGCCTCCACAACCTCTCACAACTTGGAAGCATCTTCTTTTTATTTAAAAAATGTTACTTAATGGGGCGCCTGGGTGGCTTAGTCGGTTAAGCGTCCGACTTTCGCTTGGGTCATGATCTCGCGGTTCGTGGGTTCGAGCCCCGCGTCGGGCTCTGTGCTGACTGCCAGCTCAGAGCCTGGAGCCTGTTTCAGAGTCTGTGTCTCCCTCTCTCTCTGACCCTCCCCTGTTCACACTGTCTATCTCTCTCTCTCTCCTAGAAATAAATAAAAATATTAAAAAAAAAAAAAAGTTACTTAATATATGCTGAGTTGTAGACATTCAAGAACTACACCATGAATTCTTGTAATTCTCCTATAAATAGTATCATTTAATGATAATCACTTTCATTAAGTGAACTAAATAATATTCTACCTATTTCAGCCATTTTACTCTATTTCCTTTAGCAATATTTCAGTTTTGAAGTTATGATGATGTCTGTCTTCACAGGCTTTAGAAGTGAAACCATAATGAAGTTTTAACATTGAGATGGTTTTCCATATTATGGACCTATGAACTGATAAACAAAAAGTTTGTTTATCAAACTCTTGGGTAATATCCAATTAAACAAAGCTCAAATTTACACTCATTTTCTCATATAAAAAAACACAATACAGTGGACAAGTGATTTATCTTCACTTTTCTAGAAGTAGATTCTTTTTTCTAGTTTTTAAAAAAATTTTTTTAAAAATTTATTTCTAGGAGAGAGAGAGAGACAGTGTGAGCAGGGGAGGGTCAGAGAGAGAGGGAGTCACAGACTCTGAAACAGGCTCCAGGCTCTGAGCTGGCAGTCAGCACAGAGCCCTAGGCGGGGCTCGAACCCACGAACTGCAAGATCATGACCTAAGCGAAAGTCGGACGCTTAACCGACTACGCCACCCAGGCTCCCCTCTAGAAGTAGATTTTAGTAAGACACATAAGCACACACACACACAGTTATTCAGTTTCAAATGAAATATTTTTGGTCTCTATCATAGAGTGTCTTCTCAATTTGAAACCCTCCAAAGATCTGCAATTTAAAAAGTAAAAAAGAACAAAGTGTTTCTTTTTTTTTTTTTTTTTTTTTAATTTTTCTTTATTTCTTGGAAAGAGAGAGACAGCGTGAGCAGGGGGAGGGTCATAGAGAGAGGGAGTCACAGACTGAAACAGGCTCCAGGCTCCAAGCTGGCAGTCAGCACAGAGCCCGACACGGGGCTCGAACCCACGAACCGCGAGATCATGACCCAAGCGAAAGTCGGACGCTTAACCGACTAAGCCACCCAGGCGCCCCAAGAACAAAGTGTTTCAAAACACATGATAAGTGCCTAAAACAATTACTTGCTAATGTTCAACACTGATCGCGTTCATCAAAAATACTTGTATTTGTGGGGTTGCCTGGGTGGCTCAGTCAGTTAAGCATCTGACTTCAGCTCAGGTCATGATCTCACGGTTCATGAGTCCAAGCCCCACATCAGGCTGTCTGCTGACAGCACAGAGCCTACTTCAGATCCTCTGTCCCCGCTCTCTGCCCCTCCCCTGCTCTCTCTCTCTCAAAAGTAAATATACATTAAAAAAATAAAAAGAGATCTCTTTTAAAAAGTTTCTATTTGGTGAAATAAAGACCCCAAAATTTTTAAAGAAATAATCCATTTTGTCAAAACAGTATAGTTTTAACTGAAAACAAAGATACTGTTTTGCTGAAAACAAAGATATATCCTAATTTTGAGTAACAGCTAAGTTATAAAACAAGTAAAAATGCTACTTCAAGTTATAAAGGAAAATGGAAATGACAAAAATTTTAATGAATTCCACAATCTGGACTGAGGTTAATGTGTGTACATTTTTTACATAAATAAGCTACCATGAGAGTAATAACTGTAACGTTTTATCAAAGATTGGTTAAAGCAGCTGCTGTAATAAAAAGTTTTAGTTACTTGCCTTGTAGTACCAATCCTGGAATTTCTTACAGCAGTCTTCACTACAGAAATCTCTCACGACACCATCAAGTTCTTTAGTTGCTCCCTTCTTACACAGTTGAGAGCAATAGTTGCAAGTAACACATCTCAATCCTAAACGTCGCGCAAAATCTTGTTTATACAATAGTTTACAGCCTGAAAAATACGAAGTTTTAATATTAAAACAAAACAAAGGAAAAAAAACACATCAAGAAAGTGCTTATAGGTCAAATAGATCATTAGCTTTACAAAAGAGTCTATATGTTCACATATAAAGTCTTTTTCTCCTAATCAAAACTGAAATCTATTATGATCAACAACAACCTATAAATGTTGGAACAGAATATGGAATATTTTATTAGATCTCATGTGAATTCAAATAATGTTCTAAGACTTTCAAATCTAGCAATGTTGCAAACTATTTTGTTTGTATTTAAATATAAGTATCATACAGTAAACACACCACAAATAGGCATTAGAGAAATGAAAGAATGTAGACTGTTAAGAAGTACTGAGTAAACATAAAGTTATACTCAGCTAAGGTCATTTTACCCAAAATTTCTAGCCTTACCTTTCTCTATCACCCTACATGGACCTTCAGGGAAGAAAAACTGGTTTGTAGACTTGTTTGGAGAAAACACTATTATTCTTTTGATAATATATTTCTTTTGTCTATTATATGAATGCGGTATTTTAAGTGTTTTTACATATCAGCCTTAATTGCTATAATATCTCTCTCTGTAAGAATTAAATAAAGTTTTGGGGCACCTGAATGGCTCAGTTGGTTAAGTGACTCTCAATTTCATCTCAGTTCATGATCTCACAGTCCATGGGACCAAGCCCTGCATCAGGCTCACTGCTGGCAATGTGGAGCCTACTTGGGCTTCTCCCTTCCTGTCTCTCAACTAAACTTTAAAAAAAAAAAAAAAGAACTAAATAAGTTTCCATACTTTTTTTTTTTTTAATGTTTGTTTTTATTTATTTATTTCTAGGAGAGAGAGAGAGAGAGACAGCGTGAGCAGGGGAGGGTCAGAGAGAGAGGGAGTCACAGGCTCCAGGCTCTGAGCTGGCAGTCAGCACAGAGCCCGACGCGGGGCTCGAACCCACGAACCGCGAGATCATGACCTAAGCGAAAGTCGGTCGCTTAGCCGACTAAGCCACCCAGGCGCCCCAATAAGTTTCCATACTTTTACTCATGCTGTGCCACTAAGAATGACCTTGCTCTCATATCTACTGAAATCCTCCCCATCGCTTAATAAGGAGTTCCAATTACACCTACTCCACAAACTCTGCCGTCTAACCCAGTTTTAAATAATCCTTCTTATCTGAGCTCAAACTGTACTGTTTTCTATTACCTTATTTGGCAATTATTTATATACTGTCCTATGACTTGTTTCTCTGTTACCTTAAACTGTATTTAAAAATCTTTTTAACATTTTACCTTTATTAAAGCTTTATCTTTCTAATTAGACTTTGCTGGTGGTATTACATGTTCTGTTATTTCTGCCAAGTTCCAACAGAGAACTAGGTGTAGTCAGAGAAAGCTCAAAATATATTACTGAAGAGGAAAAAGACACACATCCTTTTTAAACTTTTATTGCCTAAAGACGCAAGTCCCTCTAACTGAAAACTCTCTTTAATGTCAATTCTCTATATGCTGCTATTGTCTGTTCATTTTAATAAAATCCACATAATCTAAATGATACAAGATCATGTATGGGTATGTTAGCCATCAACACCAGTATGTTCAGATTTATGAATCACTAAAGATTCTCAACGCATACACATTTAGGTATAATAAGTTAATCAATCTTTTCAATGAAATATTATGTTACATTTCATCACAGCTGTGATCTTAATAGTGAACATGGTTACCTTTCTCATTCCAGGTGAAAGGTATTTAATTAACCCTATGAATGCAGGAGTGCCTTGTTTTATAAGCAGTACCCTCTTTTATACGTAACCTTATTGTGTGAAATGTAGAACATAATAGACCAAGGCACTAACTGAATAGACAGATCATCTTTTGGGCTTTTGGTCATTCACCACTGCTGGCACTTAGGACTTTCCAACCTTCTTCTTGCCCTAACAGTAGAAAACCATATAAAACATGGATCCAGGGGGGAAAAAAGACCTAACTAGGAAACACAGATGAGGACAGCAGACAGAAAAGCTGGCAGAGTTCTGTGCCTAGGACCGAAGAAAGAATAGAAAGCAAAAGCCAGTGTAGAGCAAGTATGTGACATTTGGGGGAAAAGTAGTAATAACAAGAGCCCCAAATCCATAGTTACAATCCTGGTTCCTATCTCTGGAAAATTAGAACTGAGAACATAAGTTCATTTCTATAATCAGCTGCGTGGCACCAGAGCAACAAAGGCGGAAATGAGAGGAAAAAGACTTTGTGAACATACAACAGAGTCAGCATTTGCCTGGCATTCCAAATTGAAAACCAGAAGTATTTTTCCATTGTAGTAATGCCTCATATGATTTTCCTTCTGGTAGACTGAAAATCTTTGTAGGCTAGGTAATAAGCTGGGCAAGAAAATGAACCCAATGGAAAATAATTCCATTCCAAATCCAAATTTGACATATGATAATGCTTTTATTTTCAAAACTTCTTTTCAATGGAAAAAAAGGTTATCAAATTTTTAGAGATAAAACACCTTGAGGCCCAGAGGTCTACAAATTAAAATAACAAAACAAGTCAGAAAATCAAATTCAATTTTTCTTTGTTCAGCTACACTAAAATTATACAGCTACCCTGGACACACATCATTATAGATTTGAAAATAATGTGGCAAAAAATTAACATTAAATATTAATAAAAGTTATGAACACTGTATATACACTTGCCTTCACTACAGAAAGGTCTCTTAACGCCAGAGAAATTTACTGTTTCATGAAGAGTCTTCTCCTCTTGACAGTATTCGCAATATGTAACTATGCAATGCAACTTCTTATAGTCATCTGAACAAGTTTTGCTGCAGAATTGATGCACTTTGTTCTAAATGCACAACGGGAACCTTGGTAAGTATATGATAACCACCTCAAGAAAAAGTTTAAGAAATAAACAAGCCACTTTTATTGAAATAAACTTAAATCATTTACCTAGTTAATGTGATTGATAATCCTTGGGGATACATTTTCTATAGGCCACAGGTAGCTAATTTAACTAATTTCACTGCTATATTTAGACATAACTCCACAAAATTCAATACCATTATCTACCCCAAAATTACTCAGTAAAATAGTAAAGGTACCACTAAAACAAGATGGAAGTCTGGTGTTGCTAAGGGAACTAGAGGAATGGGCAGAAAGCAATGGAAGATAAAACGGGTAAACTACAAAATGATAAGAAATATGACATTAACACCAGTTTCACTCAAAAAGAAATATTCTTTGTGGGTATAGTCAAGTAGACTCCATCACATTCCTATCACAGACCTATTATGGATAAAGTACTCAATTTGGGGCCATCATAAAGTATGCTACTAAACTTGAGACTGAGTTGGTCACCTTAAATGGAGCTAGGATAGTATTATTTAGTTATTTCTCCTGGCCCCAAACCTTATTATAAAGCCAGAGCTATACTCTCCAAATATGTAGCCAAACACAATCAAGTTAAAATTTATAGGGCAGCAACTTTTCTCCTCTATTATTATGGAGGATACAGACTAGGTCTAATCCGTCTACCTAACCATTGGCAAAGATAGCTGAAGACCATGATAAGGAAGGTGAAAGAGTCTAGGAAGCAACTCAAGCAGTAAGGCAATCATCAGTGGAAAACTGCCCCATTCTGGACATACAACTTATAAAAGGAAAAACAGCAACAAAGAAATCACAACTGCCAACCATGGAATGAGAAGAAAGAGGCCCCTGAATTCTCAAACACCTGAGGAAATGGCTCAACTCTCATTCAGTTTGGTAGACAATATTTATTAATTCCTTCTAATACTTAACCTCTTCATGTAAATAAAAGCAACACCAAGACTACAGAAGCCACGTAGCTCTAACATGGAGATCGACAGAAAGGGCCTCCATTTCATCCAGTATTATCAAAATTGAGTTCAGGCAAGATCTTTATCCCCTATGTGATATTATCCCATGTGTTTGCTTATGGATTTCATTCCTCATTCCCCACCATTCCTTTATTCTTACTAGGCCTTCAGAATTTCCCTGCTCTGATTTAGAGGGAATCACAGTCACTAAAAATCATACTGGGTGCCAATAGCAGTCTCCAAGAATAACTGGTTTAAATGCTTGAGAAAGCACCAAGCTAAATAACAATTTATTGTTAGTGCTATGTCTTATACACCATTTCATCACATATCCCATGTCATCAAAAAGGGAGAAAAGAAAAAATGGCCAAAGATGAACACTGATCAAAAAAGCAGTGTTCAGCCAGGTCCACCTGTCTGTTAATCCATCCATCCGTCAATCCATCCATCTTTCCATCACTACTCCCTTATTTAAGTAAACAATAATGATGGGATTTTTGCAAATGGCAAAAATATATGTAAAACTAGTTAAAGAAAGAGTGATGAGAAGGGAAAATAAAATAAATTTATATTAGGATTCTTTTATTAAAACAATTATAAAATGTTAAATGACAACATGTTAAGTGACTAACAAATCCTAATTTGTACAGGTAGCAGGCAGTTCAAAATATTATAGTTCAAAGACAATATTTATTAAGATGAGGGTAAAAATGGAAAAATGAAATACAAACAGATGTTCCAGGCATGTAGCTAAACAAAGTAACATTCCATACACTATTACAATCATAATGTCAATATGTGAACATGACTTCAATAATTTTTGTTTGACCTACAAATAAACATGCCCTTGGTTGATGCTATTCCCACACAAAAGAAAGTAAATAATTCAATCATCACAAATTCTGAAGAATCCTTATCCACTACTTAAGAGATCCTCAAACGGAAACACCATTATTATTTTACTATACTCTCATTTAAGCAAGATAATATAAATAACAAAACTGAACTTACCTCCCATTCCAGGATTTCTGGCTTTGAACAAAAGGAATTTTTGCAATAGTTGCATTTTAACTGAATATCACTTGGAGCTACAAACTGGCCATTTGAAGATGACTGCATACTTAGAGCCTAAAACAAAGAACAAAACATACTGAGTCTGACACAGATTTTAGAATTTTTAACTACTGCCAAATATTAACTATGTCCAGAAAACAGTATCTTGCTTAAATATTTCCTCAACATATAAAATTACATTTCTGAATTTTGTCTTTAAAAATTACACTAGTGGGGTACCTGGGAGGCTCAGCAGGTTGAGCATCCAACTTTGGCTCAAGTCAGAATCTCACAGTTCGTGAGTTCGAGCACCCCTTCAGGCACTTTGCTGTCAGCACAGTCTGCTTCAGATTTTCTGTCTGTCCCTCCTTCTGGCCCTACCCCATCACGTGCATGCACACACGCTCTTTCTCTCTCAAAAATAAATAAAACATTAAAAATAAAAAATAAAAATTACACTAGTACACTAAGTTGTATGAAATCAAAATTCTTTTACTACAAGATTACTAAGACCTATTTAAAGTAATATGAAAAAGGAAAAAATATGCAGTTCAAGTATATTTTTCTCTTTAAGAAAATGTAAACAAGTAAGAGTTAATAGTTAACCAAGTTCTGAACAAGTAATTAAATCTTTAAAAAAGACTAGCTTCTAGTTCTCTCCAATAGTTATTTTAAGTAGTAATTTGTCCCATATGCAATACTGCTATCATTTTCATTCCAATTCCATCAGGGAAAACAGCCTATAATACTTTTTAACACTGGTCACTTTTATTTTTCCTTTTACAAAGTTAGGGGAAAAAAGAATTAACAGACTGGTATCGGTAACAATAGTCTTAATTTTGTTACATTTTTAAAAAGTTCAAACAATATACAGAATACGAGAAGATATAAGCATATGAGTTTTAAAAGTTTTGTTCTGGGGCACCTGGGTGGGTCAGTTAAGACTCTGACTTCGGCCCAGGTCATGATCTCACGGTTCATGGGTTCAAGCCCCATGACGGGCTCTCTGCTGTCAGCTAGCTCAGGGCCTGGAGCCTGCTTCTGATTCTGTGTCTCCCTCTCTCTCTGACCCTCCCCTGCTAATGCTGTCTCTCTCACTCTCTCTCTCTCTCTCAGAAAAAAAAATGTTAAAAATAAATAACTAAAAGTTTTGTTCTAATTTCTAACATGAACAGTGACTATATTGGTACTTAATCTTCATTATCTAATATATTACATGTTACATATAATCCTCGGAATATGTATTTTTTTCAGGGTGGCAGGTAAGAGAGGAAAAAAAAACGTTTATTAAAAAAACTGGGGGGCATTTGTGTGACTTAGTTGGATAAGCGTCCAGCTCTTGGTTCCAGCTCAGGTCATGATCTCAGTCTGTGAAATCAAGGCCCCGGCAGGCTCTGCACTCCTGCTTGGGATCCTCTCTCTGCCTCTTCCCTGCTCGCATGCACACATGCACACTCAAACAAACAAACATAAAAAAAAAAAGATGTTTTTAAAACATTTATTAAAACTTCTACATACAACATACAACACAATCAAGATTTGTGAAAAAAAACAAAACATGCAGATTTAAGATAGTAACTGTCAGGTGAATAAATTTTTTTAATAAACACCAGCAACAGTGTCCTTGAGTTTCAAAAACACTGCAAGTCCATTAAATTTAAGTAATCTTTCAAAACAAATGAAATACTACCCTACTGCCTTATTTTGAAATGGAACAGCTTCTAATGAAGACATTAACCTGAAGCTCAAAATCTATGGTTTGCTTTAAGATATCGAGAAAGGAAAACATGCTGCTTGTCTACACTGATGCAGTTGTAGTGATGAGGCTGCCTACTTGCTCACCTGGGGAGAAGAGTCTACATTAAGTGTTTAACACATACAATGTATACATACGAGTGGTCTCATCAAATCATAGGCAATACAAGTTGCAGTTAAATGAAAAAAGCAGTTAAAATATTTTCTGTTAACATTTAAAACATCAGAAAGTAGTAAAGAAAGGTGAAGGCTGAGAAGCAGCATGCCAAAAACACATTACTCTCTCATCTAATCCCTCCTTACTCCTTAATTCCTAGTTTAGGAAAAGCCAGCAAGTCAGAAACAGTATTTACCACTCTAAGGATTTTTCAATAGCCACAATCCCAACTTCCAACATAAAAGTTAAGTCTTGAATATAGCTTATTACTTCAACTCAGTGGAAGATATAACTATTAATGAAAACGACATTCACCTGGTTGAATTAAAAACACCTAAGACTACATGCTAATAATGATTATAACTACTGTTACATACTTAAGAGACTATACTTTCAGGTTAAATAACATAGAATAAATACAGTATCTGCAACAGTGTGCAACTGCTGGAAGATTAACTATCATGGAGCATCTCTTTATGCACTGGCTTGAATCTCTGAGTAAATACCATGAATTTTTCACATATACCAGGTAAGCCTACTCATGCCACTTAACTAATGCTAAATCCCATTTCAACTATTCCTTCGTAGTGGTCAAAGAGTTTAAGTCTGAACACTTCCAGTAATATATCTGAAATTATCCATAATCCCAACTTTGAAGAACTATGACAGAAAGTTCTTTACCTTTATGAAAATGAAAAAGGTCTCCCTAAATTGATCTTGTATTAAATTCGGGCCCATTATAACAAGTCCAATCCCCCTTGTAATTGGCATATTTCTAATATATGAAGAAAACATTTATGCTCATCACTTCCAGGCTAAATATACCTACATCCTTCACCAATTTATCATAAAACAGAAGTCTCCCTAAGACTAACAGGTTATTGAATCCACTGACTAAGAAAATACTACACATCAGGCACCAAGCTCAATTACACTAAAGTTTATTTAGTGTAAATAAACTTCAAGTCTTATATAAATTACAATTGAAAAGTCAATCAGAGTGTCCACGCCACGTAGCAAGCATATGCAGCCACGTCTATTACTGTGACTCTAGAATCTGCACCCAGAAGTTTGGCCCTCAAAAAAATAAATAGAAGTTAACATATTAAATAAAGATGAAGCATATTACACTGCTTATCTCTCATGTGTATTTTGTTGGGAGTAGGAGTGATCCAAAATAAATAACAAACCTGAAATTTAGCCACACAACTGGAATTGCAAAAGTTATACAGTTTCCCATCAGGCATTGTGGCTTGATATTGAGGTAAAGAGTTTCGCTTACAAAAATGGCAAATAATTCCCAAACCTAGAAGAGAAAAGGTACATATCTGATTTCATATAAAAGTAATAAAGTCTAAAAACAAATCCTAATTGAGAATAATTTTTAATGGAACCTTCTATAAACTATTCTTTTATTAAAATAAATTTCCAAGATGATGTTCACCTTAAAAAATACTTTTATAAAGAATCCAATATCATGTCTCCAAAACATATATGGATATATGAAACAATCTCAGTTTTAAACTGAGGAGAAAACATCTTTGCTAAGAATGCAGACATGGACAGAACTGCACCAGTAATTTAAAGAAAATTAAAGAAATATGGGATGGTCAAACACTAAAAAAGTCTGCAGTGGGGCATCTGGGTGGCTTAGTCAGTTAAGTGTATGACTTCAGCTCAGGTCATGATCTCCTGGTTCATGGGTTCGAGCCCCGCACTGGGCTCTGTGCTGACAGCTCAGAGCCTAGTGCCTGCTTCAGATTCTATGTCTCCCTCTCTCTCTGCCCCTCCCCCGCTCACACTCTGTCTCTCTCAAAATTAACATTAAAAAAAAATTTTTTTTAAGTCTGCAATAAGAAAGTTTAATGTGATTATAAATAAAAAGCTTATGCAGGTAAAAACAAGTATTAAAACAAAGTTAAAGGGAAAATATAGTTAAGAAATTAGTCATGTTATTAAAGTTTTTTAACTTTCCAAATACCTGAAACTTACTTTGTGATTTTGCATATTTTGTCTTGTGACTGTTCATGCAAGCAGTTGAACAATATGGCTCCATATATCCATTAGGACCTATACATTGAGTCATATCAAAAAACCTGCACTGTGTTCGGCAACCAGTACAAGTGGTCAGTTTTCCGTATTTCTACAATTTGAAACAAAAAAGAAAATTAAGAAAGTCACAATTTAATTAGGAAAAAATATATTTTTCAGTACACCTTTTCTCTCTGCAAAACAATTCTGTTAATCTCTAATCAGGTTTAGTGGGTCAGAAATCTTCATCTGGATGCAAACTGTTAACTGCGATGCTTCTAAATTAGGTTCAAACAAAAGTAATGATCTCAGCTAAGTCTCTTTCAAATCCTGGGCTTCTCACTATTAATCAGTTTAATAGAATCCCTATATAAAGGTAAGTAAAAACTGAAAAAAACAAAGACATGGTGTTTTCTGTTTACCATGATGACACACTTCTTTGTCATCTGACAGAAGAAATTAAATGTACCTATAAAATATAACCTTTAATAATCAAATGACTATGGTCCTTCAGAGAAAAATCTGATGTTAAATATTTTTTGCACTGACCGTGCTGCTGTCCCAAGAACTTGTGGAACTTCTCTTAAAACCAATTAACCACCTATGTGTACTGCATTTAAAACCTCATTCAACCACAATAAAACACCAAATTAAAAAAAATTTTTAGGGGCGCCTGGGTGGTCAGTTGGTTAAGCGTCTGACTTCAGCTCAGATCACGATCTCGTGGTTTGTGGGTTTGAGCCCCACATTAGGTTCTGAGCCTGGAGCCTGTTTCAGATTCTGTGTCTCACCCTCTCTCTGCCCCTCCCCTGCTCACACTCTGTCTCTAAAATAAATAAACATATAAAAAAATTATTTTTACTTTTTTTTTTAACTAAAAAAATCATTCGACATGGTTTTAGGCTATTAGCTAAAGCTAATAATTAGTCAATAGATAAGAATAGTCAATCCTTCTGGCAAGAGTGAATATTTGCCAACACAGAATTCAAAGAAACAAGGTAAAATATGATGATAAGACTAAAGGAGGTACACTTTGAAAATTACTAGACAAAAACAATTATTACTGAAATATACACAGTCTTACAAAAATACAATTCAGATGAACTGGTATGTTTATATGAACATGAATAGTCACAATTAGAAATCAAACATAAGGAAAAGCAATAAGTGCAACTTCTATTTAAGGTCTCTTCTGAGTGGTTATACAATCATCAAAACTAGTTAAATCAAATATCACGTATCATGTTGCAAAATAATTGTATCCACCTTTCTACCTGATGTTCAGATTATTTTACTCATCGTCATACTTAACAACATCCAGTACAATATGATATTAAAAGGCCTTAAAATATGCCATGGATGGATAACTAATAAATAGACATGAAAGATGATAAGCAAAAATAAAGGGGTAAACCGCGTGGAAAAATTTCATAAGCACCACAAGATTTTAGAAAATGAAGGTATTAAGTTGAAGGGAAATAACCAAAACAAGTAACTAACATCCACATCAAAAAAAGAAAAAGAAAAAAACTTTCTTACTATGCAACAAATAGAAAAGATATTAAAAAAAAACAAAAACAAAAACAGCTATTTATGTGCCAAGAAGGTATGTTATATGCATTCTGGTACTATTAAAACAAAACTAAACAAAACAATGCTGTCTGTTTCTCATTTACTTAAGTATCGTATCACTTTAACAAAGCCCTAAGTTTTACTTTTCAAAGTAGAAATCAACCCATTCTTCAACCTCTGATAGACTGCAAAAGAAATACTTAACAGGAAAAGAATGGAAACAAGGAACAAAAAAAAAAAAAAAAAAAAAAAGGCTGCAAACCTATTAAATCTAATTATGACTCTCCCAATGTTACAAAGAGGAGATGCTGGTTATTGTTTGAAATGACAAAATATTTTCCTGAGGCCTACATAGTAATTTAAATGTTTATAATGGGGAAAGGATAAAGAAAACACATCAATAAAACAATGAAGGAAAAAAGAATGTTTAAAACTTGGCACCACAGTACAAATTAGGAATACTAAAGTTATCAGGACACTTGCCATTAGATCACAGAATTATAGAGAGAAAAAGCGAGTAGCTCTCAGTAGATGTTTGTACAACCCTGCATGTAGCAGCACCCATAAAGAATTCTTTTATCAATATAAATGAAGTCCAACCATCTAATCTAATCTTGGATTAGATTTTTTTTTAACTTATTAGAAACATCCTTCAAGTTGACAATAATTTTATTGGCAGAATGGTTAAGTAATTAGTAAGTTTTAAGACGTACCAATAAAAAGTAGACCAGTTGAATTGGGTCAAGTAAACAAGGAGCTAAGCAACTGGTCCACACTGACAAATACTTTTATCTGAAGAGAATGAGAAAGTACTATCAGAAAGATAGAATCATTAATATTGAAAATATTTTAACACAGCCACTTTCACAGCCACCACTACTTCAAAAATAAAAGGACTCATTTAATGAAAGAACATTAGCAAAAAAGAAAAAGATATTCGTTCATGCCATGTTTTCTGTTTTATATGTAAGCAATCAAAATAATCATATTTAAATTTCATTCATCCTATAAATTATACATTAAGTGATTTTAAAAATAAAATTAATTGTAACAAATTCACAATTATTATATTCTTCATTCAGGCCTGGGAGAAAATAAACCTACTTATAAATTCAGTGTAAAAGAAAAAGGCAGAACTAATTAAACAAGATACTGGTATGGCAAAAGGTAAATATAACGGGGAGTTTACGGCAAATTGGTTCATTTTCAGTATACTCGTTGAAAAATGGTGCCTTACATTTAAATTTTAACCAATTCCATATGCACACCAAAATTAATCATCACATGATTTTAAAACCTCCCCTGAATTTTTCCTTTTACATGTAAGTAATACATTTCTTTTACTACATTTGACCAAGTCAGTGAACCACTGGTTTAACTCAAGAGATAAAGACTTAATGTACATGAAACTGAGGGGCACTTTATGAAATGTCCTATAGTATTCAAAAATGTCAAGGTCATGCAAGACAAAGACTAGGGAACTATTTCAGATTAAAGCAGATGGGACTTCCACTCCAGCCATGCATGATGGGAGTATCAGATTTAACCTCCCACTTTTAAAAACTAGAAAACTATACAAAAGATATGAAACAAAGGCTTTTAAACATTCCACAAAACATAATATAACTCATTATGTAGAAATTAAAAAATCAAGCTGTGGAAACAGATCTAGAAATGACAGCTATGAAAATAGAAGGCAAAATGTTACAAGAGCTATGAATAAATATGCTTAAATATTCAAGAAATCAGTAGAGGAAAACATGAACATAATGAGGCAAGGAAGAGAAGATATAAAGAAGACCCAGATGGAACTTCTAGAGATGAAAAATACAAGATCTGAGATGTAAAATAAACCACATGGACTGACAGTTGATTAGAAAAGATTAGTAAAATTAAAGACACAACAATAAACACTCTACAAAATGAAGAAAAGACCAAAAAGAAAAGACCAATAAATAATAGAGCCACACAGACCATGGAACAATAGCAGGAAATCTAATATATCTGGAAGTGGGGTCTCAGAAGAGGGAGGGAAAAAGAGACACATTTTGAAGGAAATAATGGCCTATGATCCTGGACTGGATCCTAAACAAGAATAATTTTTTTTTTCCATTTGCTGTAAGGGATCATCAATGTTTAAAATTCGAACAAGGTCTATAGATTAATCATATAGCAGCATTATTTCAATATGAAATTTCTGGTGCTACAGTTATTATTAACTATATACATTTATCATTCACATATTAATTTATACACTAACTTCTTCATCTGGATTAAAGAATATGAATTTAGAAATATTTACAAAAAAAGGGTTTTTAATATCTTTAAAGTAGGCACAAAAGAAAAGGGTCTTTTATATCCTAGTTAAATGCTTACTGCAGACAAAGTACTGTACATAAATTTTATCTGGAAATAATTTTTAATTAACAAATACTTAAAAGCAAACAAGCATATCACAAGAAAATACATGTAAAGTTTAGTGAAATAAAGTTTGCCTAGGATAACGTAAGAAAACAATCATCATCTGACATATTTTAAGTTCATAAATTTTAACATAATACTTTAAAATGCACATGATTTTTCAGGTATATAATAAAGACAGTAAGAAATACATGAAATTATCAAGGGCTTAACCACGGCTACATCCTGCTTACCTCAGGCTGCATTAAGAAAGAGTCCTGCATGTGATCTCGAACCTCCTTCAGGAAGCTTGGATGGCTACCTACCTGAAAAAAAGATTTTAAAAGATTTTATAGGAAAAAAAAGTAATAATTTGATGATAAAATAATACAACAATTAACAAATTACTAATAGACCCTTAGACTTCACTTGCCTCTATTTTGACATAGCCAAAAAGAAAAATTACTTATTTCTCTTAGATAACAATGTATTCTAAGATCTCATTACAGCCTATGGTACCTCAAAGCATTCTAAATTAAGTGACTTAGAGACTATGTAGTTAGTTTTCATGATCAGCAAATGGGTTGTTTTGGAAACTGTTTTTAGAACACGTGACAGCTTACAGCACATATAAATTTACATCTTTATTCCTTGCAGAAAAGCATCCTGCTTTCCATTAAAGTCAAAATACTATGCAAGAAAATGGAAAATAAAATACTGAAAGAGAAGTGTTTTAAGTATTACAGTTACCACTGTAAGCACCTAAATTATTAACTACCTGTATCAGTATATTCCAGAAACTAACTCACCAAGGGAGGCAGAAACAACAATGGCAGCCAACTTAAAATGTTAGAGACAAAAGCCAAAAGGGGAGGTGAAAGCAAGGATAGGAAAGGATCACCACTCAGTTTTAGTTTCTGCGGCTAAAGAGGAGACATTCACTACAGCATCATGTGTAGTGGTCTCCAAAGATGTCTGACTGTGTCCCTTTATCAAGTAACAATGTATGTGTGCATGGATTTTCATTTGCTTACTTGTAGATTATGAACCTGCAATATTAAACAGGTTCATTAAACAGGAATTAAACATGAAAATAATATTTTACAGAATGAAAGAGGAAACATTTTAAAAATAAGTTTTGTTTTATTTAACGACAGTGTAAAGAATATTTTCTACACCTACTAGAACAGGACCATTAGATTTCAGCAGAGGCTCCGTGGGGGCAGCAGGTGATGATACCCCAGCCCCTCCCATTTCGGGTGCCGGGGCAAAAGCCCGGAGGGGAGCCAGAGCCCCTGCCCGCAGGCAGCAGCAGCAAGGAGCTCCTCCGCCTCATGGGTGCCAACAGAGGCCGGGCGCAGAGCCCGGCTTTCTACCTACCCCTGGCAGTGCTGAGGCCAGCCAAAGCAGGCTTAAATAAGATCCAGAATATAATAACACAATACCCCAAATTTCCAGGCTTCAATTAACAAAAATCATGTATCCTACCAAAAACCACAAAAACAACAATTTAAATGGAAAAAGATAAGTAGATGCTAACAAAGAAAGTACAGAGATGTTAAAATTATATGACAAAGATTTTTTAAATATTTATTTTGAGAGAGAGAGAGAGAGAGAGAGAGAGAGAGAGAGAGAGAGAGAGATCTTAAGCAGATTCAGTGCTGTCAGCAAAGAGCCCAATGCAGAACTCGATCATATGAACCACAAGATCATGACCTGAGCTGAAATCAGGAGTTGAACGCTCAACCCACTGAGCCAAGGTGCCCCAACAGCCATAATAAAAATAAAGAATAAACAAATAATTTATTCTTCAATAAAGAATAAAAATATTTAAAAACGAAAAAATAAAAGTTCTCATCAAAAAAAAAAAGAAGAAGAAGAAGAAGATAGAAGAACCAAATGGAAATTCTAGGAATGAAAAAAACTAGTAACAGACACTTTAAAAATCAATGGATAGATTAAGGTATGTCAAAAGAACATAAGAATCAAGTGAAAGTGCTCCCAATGGCCACAGCTAGAAAATTTTGATTAACAAAATAAAGCTGTATTTTATTATAGCCCCAAATCATAAAATACCCTTTGATGTGATAATGTTGGGGTTCAGTAGTAAACAGTCAAGAAAGAATTCTTGAGTTGTCTTGGTGCAAAAGGGTATTTTTTTTTTTTTATGTTTATTTTGAGAGACAGAGACAGAGAGCAGGAACAAGGAACAGTAAAGAGAGAGGGAGAGAAAGAATCCAAGCAGGCAATGCTCTGTCAGCTCAGAGCCTCAAACAGGGCTCAATTTCACAAACTGTGAGACCATGACCTGAGCTGAAATCAAGGGTTCGGATGCTTACCCAACTGAGCCACCCAAGCACCCCTAAAAAGGATGGTTTTATTAAAGCACAGGGACAGGACCCTGGGTAGAAAGAGCTGCACTGGGGTTGTGAAGAGTGGCTGATTATATACTTTCAAGTTGGGAGGGGGTTAGGGGCAGCATAAGCCTCTAAGTTTGGAAGCAAGGTTTCTCCGACCTTGAGAGGCTAGCTATTGTTAGGAAAAGGTCATTTACTATAGTCTACTAAAACCTACGGAGACCTTTCAAATAAATATCATGAAGCCTTAGGCTTGAAAGATGCTTGCTAACATACATCTTGGGGACAGAGATAAAAAGGAAGCTCCCAAAGGAATTTGTATATGTTAGAGGAGACTTCTAGGGTCCTGGAGGCAGGCTAACATTCAACTAAAGTACCAACATGTAGTCCGTTAAACTCTTAGAGGAAGGTCACTCTACTGTCTCAGGCCTTGTCAATGGGCTGTAAACGGTAAAGAAACTTAATTGCTTTACTTATGCCTTTTTTTGCCACATGACCCAAGAGTCCCTACTGATGTTAATAAATGACTGAATAAAGTAACAACGTAAGAGTTAAAAGACAAATCTCTTGGGGTACCTAGGTGGCTCAGTCGGTTAAGCGTCTGACTTCAGCTCAGGTCATGATCTCACAGTTCGTGGGTTCGAGCCCCACATCGGGCTCTGGGCTGACAGCTAGTTCAGAGCCTGGAGCCTGGTTCAGATTCTGTATCTCCCTCTGTCTCTGACCCTCTCCTGCTCATGCTGTCTCTCTCTCTCTCAGAAATAAAACATTAAAAAAAATTTTTTAATAAAAAATAAAAGACAAATCTCTTAGGCAGAAAAATTCCTAGTATCTGTACACGCCACCCTAAAGGAGACAGTGATTCACTTTCAAGAATACAGAATGGAGGGGCACCTGGGTGGCTTAGTCGGTTAAGCGTCCGACTTTCACTTAGGTCATGATCTCGTGGTTCGTGGGTTCGAGCCCCGCGTCGGGCTCTGTGCTGACTGCCAGCTCGAAGCCTGGAGCCTGTTTCAGTCTGTGACTCCCTCTCTCTCTGACCCTCCCCTGCTCACGCTGTCTCTCTCTCTCTCCTAGAAATAAATAAAACATTAAAAAAAAAAAAAAAAGAATACAGAATGGAAATGGGGGCAAGGGAGCTTTACAATGGAGAATTCTGACAATACTACTGCAGCAAGGTGATACATATCAACTTCAGCAGTCATTTTAAATCATGTTGACACATGTACCCTCGTGATATGCTGAAAATGGGAAAAGAGTAAAAGGTAAACACTAATAATTTTTGTAAATTGTTGTAAATTTTAAAAATTTGTGGTATTCCTCCTGAAAACCTATCAGTGATGAGAAAAAAATCACACAAATTCCAATAGAAAAGCATTTTACAATATATCTAAATCATCGAAAACAACAAAACTATGAGAAATGTCACAACCAAGACCACCCTAAGGTTTCACGATTACTGAATATAATGCTGCAATTTAGATATGATCCTAGAGCAGAAAAAAAGACATTATATAAAAGTTAAGGAAATGCATGGGTGCCTGGGTGGCTCGGTCGGTTAAGCATCCAACTTCAGCTCAGGTCATGATCTCAGAGTTCAGGCCCCACATCGGGCTCTGCACTGACAGCTCAGAGCCTGGAGCCTGCTTTGGATTCTGTCTCCCTTTCTCTTTGCCCCTCCCCTGCTTGTACTCTTGTCTCTCTCAAAAACAAGCATTTTTTTTTAAATTAAGGAAATCCAAATAAACTATGGACTTTACATAATGCAGGCTCATTAACTGTAACAAATGTTATCTTAACTAATTTAAGGTGTCAACAGAAGACCTTAACATGAGAACTCTGTTCTACCTGCTTAATTTTTCTATAACACTAAAACCATTCTAAAAAAATTATTAGTAAACAACAAGAAAAAAAACAATATATAGCAGAAGGAAGAAGACAGAGGAAAGAACCAGTGAAGGGAAATATAGAAATTTTCCAATCTGAACAGAAAGAAAACAGACTTGGATGGAAAATATAAAAAACAACAGAGCCTCAGGGATCTGTAAAACTGTAACAAATATTTAACTTTCATGTCACTAGAGTCCTGGAAGGAGAGGAAGGAGGATAAGGCTGAAAAAGTTCTCAAAGGAATGTCTGACAACACTGCAAACCAGGCAGAAGATAGATACCTACAGACAGAAGAGAAGGAGCAAACCCCAGAAGGATAAACTGAAAGAATCACAATATATCACAGTCAAATTTCTGAAAAATTTTAAATACTATTAAAATTTGGATAAAGTAAAGACAAAGGAAAAAAATCTTGAAACCAGCAACAGAAATGACATAGCTATAGGAGAAATATAATTGGAATTACAGCCTAGTGGGGCGCCTGGGTGGCTTAGTCAGTTAAGCGTCCAACTTTCGCTTAGGTCATGATCTCGCGGTTCGTGGGTTCGAGCCCCGCGACGGGCTCTGTGCTGACTGCCAGCTCAGAGCCTGGAGCCTGTTTTGGAGTCTGTTTCTCCCTCTCTCTCTCTCTGACCCTCCCCTGCTCACGCTTTCTCTCTCTCTCTCTCCTAGAAATAAATATGAACTTCTTAATCTATCAGGAAGTAACAAGCTGCCCTGTCACCTAACCCCTCAAGATGAGAACTAACAGAGTCAAACTTTCACCAGCAGTAATAAGGCCAAAGCTGAAATTACTTACAGTCTATGGAACAGAAAGAAAGTGAAAAAAAAAAAGTGAACAAAGCCTAAGGAACCTATAGGATAGATTAAGCAGACCAACATGTGCATTGAGTACCATAAGAATAGAGAGAACAAAGCAGACAGGTTTTTTTGAACAAATATTGGCTGAAAGCTTCATAAATTTGACAATGGGAAAGAAATCCACAAAACTGAAGAACATGACAAATTATAAGTAGGATAAACTTAAAAGACACACAACAGGACAAATTATAATCAAATTGTTGAAGGACACAGAGAATCTTGAGCAGCAAGAGACAGCTACGTATCAAGTACAAAGAATCCTCAGTAAGATTTTCCCACCAGTTTCTCAGCAGAGACCCTGGAAGCCAAAAGGCAGCGAGATAACATATATAAAATGCTAAAAGAGAGAAACTTAAAAACAAAAATACTATACCCAGCAAAACTATTATCCAAAAAGGAGAAATAAAGACGTATCAAATAAAAAACAGGTAATTTGTTACCATTAGACCTATTACTCTACAAGATTACTAAAGATAGTCAAAGATTTAGGGTGAAATGGAAAGGAAACTAGACAGTATCCAAGTGGACAAAAAAGCTCTTTAGAAAAATAACTACATGAGCAAATATACAATGTAGTATTGGTGTACTTTAGCTTTTAAGTCCACTTTTTATTTCCTACATGATTTTAAGGATAAATGCACAAAACCTAATGGTAAATCTATTATTACACAACTAATGTTTAAGATGTAATTTATTATAACGTAAATGGGGCTGGGGCTAGGACTATACAGGAGCAGAGTTCTTTTCTTGTTGTTGTTTTTTTTTTTTTTAAAGCTTATTTATGAGAGAGAGAGAGAGAGAGAGAGAGAGAGAGAGAATCCCAAGCAGGCTCTGCACTGCCAACATAGGGCTTGAACTCACAAATTGCAAGATTTGAGCCAAAACCAAGAGTCAGATGCTCAACTGACTGTGCCACCCAGGAACCTCTATAGGAGCAGAGCTTTTAAATGCCAATTAAGTTGTTATCAACTCAAGTTAGATATAAATTTAGGATGTTAAATGTTAACCAAATTCAGCAGCATACTGAAAGTACCATGCAACCCAACCAAGTAGGATTTATCCTAGTAATGTAGAGTGGTTCAATGTAAAATAATAAACCACATGAACATAATGAAGGTAAAAAAACCACATGATAATCAAATGGTAAAATAAGAAGTTTGACAAAATCCAACATACTTTTCTGACTAAAACACTCAACAAACTAAGAATATTAGAAAATCATTTCAACATAATAAATGCCATATACGAACAACCCACAACTAACATCAGACTCAATGGTCAAAGACAGATGGCTTTTTCTTCTAAGATTAGAAGCAAAACAAGGATGCTCAATTTCATCACTTTTTCTAGTCAATAAAATAGTGAAAGTTCTAGCCAAAACATTAAGAAAAAAGAAATAAAAGGGATCCCAAAATGCAGGTAAAACTACTGCTATTTGCACATGACATAACTGTATGGAAAAAATTCCAAGGGATCCACAATAAAGCAACTAGGGCTAATAAATTCAACAAAGTTGCAAGGTACAAGATCAACACAAATGTATTTCTAAACATGAGCAATGTAGAATCTGAAAAGGAAATTAATAAAGCAATTACATTAACAATTGTGTTAAAAAGAATCAAATTCCTAGGAATATACCCAAGAAAATGAAAGACTTGTACACTGAAAACTATGAAAAAACTGCTTAGAGAAATTAAGAAAGATCTAAATAAACAGGAAGACAGCCCATATCCACAGACAGGAAGATTTAACATTGTTGAAATGTCAATACTAAACGAAGCCATCTACAGGATCAATGCAATCACTATCAAAATTATTTTTTGGAGAAATGGAAAAGCCAATCCTCAAATTCACATAACACTGCAATGAACCTAGAATATCCAAAAAAAACTCTAAAGAAGAAAAAAGTTGGAAGACTCATTTCCTAATTTCAAAACTTACTACAAAGTTACCATAACAATGTGGTTTCTGCATAAGAACAAACATGTAGATGAATGGAATATATATGAGAGTCCAGAAATAAGCCTACGCATCTATGACCAGTTAATATTTGATTAGTGTGGCAAGTCTATTCCATGGGAGAAACAATAGAACAGATGATGCTGGGACAATTGGATTTCCACATACAAATGAATGAAGCTGGATCTGTCTCATATTCTAAAAATTAATTCAAAATGGACAAAGGATGGGGCGCCTGGGTGGCTTAGTCGGTTAAGCGTCCGACTTTCGCTTCGGTCATGATCGCACGGTTCGTGGGTTCCAGCCCTGCGTCGGGCTCTGTGCTGACTGCCAGCTCAGAGCCTGGAGCCTGTTTCAGAGTCTGTCATCCCCTCTCTCTCTGACCCTCCCCTGTTCACGCGCGCTCTCTCTCTCTCTCTCTCTCCGAGAAATAAATAAAAAAAAATTAAAAAAAAAAAAAGGACAAAGGACCTCAACATAAGAGTTAAAATCGTAAAATTCTCGAAGAAAACATAGGGCCAAACCAATTTAAATTTTAATTTTGCAAACAAATTCATAGATATGAACCAAAAGCATAATCAACAAAGAAAAAAGACGTTAATTGGACTTTATTAACATCAAAATTCTTATACATTAGAGGACATTATCAAAAAAGTAGAAAGGAAATATGGGAGACAATATCTGCAACCATATATGAAATAAGGGATTAATATTCAGAACATATAAAAAAACTACTACAACTGAAAAATAAAATGAAAAACAATGCAATTCAAAATGGGCAAAGGACTTCAATACTTTTCAAAGAAAATATACAAACTGTCTTAAACACATGAAAATATGCTCCACAGCATTACTAATCACAGAAATGCAAATGAGAACCATAGACAGACCACCTCACACCTACTGAGAGGATTATAATAAAGAACAAATATTAAAAAAAAACAAAGTAGTTAAGTGTTGCGAAAGACATCCAGTAAATGAAACCCTCATGTATTCCTGTTAAGAATATAAAATTATTGGGGCGCCTGGGTGGCTTAGTCGGTTAAGCGTCCGACTTTCGCTTAGGTCATGATCTCGCGGTTCGTGGGTTCGGGCCCCGCGTCGGGCTCTGTGCTGACTACCAGCTCGGAGCCTGAAGCCTGTTTCAGTCTGTGACTCCCTCTCTCTCTGACCCTCCCCTGCTCACGCTGTCTCTCTCTCTCTCTCTCTCCTAGAAATAAATAAAAATATTAAAAAAAAAAAGAATATAAAATTATCAATACAGTTGTTTTGGAAAACAGTTTTACAGTTCCTTAGAAAGGTGAACAAAGAATTACCCTATGACCCAGCAATTCCACTCTTAGGTGTATGCCCACAAGAACTGAAAACTCGGACTCAAATACTTGCATGCCAATAACCATTTGGAAACAAACAAAATGCCCAGCAACAAATGAATGGATAAACAAAATGTGGTCTCTACCTGAATATTATTCAGACATAAAAAGTAATGCTACAGCATGGATGAAACTGAAAATATTATCCTAAGTGAAATAAACCAGACATGAAAGGACAAAGTAATACGACTTCATGTATATGAAATATCCAGAATAGACAAATTCATGAAGACACAAAGAAGAGAAAGAGATTACCAGGGACCAGGGAGGTAGGAGAAAATGAGGAGTTGCTAGCTTGTCAGTTTGGATCATTGAAAAGTTCTGAAGACAGAGGCAATGATTGCACATTATATGCAATTAATGCCACTCAACTGTATACTTAAAAACGTTTCAAAACAACTAGAAATTTGGTTACATATATTTATCACAACTAAAAAATATTTTAAAGTTATTTTCCTCCTTTTTTATGCTCTGGAATGATTTAAAGTAGCACTCAGATTACATTAAATATGATGGAATTTCCCTTGTGGATTAACTCACTGATAGCTATCGCTATTTCTTCTATGAAAAGACTGCTTTACTGTATCTTCCAGAGTCAATTTAAGTAAATTAGATTTCCACATGCACAAAAATATTATATTCATCAAAAATTACTCAATCTTGGTTTTCAGCATTTTTATATAAAGTTGCACACCAAGTAGTCCTTTTATGATTGATTTTCTTCAATTTCCTGTTTTAATGCTTCAGGCTACCTTGTCATTTCTTATTTTTGTGAATTTACCCATTTTTAAACTTCTTTTCCTGATTAGGTTAATGATCAGCTGGTCTAGTTTTTCACAGACCTAATTTATCATAGAAGCAGTATTCTGAATTGTTTTGGTACTGTTTTTACTTAAGTCATCAATTTCTACTTTTATCTTTATTTTTTTCTTCTCCTTTTAGTTTGTTGTCTTTCGAGTAACTTTTTGAGTTGAATATTTAATTCATAATTTTCATTTTTTTGCTTTAGCCATATAAAGATATGAATTTTACTCAAGCATTTTTTAAAACAAATATAACATTGATATCTTAAAGAATGCACCCAAAATATTAAACACAATGTCATTTATGAATATTAATGGGAAAATACCAAATAAAATATTAACAACTACAATTAAACATTTAAAATATTAACAATGACCTGGTACGGTTTATTCTAGCAAGGCAAGAATGGTTACATGGATTAGGAAATTCATTACAATAATTCATATACTAATAGATTTAAAGGAGGGAAGAAATCATATAATCACTGCCAGAGACACTGAAAACCTTCAAAATTCAACATTCATTTTTGGTAAAATACTTAATAAAACAAAAATCAATGGGTACTTCTTTAATATATTTAACATATATTTACCTCAACCATAAAGCCAACATCTAATTTAATGAGGAAATACCAAAAGCATTCCCACTGGAAAAACAAAAATACCTACTACTTCCACTATTTAAAACTCTACTGGAGTTATTAGGAAATGCCATTATGCAAGACAAAATAATAATGGGAATAAGAAATGTAAAGGAAGCTCTAAACTTTCTATACATGCAGATGATGATATTTTAGTTAAAAATCCAAGAAAATCAACCAATAATGATGATTTAGTTAGAGAGTAGGTATTTAAAATCAACTTAAAAATATATGTAGGCATACATATTATGTATACACACATACACAATAATGGAAAATAAAACCTCATTTAAAATAGCAATAAAAAGATAAAATATTTATGAATAAATTTAATAAGAACACTGATAAAACAGAATGAAATCCATTGTTCTATGATAGGACATTCTGACATAAAGATGCTCATTCTCAAGAACAGTCATTTGGACGGAAATAATATTTGACCTAAAATTTAACAATATACCAGAATAAATTCCATTACGTGCATTAAAGATTTAAATATTAAAATGAAGACTTGCAATCACTAGAGAGAAAATAAGAAAAACATTCCTTTATAGTCTGGGAGTGAGGACAGTATGTGAAACAAAACCAAGAAGCAATAAAACTATTAATTTGAAAATAATTAAAAATTTTACATTACAGGGTGCCTGGGTGCCTCAGGTCATGACCCTACATTGTGAGATTGAACCCCGAATTGGGGGTCCAGGATGAGTGGAGCCTGCTTGGGATTGTCTCTCTCTGCCTCTCACTCTGTCCCACCTCTCTCACTTTTTATCTCTCTCAAAATAAACAAACTTAGAAAAGATTCTTAAAACAAAATTAAAAAATAAAAATTTTACATGGCAAAAATTTTTTAAGCACCCAACCACAGTTATATATAACATAGCATGATATCATTCCATACTAATGCCACGTAATAAACATTATAAGAAGTCAAACCATGTTAGAAGTCAAGGGCAGTGGTTATCTTTGAAGAGGCAGAAGGGAGAGTAACCGGGAGAGGACACAAAGAGGCTGGTAATGTTCAGGTTCTTGAAGGAGGATCTTAAAAATCAAGAAGGCTCAGATTTCATTTTTTAATAACACTATGAGACATGGATTCCTATTTCCACAACTTTACACATGGTGAAATGAGGCAAGACACAAAGGAGACTGAATAATTTGCCCAGGACACAGATGACTGGTGGGGCCAGAATTTTAATGCAGGCCAACTAAAGTTAGCACTTTTTTTTTTTTTCATATTTTTATTTATTTCTAGGATAGAGAGAGACAGTGTGAGCAGGGGAGGGTCAGAGAGACAGGGAGTCACAGACTGAAACAGGCCCCAGGCTCTGAGCTGGCAGTCAGCACAGAGCCCGAACCCACGAACTGCGAGATCATGACCTAAGCGAAAGTCGGACACTTAACCGACTAAGCCACCCAGGCGCCCCTAAAGTTAGCACTTTTAACCAAACCTTCTGCATATCAGAAGATAATAAAGGCAACATAATCATCAACATCAAACACTACAGTGAGGTCTTGAAGATTATAATTAGTCTGATCCTTTCAATCACCATAGATCTTTCCTTATGCTGACGAATTTGCTTATACTGTACCTCAATGCAAGTCCTATGAAAGCAGGGCCTATGTTTACTTCCCACTGTACTATTTCCAGCAACTAGGACAATACCTGTAACATGGTAGGTGGTAAAATTATTTGTAAACAAATTACAAATGTATTTTGCTCATTAAAATAAATATTCAATTTAATGGAAAAAACTGAGATCAAAAACCCCCCAAAAATGGGTAAAAGATATAAAACAATTCACAGAAAAGGAAAGACAAGTAGCTCTGAAATATGAAAAACTGCTCATCATCGTTCCTCACAAAAGGAATATGAATTAAAACTATATTAACATACCATCTTTACCATCAAAATGATGTGTTAATATTCTCTGCTGGAGAGGCAATGGAGAAACAGGCACTCAACATGTATTACTGAGAGAAATACAAACTGGTACAATTATAACAGAGAGGAGTATAACAATATCTAACCAACTAACATATGCATTCCTTAGGCAAGCAACCAGGTTCTTAGAGTCTACTCAAAGAGTCTACCCTAAAACCATACCTCCACAAATACAGATAAAGTGTATCAGGTTATTCACCACCTGAATAACCAGGACTAGAAATAACCCGAATACCATCCAATAGCAAAGTGATCAAATAAACCATTATATAACCCAGTGCTGTCTGGGGTATGACTAACCACTAGCTCTTGGGAGATTAAGGAAGACCCCTAATTTGCATCATTTATCATGAAAATATCCCACTATGGCTAATTTCAGGCTACAAAATGAAACTGGAGAGATACACAGAAGCATACCATTATTTCTAAGATTTCCATTGTATAAACACAACAGACACAGATAACTTTAAGAACACAAATAATATAAAAATACAATCCAATATTTAGGAAGTTATAGGTTTTATGTACTTCTTTTATTTTCAGTATTGTTGAAGTCTGAATTGTGTTCCTCTCAAAATTCAGATCTTTTTTTTTTCTTTTTTTTTTTTTGAGAGAGAGAGGGCACAAGTGAGTGAAGGGCAGAGAGAGAGAGAGAGAGACAGGAGAGACAGAGACAGAGAAGCCAGCCTCACCCAAAATGAGGCTCTAGCTCCCCCAGTGTGGGACTCAAACTCACTAACCATGAGGTCATTCATGCCTTGAGCCAAAGGCTGATGCTTAACTGACTGAGCCATCCAGGCACCACAAAATTCATATATTTAAGCCCTACTCCCAATGAGATCTTATTTAGATTAGGGCCTTTAAGGGGCAGTTAAGGTTAAATTAAGTCCTAAGAGTACAAGCGTAAACATACAGGACACAAAGATCCTTATAAGAAGAGGAAGAGACCAGAGATCCCTTCTCTTTGCCCCCCTCCCCCACACCCTCCTTCTGCAAAGAGGAAAGGTCATGTGAGGAAACCACCAAGAGGAGGCTATTTACAAGCCTCAAAGAGCAGCCTTGCCAGAAGCCAACCCTGAAAGGTACCTTGATCTTTAATTTCTAGACTCCAGAACTGGGAGAAAATAAATTTGTTGTTTGAGCCCTCAAGTCTAGTATTTTGGTATGGAAGCCCTAGCAGACTAATATAAATTTATCTATGTTTATATAATTTATTTTTAAGAATGTTTTTAATAATCAGCTCACAATTTTGCTGAAAATTTAACTCAAGCAGCCATGAAAAAAAAAAAAAGAGGAAGGCCCATATATCATTGATAGACAATGTTTCCAAGATATACTGTGAAATGAAAAATGCTGCCTTTTGTACAGGAAATAAAGAAACTAAGAATGAATTACATACTTTCTTAATTCTTCATGAAGAACAGAAAACAAAATAGTAAGAACTGAAAAACTGATACCTATAAAAAATAAGTAGTAATCAAAAGAAGATAGAAACAGGAGCTAGTTTTCTCTGAACATATTTTTTAATGTACATTTTACTTTTGAATATATATTTACATTTATGTATATATTCAAAAATAAACTAAACCAAAAGACCTTAAAATTGAAATATAAGTAATCTTCTTAAACTAAGTTTTGAAAAATCCTATTTTCAACCCCTCTTCTCCAACACTCCAAAAATATTTTTTATTTTATTTTTTTAAGTTTATTTATTTTGAGAGAGACACAATGTGAGCAGGAGAAGGTCACAGAGAGAGTGAGAAAGAAACAGAGAGAGAGAAAGAGAAAGAGAGAGAATCCCAAGCAGGCTCTGCACTGTTAGCACAAAGCCTGATGCAGGGGTCTAACACTCAAACCGTGAGACCATGACCTGAGCCAAAACTAGAGTCAGACGCTTAACCAACTAAGCCTCCCAGGTGCCCCAGCAAAAAAAAAAATATATATATATATATACATATATATATACATATACATATATATATATATATATTTATTTATTTACATACATATATATATACATATATATATATTTACAAAATTTCAAAAGAGTAATCAATTCTGCTATCATTTACCATTATAAGTAAAAATCACAATTTCCAGTAATTTATATCATATATAAATTTATATCATATATAACATATATCAGTATTCATTTGAGATTTGTCCTCTCCAAGAGATGAAGACAATAATGGAATTAAATGAGATTCCAGGATAAATCTATTTAATAAATAAATGCTGCTAAAATAAACTATTACAGCAAGTAAAACATACTCAAAAGAATGGCCAATTTTGATTAGATCATGAATTACCTGTTTGTATTCACTGACACAGCTTTGACAGCAAAATCTTTTCTGCTGACCATCAATCACCAGGACATTATTTCCAGCACCTTTGCTGGGCAGGTACTCTCCACACTGTTCACAGCAATTCATTATTAAACCATTGGCCATTCTGTATCTATTAAAGCAGTGGTCACTGCACAGCTTATGAGTCATATTTTTAAAGCTAACTTCATGGCGAATCTAAAAACAAACAAAATTTTAAAAAATAAATGAGTAACACAAGTAGCTAAATAGCAAGGTGCTCCAGTAGCAAATGCCTCAATAAGTTTTCTGTGGAAGGCTTACTTAGGGAAAAATAAAGACAAAGTACTCATCATGATTCTCTGAACTAATCTTTATATACACGAAACATGCGTGTATGGCCGACAGGTAAGCATTAGTGACATCGCTTTACAAACTTCTCTACAGATATCTAAACATGATAGGAAACAACCCAGTTTCAATAGCGCTAGTATAAAACTTCTAAAACAACGAGATTGGAATCTTTAGACAAATCCAAAAGGAGCTATAAATAAAATACATTGTTCTAGAAAGGTAGGAGAAAATATTATAAATAATTCAAATGAGGTATATATAATACACAGGTGTCTTTGAAGACAATCAAATGCAAAAACTTTAATACTATATTAACACAATGTGGAGTTATTGAAAAATATTCCCTCCAGTTGTTCTCCTTCTGGAGCATGATAGTTTGTGGTCCAGCCTCTATATTTAAACACTATGGTTTTGTCTCTACATGTTCCAAACCTCCGGAAAAAAAGTTAATATGATATTTTAATATTTCCTAAATCATTCTCCCCATGGGAGAATGGGATTACATAATGAAGTATGTATCTTAATTTTTAAGGAAACATATACTGATGATGTCGTAACTACTAAGTAGAGCTAAGAACATTCCCATTAATTAGAACTAAGAGAAAAGGCACAAAAGTACAAACCTCTGTTAGTTTACCACAAATTGTGCATCTGGATTTATTTAGAGCCCCTTTAGTAGGGTTCTGCTTGTCTTCATAGAGAGACAAACAGGACGTGCTGCAGAACTCCTGGAAGGATTCGCTTGAATCCACCTGGGCCACAATGGTCCCTTTCATTGTGGTTATATCTCTGAAAAATAAGTGGAGCAACTTAAAGTAAAAGTGTATGTGAAAGGAAATCAAATACAAGAGTAATAACTAACATTTCTAATTTCCACAGGTTTTATCTTGGGAATCAAACACCATTTTTTAGATTAAATCACTTTTACTATTTAAAAACTCTTGGCAATAAAATGTGAACACAACAGATTACGAAGAAAAATTATTTTATGCTATTAAATCTTTGTCAGTATCCAATTTATCTTCAAACTTCTTAACAAGGCATTCAGACACTAGAAACACTTTTTAAAAAAGTTGGTTATTATTTATATGAAGTTTAACATCAAAGCCTAATTTCCTGAGATCTAAATTTATAATACCTCGTCAATTCCTTTCCCACAGGTAAACAGAAAACTTGAACGATCTAGGTCACAGAAATATGACACATATTCTAAAGAGGATAACTGAACTTAATTAAGTACACCCCCATAGCCATTACCCAAAAGAAACCCAACTACCATTCTATACAGCTAACTGCAATTGGAAATGGTAGGAAACAAAACTGATGACTTGTAAAGCTTTCCTTTAATAAAATTCTGAATTTTAAGGTCCTATATTACAGTATTCAAAAGTCTACTACTATAAAGCAATCTAAAAACTATGTTACTATTCTAATACTTGAATTTATGAAAGTTGTAAAGAGCCCTTTCCAAAGTTCTAAGATCTAAAACCATCTTCACAAACTTGGGCTGCTTCCAGAGACGGTACAGAAAGAAAGCCCACCTGGTTTGACTGTGCACATATACCATATTCCACCTTTTTTTTTTTTTTTTAATTTCTGAGAGAGAGACAGCGTGAGCAGGGGAGGGTCAGAGAGAGAGGGAGACACAGAATCTGAAACAGGCTACAGGCTCTGAGCTGGGGCTCAAAACCCATGAACCAGGAGATCATGACCTGAGCCGAAGTTGGACGCTTAACCGACTGAGCCACCCAGGCGCTCCCATATTCCACTACCTTTAACTAGCAAAGCAAGACCTAACAAACAATACAAGAGAGAACTGTCTCTCCCCAAAGCTATCAAAAAAGTGGCACCTGAGTCTTAAAACAATGGGTATTATAATGATTTGATGTTCAAAACAAGAATAAAAACCTAAAATCCTAAGACTTGCCAATTTAAAGTAGACTGAATATGAAGATGGTACAAAATTTCACCTATTTTAATGTGATGTAAATTACAATTTTATCCGGTTAGAATTCTAGTAATTAATAATGCAAATAAACATGCATTTTGACAAATTCAAGGAGTTCAATGGAGATGAGAGACAAAATTAATTACAAGGGCCTAGTATCTAAAGCAACTCGAAACACTCACCAAATAAAAAGCCTTTTTAATCATCAGCCACCTGGTGGTAGTAGGCAATCTTCCAAAGCCACTGCAAATTTGAGTTCTGTTTTAAGATTCAACAACTAGCTTACCAATTTTTTAAACACCATAATTCACCTCTAAAACTCTCATAATTTTCCTACAATTATATACCACCAATATTCAACCATACGGAGTTATGTATGTAAACCTTACCTACACTTGTGGTGAGCAAAGCAGAGCCTATATAACCTACTGGACTTGTCCAATCACTATGATGTACACCCGAAACTAATGTAATACTGTGTATCAACTATATTTCATTAAAAAATAAAGAAAGAAAAGAAAGGTAAACCTTACTTTTTACACATAACACAAAGTTTCTTTGGAGCAGGCTTGTGAGAGAAGGAAGAAAGGCAGGTGGTAGAACAAAAGAGATGAGCTGATCCTTTTCGTTGATAAGCTGTCTGTCCCTTCTGTAAAGGTTTTTTGCAGTTTGCACAAGTGACTTTAACTGGTTTAGTAGGCTGTTGTTGTTGTGCAGAAGGCTGGAAAATTTGTTTAGGAAGCGAGGCCACTGGTGATAAAGAATCCACCCCTGGTTGTTTCTGATTACGAGGAAATGAAGCTGACTGGGAGATCCAAGAATCTTAAAAACAAAACGCACAAGGAAGACTAAATGAAACAGGTATTTATACACATCAAAATTTCTATCAGAGAAAGTTTTAACTTCCCATCCTGTACAAGTTTAAGACATTAATAAGGCAGCAATGTAGCAGAGATAAAAAAACAAACTTTTGTTTGTTTGGATTAAGAATGCCTGGTTGACATTTAGACTCCACCTTCTAAACCAGAAAGTTAAACTCTGTACCTAACTCTTCTCTGAAATGGAAATGGTGCCAAACTCATAAGAATGGTAACATTAAATGATATAATACATGCAATAAAACACAGTGAGTAGGATAGAAGCATTAAAAAATATTAGCCATTATTTATTAAACAAAATAATTTATAGAACATTCCTTTAAGTAAGGAACACATACAGTATCAACATAGAACTTGATCATGAAAGTTGTAATAAAATCTTGGCCAATCAAACACTTGACAAATACAGGTCTGGTAAACTATATATATGATTATATTCAAAACATCTTTTTAAAAACAGCTTTTCCCAAAGGGTCTGGGTGGCTCAGTTGGTTAAGCACCCAACCCTTGATTTCAGCTCAGGTCATGATCTCACAATCCTGAGACAGAGCCCCACAGAGGGTCCACACTGAGCATGGAGCCTGCTTGGAATTCTCTCTCCCCATCTCTTTCTGCTTTTCAACCCCATTCATGCACATGCACACATGTACTCCCTCTCTCTCTCTCAAAATAAATAAATATTTTTAAATATAAAAACAGCATTTTCCATGTTTATTTCCATGGTCTCTAAATAGACCACATAATACCAAAGAAATTAGAGTGTCACACAGAAATGATAAGCCAACATATAGTGACCCATCCAACATCATATTCCTCTCTCACTGCAAACCGTTTCAGCATAGAACAGAATTAAAAGATATGTGCAACATTTGACAGCAAAGTGCAGAAAAATTTATTTTTTCTCTCATAAGCTGGTACTTAGCAGGAAGTCTCCCGCTTACTAGTTATTGCTCCACAGATCTCTCACTACACTACCGACACCATAACCTTTTTCCTTTTGAAATTTTACAGGCCACCATTTCTAGGTTCTACTATTGTCTCTAGTAATTTTTTTCTTTTTTAGGTTATTACACATTTTCAACTTCCATACATAAGAAATCGCCCTTCTGTATGAAAAACAATTGTTTGGTTTCTTTTCCCCTTCCACAGGAAGTACAAATTTATCTAGAGCTCAGGAAGCTTCTATATTTTCAAAACCTTAAAGAGGGAGATTTCCTGGTTCCAACCCAGTCCATCAACCTAATGATTTCAAGGGGCTACATAACACTGCTATTGAAATTGGACCTTACTCCAAAATACCCCTCTCCACAAAATTTTACTTCATACATAGAGTAAACACTACATTCTGGAATTCTGTTATTCTGCTATGATCAGGATAACAGACCAGTTTTAATAAATAGGTAAAAATATTGACTATGAAGAAAATACAGTTGGCCCTTGAACAACATGGGTTTGAACTTGAGTCCACTTGTATATAGACTTTTTAATAGGAGAGTATTGTAAATGTATTTTCTTTTCCTTTTGATTTTCTTAATACCATTCTTTTCTCTAGCTTACTTTACTATAAAAATACAGTATATAATACATATCACACAAAATACATGTTGACTGTTATCAGTAAGGCTTCCAGTCAACAGTAGATTACTAGTTCAAAAAAAAACAAAACAAAACCCAAAGACTAGTAGTGGTTACGTTTTGCAGGAGTCAAATTATATATGGATTTTCAAGTGCATGGGGGGTGGGGAGGGAGGGGAAGTTAAGAGTCAACTATGGTCACTAATTGGCAATTTCACCTTATGAAGAGCCCTCAATCAAATATATTTGAACATACGCTCAATTTTATAGGTTTATCACTTTAACATACACTTAAAGAAACAATTTAAATTTAAGGGTATTATCTTGATTCTGAAAAACCAGCATTTTTTTCTAATTTAGTTTTAGACCCTGTATAAATAAGAAGTCTCCATTTACCTATTTTTCAGCTCTTATACATTTCTACTTCTTTCAAATTTCCACATCCTCCAACATCGAAATACTTTTAGGAAGATAAGTTTTGTCTAAACCCTCTATTTTATTCACAGGACATAAGGGGACAGCAGTTTAATTTGCCTAAGTCACAATTAGTCTGAGAGGCTAGTATATATAGCCAAGATTTTATAACTCCCTATTACTAATAAAAAACAGCACATTTAAAAACATGAGCTAATTCGGAAACAAAAGAGCAATAAGGTTTATCTGTTTAGTTTTTCAAGTAAGTAGTATACATTCCATTGTGTAACAGCTTGAGTAATCAGGAACACAACTCGATTTTTTTAGATTTTTTATTTTTTTTAAGTAATCTCTACATCCAAAATGAGGCTCAACCCCATAGCCCCAAATCAAGAGTAACACACTATACAACTGAGCCGGCCAGGCACCCCCAGGAACACAATTCTTACAATGATATGCCCCTTTGACTGAATATTCCTAAAGAAATAAGTATCTCTAGATACATGCATAAAAATATTCTTAAGAGTTATTTCAATAGTAAAAACTGGAACCAGGCTAAATAGAGAATAAATCAGACATATAGACCTGATATAGTCAAAAGTTCAAGATGTTTTGTTAGGTATTTAAAGGGGTAGTAGGAGGAAACAGTTTACAAATGTACTACTCTCAATGGTGAGATTATCTCTTTCCTCATACTCTGATATTAAGATATTTATAATTACAATAAAGACAAAAAACTTATTTTGAAATTAATTTGAGAATTATTATTTATTAAACTTTTCTTTGAGCCAGAAGGTTACAATGAAAGAAACTAACATATAGACAACTGATAGTATAAGTTGGTAAGACTTTTCTGGAAGGCAATATGACAACATATTTCTACAACTTTAAAATACTCATACTAACTCACAAATGCAATGCCCTCCACCCAGACCTGCCTACAAAAATACATATATATACATAGAGGGAAAGAGTCTTGGAAAGCATGAGAAATTTTCCAAATTGAGTAATAAGGAACATTATTTCTTTCGAAATCACTATAATCCAAATAGATATTTTTTCAACCAAAAGTCTCTGGAAGGATATGGACAGTGATATCCTTTGACCTCAAAACTTCTCTTCTAGGAATATACTCAAAGAAATAAAGAGAAATTTGAACAAAGATGTTCATCATAAATCTATAAAAGCAAAATCTGGGAAACTGTGTAAATACCAAATATGGGAATGATCTATCCATATCCACTATGCAGTCATTAAAACTTGTATATAAATGTTAATGGTATGAGAAAATTTAATATTAAATGGCAAAAAAAAAAAAAACCAGGAAGTAAATTATTCAGAGTTGCATTTCAACCAAGTGATAATACAAAGCAAAAAGAATGAAAGAAAACCACACAAACAACTTATGTGGTAATCTTCAGGTAACAATACTATCAGGGATTTTTTTCCCCTCATTTTTTTAATTATAGATTTTCCAAACAATTAAATATCACTCATAACAAAAAAAAAAAAGGAAAAAGGAAAAATGACTAGCATTTTACAGCATTCTACACTCAGCTTTAGTCATTCTTTAATATTCTCCACTATTTCTAGACTGATAAAGTCGCTAATGGGCCTAAAAAGATGAAAAAACGAGAGAGAAACAAAAAGAAGGATATATGAGAGAGACAGACAGACATATAAAGGTTAGGGGGCAGAGGTGAAAGAGAAAGGGGCATACACGGACATGGTCATCAAAAAGCCAGGGTTCTTATAACTTCTCTTTTTTAATGTTTTCACAAAGCAAAACTGTCCAAAGAAAAATTTTTCGAATAGTTGATAAATTTGCCAACCTTCAAATATTTAAAAAAGTAATAAAATGTTAGTAAGAAAAAACTGAAATCAGATAAACAGTCAAAATTAAACCCCAGTAAAGTAAAAAGAAATCTAAATGTGCCTATTATACAAACTATATTGCTCCATAAGTGTGTTTTTAATCTTTTTTCACTATTTACACATTACTACTAGACAGAACCAGAACTGTATTAGTAAAAAGTAATTACATAATAAATAAGATGCCAAATAAGAGCATTTTTCTCCAATCCTTTAAACATAAGTTTCTGTGATTTTCTAATAATCTGCAGAAAAATACACGGTTTTACATCTCTATTAGCTAAGATTTCAAACTTAAAAGTCAAAAGAATTAACTTATCTTACATGAGTACAGTAACCAGGGTAGTACCAATTACTACAATGAACAAAGAATCAAGCAAATAAATTCATTTACATGGGGTATATCACTAGCTGCTTACCAGGATTATGATGAGTAGCAGATTCTCCATTCTGAAATACGTCTCCTGCCACATTCATTCTACCAGGATTAAAAGGTCCTACTGCAGTCTTGGTCTGTGAAGTTAAAGATGGGGTGTATGTTTGTATATTAACACCAAAATTACTTGACTGCAGTCCGTTAGAGACATCTCCCAAGTTGGTATTCTGCAGTGATGTTACATGTGTAATCATTAAGTTCATATCTCGCCCGTCAGTATTTTCTAATTGGCCATCATTCACAGAGCTTACACCTGTTTCTAAGGTTGTAACATTAGCAATCTGAATTTCAGAGTCTGGTTCTGTGGTGATACCGCTATTACCCATTCCTGCATTTACCTTACTTCTTGAAAAACTGGAAGTGGAGAAATCCACATCATTGGTTCTGTTTTTAGATTCAGGAGGTCTCCGTTCAATAAAATTGGAGGAATTTTTCTCTTGCCCTTGATTTGTTTCCATGTCCTCTTCATCATCAATGACAATTGTCTCACTTACACTTCCCTTCTGAGAAGACAACTCTTTTGAGGATGGAAGAATTTTGGAATCATTTCCTTGCAGTTCTTCATTTTTTGATGATGTAAATGTTACAGTCCTTTGATCAGCTACCACTGGTGCAGAAGGTGGGGGAGGTTGTACAGGTTCGATAAAAACAACATCATCATCATCTTCCACCGATGAGTTTTGAAATTTGTTAGATCTAGAAACTAAAGGATTAGGTGGACCACTAAACGAATTTCCTACATTCGTGAGACTAGTTGCCATGGTCGTGCTCCCTAATAAAACAGGAGTCTGATCAGTCAGTTCTAATCCTCCCACTGAACCTGTGTCCATGCCAAAAAACCTGTTAAGGAGATGGAAAAAAGAAAACAAATGTCAGTATAAACTTTTGTTATTCTAACGGAAAGAACTATTTATTTGGTTCTTATTTGTTTTTAAAGCTTACGTATTTTGAGAGAGAGAGAGAGAGAGAGAGAGAGAAAACGCGAGCACGTGTGACCAAAGGAGAGGCAGAGAGAGAGACAGAGACAGAAAGAGAAGAGTCAATCCCAAGCAGGTTCAGCACTGTCTATGCAGAGTCTGAAGCGGGCCTCAGGCTTACTAACTGTGAGATCATGACCTAAGCCAAAATCAAGAATCAGACGCTCAAAGGACAGAGCCACCCAGGCACCCCTGAAGAACTTTTTAAAGGTACTTTTCCTTTTTATTCTAAATGACAATAATTCTTATTTAATGAGGAAAAATTTGGAATCCATTCTGTCTCATTCACTAAATTGCATATAGTTTACATGTGAACCTCTTGCAATATAAAGAGGTTAATTATCCAATTTTCAGTAATGATATGTAGTATAGTCTCACTTCCACCACCTCCTTTCTACCATACTATTTAAGCTACAAACTTTACCACTGAAAACCTGGATAAATCCTTCAATGTGTTTGAACAGTAAAATAACAAAAACACGGCAATAAAAATCCCTTCTCTATACATTTAGCCTGGTATCCACTGTATTAAGTAAGATGATATGATCTTATCCCTCATTTCCCTTGCCTCATCTTTTTCTAATCCCTTTTTTTTATATTCCCTGACCCCCTTACAACTATATAATTAAATCCTTCTGAGAATCTGAAATCATTCTTGACCTTATCCAGAAAACTTAAATCCTTATTTGCCAGGCACTATTGCTCTGTGCTTTATATCCATGTATCAGGCTGAATAATGGCCCCCAAAGATAACAGATTCTAATCCCTGGAACCTGTATGTGTTACCTTATTTGGGAAAAGGGTCTTTGCAGATATGATTAAGGTCAAGGATTTAAAAACAGATTAGATAGGGGCGCCTGGGTGGCTCAGTCAGTTAAATGTCCAACTTCGGCTGGGGTCATGATCTCACGGTTCGTGGGTTCAAGTCCTGCGTCCGGCTCTGTGCTGACAGCTAGCTCAGAGCCTGGAGCCTGCTTAACATTCTCTGTCTCCCTCTCTCTCTGACCCTCCCCTGCTAATGCTCTGTCTCTCTCTCTCAAAAATAAATAAATGTTTAAAAAAAATAGTAATAAAAGAAAGCAGGTCTTACTAACATGAAAAGATCAGTAAGATTACTGTTGACTGAAAAATATTACAAAACAGTATTATTACTATTATGCTACGCATTCCCCAAAAACCCATACACACATTCTATTTTTCCTAAAGTACATACACTTTTATGTAAATTCATGAAAAAAAACTCTGAAAGGATCACACTATACTGATAGACATAGTTTATGGAAGAAGCAGGGAGTCTGAGTAAGAGAGGTGATCAACAAGTTGCACTTCAGATTTATTATTTTTTAGAGAGAGATGAGCACACAAGCAGAGGAGAGAGGCAGAAGGGCAGAGGGAGACGGAGGGGGAGGGGGAGGGGAAGAGGGATGGTGAAGGGAAGAGAAGAGGGAGGAGGAGAGAGAATGAGAATCCCAAGCAGAATCCACACTCAGCACAGAGCCCAACAAGGGGCTCATTTCCATGACCCCGGGATCATGACTTCAGGTGAAATCAAGAGTCAGTCAATTGACTGAGTCACCAGGGATCCCAGCAAATTGTACTTCAGATTCAACATTAATCTAGAAAGAATTTCAGGCAGCGAAGCACCTGAGTGAATAATGGGAAAAATAGGGGCACCTCGCTGGCTCAATCAGAGGAACATGCAACTCTTAATCTCAGGGTTATGAGTTCAAGCCCCACAATGGTTGTAGAGATTATTTAAATAAATAAATGTTTTTTTAAAAATAAATAATGTGGAAGACAGGAGTAACAGAAGATACTATAAAGTTGATAAAGCATCAGTTAGATGAAGGAATTATCACCAGATACAAGAAGAATACAGATTAAGCACTTTTCATAGACATTAAATAGGGGTATATTAGCCATTTTATGAAAACACTGGGTAGATCATAACTAATTGCTCCTCACTGAATGTGTAGAGGCCAAAAACAGTGACTGGGCACAGAGTACACACTCAATTTTCCCAGATATTTGTGGAAAGGCCAGAAGGCAAAAAAAACCCTCTAATTCACTTTGATTACCGGAGTTATTTTTAAGTAACAATTATTTAAGTGTCAAGTTATACAATTCTAGTCCTTTATTTGATGTATATTGTGCTAGTCTCCAACCACTTAAACTAAGTTTAGTTTCCAGAGGGCACCATATCCTATTTAACATAATAATGAAATTTTTTAAATAACAAACAGTATTTTATAGGAATGGCTCTATTGTATTTTCACTTAAATGTGACAAAAACTCCTTTTGAGTTAAATAAAACAGATTTTAACTTTTCTATAATAAAGCCAAACTTCAGATATATTAAAACTACCCATGGCTCCAAGACAACAACAGGACTCAAAGAGCAAGAACTATGTCTGTATCAATCGGACGACACGTTAATCCTGACAAATGGCAGAAGATACATTTATATCTGCTTTAAAGAAAATGGATAATTCTATCTAAAACTGTAAGGGGTGACTACTTGCTTGTCACAAAGATCTACAAATCATCATTCCATACCCTAAGATGTTTTAACTATTTTCATAAATTAAAATACATACACCATTACTCTAAAGCAGCTCCTCACTAAGGAAGACTTCTTCATGGTAAAATAATAATATATGCTAAGGGAAACCTCCACGTAAGGTGTTCACATAATTTTAAGTAAACATGAAAAAAAATTTTAACACCATTACAGAAAGCATTAAGAGTTGAAATATGCTGAATAACATTGATTCAAAATTTTCATAACCCCATTAAATTTTTAAAAAATTAGTGCATCCATCCAGTAATATTTAACATTCATTTGAAGCTTGTTATGATCCAAAAATTCATGTTAAGGCAATTCCATGAAGGAAATCACCATTGCGTTCTTTATACAGATCTTAAAACAAGAGGTGCTGGCTGGTTCAGTTGGTCGAGTGTGCAACTCTTGATCTCGGGGTTGTGAACTGAAGCCCCAGATTGGGCCTAGAGCTTACTTAAAAATCATCATCATCATCGTCATCATCTTCAAATCATCTTCAAAACTAAGCTGCCCAAGACCACAGACAAGAAGTTAGACATCACGATTTGAGTATTCATAATGATATGCAATATGTAATTAAATATTAAATAAAGTAATATAGCACAGCTCTCATTAATAAAATATTCAGTTAACACAATAACCAAATCAATATTCAAAATATACAAGTATCCATGAGAAGAAATATCAAGCCTGGGGCGCCTGGATGGCTCATTAGGTTGGGCATCCAACTTCAGTTCAGGTCATGATCTCATGGTTTGTGGGTTCGAGCACTGTATTGGGCTCTGTGCTGACAGCTCAGAGCGTGGAGCCTACTTTGGATTTGAGTCTCCTTCTCTCTCTGTCTCTCTCAAAAATAAATAAACATTTAAAAAATGTTTTCAAAAAAGAAGAAGAAATATTAAGCCCAACAGGCTAAACAAGGATTAAAAAAAATGGACTTGAATTTGCAGTTAATACCCATGTGCCATACGGTAGGAAGTAGCCTCATCAATGTAATAATTTTCAGAGGAATAAGGCATAAATCTACTGATGTTATGAAATGCAGAGGCTTTTAATGCATGAGTTCTCTGGATCCTTTCTATGGTTTTAGCACACCTAAAACAGAAGACAATTTCCAAGACAAAAAAGCTAGAACTGACTTCACAATACCCTCTGGTGGATGGCTGCTAGTTATCAATTTATTCTTCTCAGAAGAAACAGTGGGGCACAGAATAGAACTTTCTTTACCACAGTTCTCTGCAGTAATCCACTTCTCAAAACAGAGTAACTACTCAACTATAACAACTGTTCTCAAATCCTAGACTGTAAATAAATTTGGCCACTTCTATATGTCACTGAGAATGTTTCAACCACCAAATACTTAATTTACTCCTTTTATCTGATTAAAAGTTGACCTGATTAAATCTGATTAAAAGTTGACAACTTCTACATTATCTATATAAAGCCTATTCCATTTAGCCACATTTCTCCATCAAGTTAATTCTAATTAGCTATGTTACACTGAGCAAATTCCTTTACTTCTCTGAGCTTCAATTTTCTCTACAGTAAATGGTATGAAAATAGTTCTCAGGGTTTTTCTTAGAATTCAAAATGATAATCAGATGCAAAAATCAATTAGCAAATGGTTAACTCCTAATAGAAATTTTTGCCCGTACCTCAAGATTTCAGTAAGTTTCTAATTAATTTTTAAGCTCCCTTGTGATATTCTATCATTGTCACAGACTAAATGTTTGCGTCCCCCCAAATTTATTACACATTAAAGTGGTATCAGGAGGTAGGGCCTTTGAGAGGTGATTAGGTCACAAAAGGAGGAACCTTCATGAATGGGATTAGTGTCCTTTTTATAAAAATCACCCCAGGGAGCCCCCTTCACTCTTCCCCTATGAGAGGAAAGAGTGAGAAGACAGCAGTCCATCTAGAACCAGGAAACCATTTGACACCAAACACTAAAACTGCCAGAACCTTCATCTTAGACTTTTCAGCCTCTAGAACTGTGAGAAATTAATGGGGTTTTTGTCGATGGTATTTGTGTGATAGCAGCCCATATGAAGACATTCATCATAAATCTTCATAAATGTTTTACAGTTGTATTTGGGCTTTACTTTGATTCAACAAGAATCAATTAATACAAAACTTGATGTTCTCATGAAAAACAAGAAAATGTTGACATTCTTAACAAATAAAATACCAGTAATTGCTGAGAAAAGCTTATGAACGTTCAGAGAAAATCACAAAGAAAGCACTTCCAAGTGAGTCAAGAAAATCATCATTTTCTCACTGATAAGCCTATCTAAGAGCCTTCTAGATACCATAAGTTTTAAAAAGAAAGCAAAGGTGAACTCTTCTCTATAGCAAAGGTTACTAGTCAATATGTGTTCATAGTATTTTTAAAAGTACTGAATCAAACTGACAAATTTTAGGGGCGCCTGGGTGGCTTAGTCGGTTAAGCGTCCGACTTTCACTTGGGTCATGATCTCCCGGTTCGTGGGTTCGAGCCCTGCGTCGGGCTCTGTGCTGATTGCCAGCTCAGAGCCTGGAGACTGTTTCAGAGTCTGTGATTCCCTCTCTCTCTGACCCTCCCCTGCTCACGCTCTCTCTCTCTCTCTCTCTCTCTCTCTCTCTCCTAGAAATAAATAAAAACATTAAAAAAAGTTCAAACTGACAAATTTTATTTTTTTTAATTTTTCTTGTTTTTTTATTTATTTCTAGGAGAGAGAGAGAGAGAGAGAGAGAGGAGAAGGGTCGAGAGAAGTCACAGACTGAAAGGCTCCAGGCTCTGAGCTGGCAGTCAGCACAGAGCCCGACGTGGGGCTCGAACCCACGAACCGCGAGATCATGACCCAAGCGAAAGTCGGACGCTTAATCGACTAAGCCACCCAGGTGCCCCGAAACTGACAAATTTTAGATTTTAAGAATAAAATCTTAATAAAATAGGAATAGATTTATAAATACATATATAAAACAAGCCAAAGATATCATCAAATTTAACATGAAATATTAAAAGCATTAATTAAAGTCAAAATTAGAAGATAAGGATATTCTTATTATTACCACTCAGCACTGTACTGGAAGCACCAACGAATGCAATTATATGAAAATTTTTTAAAAATCTAAAAATTTTAAAAAGGAATATTATTATTATTTGCAAATTGGGTTAATTTTTATCTCAAAGACACAAAAAATTTACCTGAAAAATTACCACAGAGAGATAATTTAGTCAAGTGTTGGATACAAAATTAATATGTAGGAAATAATATTAAATTTAATGGATGGCAACTGGAGACAGAAGACTCTGCTTCTATCCAAAGAGTAAGTACAGAGATTTTAAAAAAAAATTTTTTTTTAATGTTTTATTTATTTTTGAGAGAGACAGTGTGAGCAGGGGAGGGTCAGAGAGAGAGGGAGACACAGAATCCGAAACAGGCCCAGGCTCTGAGCTGGCTGTCAGCACAGAGCCCGACTTGGGGCTCAAACCCACAAACCATGAGATCATGACCTGAGCCGAAGTCGGACGCTCAACAGACTGAGCCACCCAGAAGCCCCGAGAGATTTTTTTAAAAAGGAGGAACATCTGGGTGGCTCAATCAGTGGAGCTTCTAACTCTTGATCTCAGTTCAGGTCTTGATCTTATAGTCATGAGTTCAAGCCCCCGTGCTGGGCTCCGCACTGGGTGTGGACCCTAAGTATTAAAAAAAAAAAAAAAAAAAGACAAACCTCACAGACAAGAACAAGGGAGAATTCAACAGTATGGAAAATGTTAGAAAAGGAGGAAGGCCAACTGGAGCAGCCACTCAGGAAAACAGTGTGCAAGTTCCTCAAAAAATTAAAGACCAAATTACCTTATGACCCAGCAATAGCACTACTAGGAATTTATCCAAAGGATACAGGAGTGCTGCCTAACAGGGACACATGTACCCCAATGTGTATAGCAGTGCCATCATACCCAAAGTATGGAAAGAGCCCAAATGTCTATCAGCTGAGGAATGGGTAAAGATGTGGTATATATATACGTATGTACAGTATATGGAATGGAATACTACTTGGCAATGAAAAAGAACAGCATTTGTCATTTGCAACAATGTGGATGGAACTGGAGGGTATTATGCTGAGTGAAATAAGTCAGTCAGAGAAAGACAGAATCATATGTTTTCACTCATATGTGGAAGTTGAGAAACTTCACAGAAGACGATCAGGGAAGGGAAAGAGGAAAAAAATACATACACACACACACACACACACACACACACACACACACACACACACACACACACACAGTTGCAGAGGCAACCCATAATAGACTTTTAATACAAAGAGCAAATAGAGAGTGGAAGGGAGTGGAGGGCCAAGGGCAATGCGTGATGGGCACAAGGAGGACACTTGTTGGGATGACCATTGGATGTTTTATGTAAGTGATGAATCATGGGAATTTACCCCTGAAGCCAACAGCACACTGTATACACTGTATGTTAGCTACCTTGACAATAAATTGTATTTAAAAATATATAAAATAAAATAGAGACAACATAAATTTGTAATAAAAAAATGTTAGAAGAGGAAAGAGAGGAGAGCATGGCTGGGGCGCCTGCGTGGCTCAGTCGGTTAAGCGTCTGACTTCGGCTCAGGTCATGATCTCATGGTTCGTGGGTTCGAGCCCCACGTCGGGCTCTGTGCTGACAGCTCAGAGCCTGGAGCCTGTTTCAGATTCTGTGTCCCTCTCTTGCTCTGCTCATTCTCTGTCTCTCTCATTCTCTCAAAAAAAAAAAGAGAGAGAGAGCATGGATTCATCATGATTGAATGCCTCAATAAGTTAAAACTCTAAACACCTAATAAGGAAAGTTTTGAAATTACTAGATTACAAGTAAAGTTAAATTTATAGTTAATATTTACATGTCATAAGGTAAAAAGTATCCTGATCACCACAAAATTTTCAGAGGAACAAAGCAGTATGTCTTAAGTATGACATGAAAAATAAATCAAGATAGGTATCAACAAGATGGCAGAGTGGGAAGTTCTAGGTATGGGTCCCTCCACCCAAGTAACCACTGAGACGGACAGAGTGGCTGGAACCAATTGTGTACCTCTGGAACCCCAATGAACACTCATAATCACCATGGGAGTGCTTGAAGAAGAAAATACTGATCACTCATAAGTGAGCAAAATTTATGGACCAGCAACTATCCCCCATTCCTCAACCCAACTTGGCTAAGAGGTCAGCATCCCATATTCCTGGTGGGTCTGATTGGTCAGAGAACTGGCAGTGAGGAACGTCTAAAATCTTTGGGGCTATGTTTGGGGTGGTCTAGAGCAGATCTTCTGGTTTCAGCCATATGGGCAGGAGCAGCTATCCCAAAAGCATCTATCAGATTTAATGAGACAGAATCCTTTATTTCATTTTTTTTTCATCCAGATACTTAAGGAAATTTTTGTCTGATCACTAGTTCACCATAGGAATAATGGAACAGAAACTTCAATGACCACAACAAGGAGAAATATATATTCTTCAAAAAAGTTACTTAGAGAAAGTCAGAAACAAATGGCTCCATCCCTCAACAAGTAAAAATCAGCAATCTGTGAAGACTGGGAGAATCAGATATCCAGAATTACACATAATGTACTCAGAATATTATAAAACATACAAAGAAACATAAAAGTATGTCCTATTCACAGTATTAAAAAAATTAAAAACCATCCTTGAAAAATCCCAAATATTGGAAAAACTAGTCAAAGACGTTAAATCAACTATCTTACATATGCTCAATGAGCTAAAGGAAACCATCGATAGAGAACGAAAGGAAATCAGAAAACAATGCAGAATCATAATGAAAATACAAACAGATACAAATTATAAAAAGTAATCAAATAAAAATTCTGGAAATGAAAAATACAATAACAAATGAAAAATTCACTAGGATCAATGGATTTTAAGAGGCAGATGAATCAGTAAACTGAAAGACAGAATAATTCAAACTATCCAATCTGAAGAACAGCGGAAAAAGAAAGAAAATGAATAGAACCTGAAAGATCCAAACATACCCACATGTGTGTCATAAAGAGAATGAGAGGAACAAGAAAAAATATTTGAAGAAATAATGGTGGAAAAAGCCCCAAATGTTGGATGGTACACATCCAACAAACTCAACAAACTCCAAGTCAGATAAACTGAAAAATATCCACAACAAGGCACATAATAATCAAATCATGGACACCAAAGACAGAGACTTTTAAGAGAGAAGTAACTCATCACGTGCAATGAATGCCAAATAATATTATTTAGATTATCAGCTTATCTGAAACCATGGAAGCCAGAAGCTAGTGGAACGACATATTTAAAGTGATCAACAATAACAAAAAATGTCAACTAGGAATTCTATATCCAGCAAAAAAATTCCTCCAAAATCAAAGACAAATTAAGACATGTCTAGGTAAACAAAAGCAGAAGGAGTTTACTACCTGCAATGAAATGCTATCCTTCAGGCAATAATAAAAACACACTATAGAGTAAACTGAAGCCATAAGAAATAAAGAATATACCTATATAGGTAAGAAATTACCTATATAAATCAATAGAAAGCCAATATTACTGTACTTTTAGTTTATAACTACTTTTTTCCTGTAATTTACAAAACAAATAAAACACAAACACAACAAACATTATCAACAAACACTGAATGTAGTGACAGCAGTGCTCAGCAGAAAACTTACAGCTATTAACACCTACACTTAAAAATATCTGAAATCAATAAAGTTTACACATTAAGAAATCAGAAACCGCAATCTAAACCCAAGCCTAGGAGAAAAAATGCAATAAAGATTAGTGCACTGTTAGAGGAAAAAAAAAAGAGAAATCAACAAAATGAAAGGTGGTTCTTTGAAAAAATTAACAAATATTTAGCTAGACTAAGAAACAAAAGAAAATCTCAAATTATTAAAATCAGAAATGAAAATAGGACATCACTACTGATTTTATAGAAACAGAATTATAAGAAAGCACAATGAACAATTGTATGCCAACAAATCAGATAACCAAGATAAAATGGCTAAATTCCTAGATATACACAAACTACCAAAGCTGACCCTGAGAAGAAATACAAAATACAGGGGCAGATGGCTGGCTCAGTTGGCAGACTCTTGATCTCCAAGTTGTGAGTTCAAGCCCCACGCTGCATACAGCAATTAGACTGGGTAATATAAATATAAAACCTAGACAGAACTACAAGCATGGAGATTAAATCAGTCATGAAATATCTCTGAACAAAGAAATGACTAGGAACAGATGGATTCATTGATAAGTTCTATGAAACACTTAAAAAATTAACATTGATCCCTCTCGAATTCTCCCCAAAAAAAACTGAAGGAGAGAACACTTCCAAACTGATTCTACAAGGCCAGCATTACTTTAGTATCAAATCCAGACAGACATTACAAGAAAACTATAAGCCAACACACCTTATGAATACAGATGAAAAAATTCCCAACAAAACAGTAGCAAATCAAAATCAGAAACATATTAAAAAGATTATATATTATGACTGTGTGGGAACAGGGGGGGACACATGATCATCTCAATTGAGGCAAAAAAGTTTTCTGACAAAACACAGCATGCTTTCACAATAGAAATAATAATCTACAAAGAAAAGGAGACTTCTGCAATATGATAAAGGCCATATATGGAAAAAACCATAGCTGACATCACACTCAATGGTAAAAAATAAAATGCTTTTCTTCTAAGATTAGAACACACAGATGCCAGTGCACCTGGGTGGCTCAGTCAGTTAAGCATCCAACTTTGACTCAGGTCACCACCTCACAGACCATGAGTTTGAGTCCTGCGTCAGGCTCTGTGCCAACAGCTGAGAGCCTGGAGCCTGCTTCATATTCTGTGTCTCTTTCTATGCCCCTCCGAGGCTCACTCACTCGCTCTTTCTCTCAAAAATAAAATAAAAACATAAAAGAAAAACCCACACACAGATGCCTACTTTCATCATTTTAATTTAACAACAGTATAGGAAGTTCTGGCCAGAGCAATTAGGCAAGAAATAGAAGGCATGCAAACAGGAAAAGCAAAAAGTAAATTCCTTTCTGCAGATGACATGATCTTATATTTAGAAAACACAATCAGGGGTGCCTGGGTGGCTCAGCCGGTTAAGCATCCGACTTCGGCTCAGGTCAGATCTCACAGGTCGTGGGTTCAAGCCCCGCATCAGGCTCTGACAGCTCAGAGCCTGGAGCCTGTTTCAGATTCTGTGTCTCCCTCTCTCTCTGCCCCTCCCCTACTCATGCTCTGTCTCTCTCTGTCTCAAAAATAAACTATTAAAAAAAACACACAACCAAAGTTTCAGAATACAAAATCAACATGAAAAATCAGTTGCATTTCTACACACTAACAATGAACAACCCAAAAAGGAAATTAAGAAAACAATTCCATTTACAGTAACATTAAAAAGAATAAAATACACAGAAATAAATTTAACCAAAGAGGCTGAAAGACTTCTATTATGAAAACTATAAAACAATGCTGAAAAAAATTAAAGACACAAATAAATGGAAAGATATACCATGTTCATGGACTGGAAGATTAACATGAAGAGGACGATATTACACCTAAAGCAATCTACAGATTTAATGCAATCCCTATCAAAACCCAAATGTTTTATGCAAAGTGTCACCCTAAAATCCATGTGGATCTCAAGGGACAAGAATCTTAAAAAGAACAAAACTAGAAGAGTCTCACACTTTCAGACTTCAAAACTTATTACAAAGCTACTACAGTACATTAAAACAGCTTGATACTGACTTAAAGACAAATATTTAGGCCAATGAGGTAGAATAGAAAGCCCAGAAAGAAATCTCCAGACAGCTGGTCAAGTTAATTCACAAGAATTAGAACATTCAATGATAAAGGTCATTTCAATAAAAAAAAAGTGCAACAGGACCCTGACACCATATACGAAAATTAATTCAAAATGGATCAAAGACCTATATTTAAAGAATTAAAACTATAGAACTCTTAAAAAAAAAAAAGCTTCATGACTGGATTTGTCAATTATTTCCTGGATAAAAAACATCAAAAACACAGGCAATAAAAGAACAACTAGATAAACTGGACATCATCAAAATTAAAAATGTTATGCTGAAAGAAAAATACTGACAATCAAGAATGTTCTACCTAGTAGAGTTTTCCATCAGGATTGAAGATAAAGAATCTTCCAAACAAACAAAAGATGATGGAGTTCATCTTTGTATGACCTTTCAAGACATGTTAAAGAAAATTCTCATGCTAAAACAAAAGTACACTAATAATAACAGGAAAACATATGAAAAATATCAAATTCAGGGGCACGTGGGTAGCTCAGTCAAATAAGTATCCAACTCCTGATTTTGGTTCAGGTCACGATCTCACAGTTCATGGGTTTGAGCCTCACGTCAGGCTCTGCCCTAGGCACAGAACCTGCTTGGGATCCATTCTCTCCCTCTCTATCTGCCCCTCCTCTGCTTGTGCTCTCTTGTCTGTCTGTCTGTCTCTCTCTCTCTCTCTCTCTCTCCCTCTCAAAATAAGTAAACTTAAAAAAAAAAGAAGTATAAAATTCACCGGTAAAACCGAAAACAATTTAGAACTTTTGTGCAAAGCATGCTATAGAAATTATTTGCAGATCATATATCTGGTAAGAGATTTATATCTAGAATATATAAAGAATTCAAACAACTCAACAACAAGAACAAATTTTTTTAATCTTTTTTTTTTTTTTTTGAGAGACAGACAGACAGTATGAGCAAGGGAGGGTAGGAGAGAGAGGGAGACACAGAACCTGAAGACAGGCTCCAGGCTCTGAGCTGTCAGCACAAAGCCTGACGCGGGGCTCAAATCCATGAACCATGAGATCATGACCTGAGCCAAAGTCAGATGCTTAACCGACTGAGTCACCCAGGCATACCCAAAAACAATTTAAAAATGGGCCTAAGCCATAAGCAGATACTTGGGGCACCTGGGTGGTTCAGTCAGTTTAGTGTCTGACTCTTCGTTTCAGCTCAGGTGATCTCACGGTTCTTAAGTTTGAGCTCCACATCAGGCTTTGTGCTGACAGCGCGGAGCCTGCCTGGGAACCTCTCTCCATCTCTCGCTGCTCCTCATCCACTCTGTCTCTTAAAGCAAATAAACTTAAAAAAAATTAAAATATTTTTAAAAAAAGACAAGTAGATACTTAAGAAGAAGATATACCAAGAAAAAAAAAGATATATAAATGACCAATAAGCACATGAAAAGATGCTCAACATTATTAGAGAAATGCAAATCAAAACCAGAAGATATCATCTCACTTCCATAAGGATGGCTGCTATCGAAACAAACAAAAAGTAACAATTATAAGTGAGGAGCAACAGGCTGGTTGGTTGGTTGGTTTTTTGGTTGGTTGAAGAAATGTGATGCCTTGTGCACTGATGGTTGAAATAGGAGCAGCAGCTATAGAAAACAGTATAAAGGTTACTCAAAAAATTAAAAATTAAGTAATTTTAATGATTAAATAACTGTATGATAGCACAATCCCAATTCTGGGTACATATCTAAAAGAAACAAAAGCAGGCTCTCCAAGAGATTAGCACATTTATAGTAATGGCAGCACTATTCACAAATAGGCAGGAGGTGGCAACCAAATGTCCATGGGCAGATGAATAGCTAAGTAAAATGTGGTATATACACATACAATGGAGTATTATTCAGCCGTAATAAGAAAGGAAAACCGATTACGTGCTACAACATGGATGAATTGTGAGGATATCATACGAAGTGAAAAAAGACAAAATTCTGTATGATCACACTTACATGAAGTATCTAAACAAATCAAATTCATACAAATTAGGAGGGTGATTACCAGGGGCTTAGGAGAAGAGTAGACAGGGAATTGTTTAATGGGTACAGAGCAATAGTTTTTCAAGACGAAAAAGTTCAAAGGAAACTGCTGTATGATAAGGTGAATATACTTAACACTACTGAGCTGTACACTTAAAAATGGTTAAGACAGTAAATTTTGTATGTCTTTTATATAATTTAAAATAAAAATAAGGGGGGCGCCTGGGTGGCTTAGTCGGTTAAGCGTCCGACTTTCGCTTGGGTCATGATCTCGCGGTTCGTGGGTTCCAGCCCTGCGTCGGGCTCTGTGCTGGCTGCCAGCTCAGAGACTGGAGCCTGTTTCACTCTGTGACTCCCTCTCTCTCTGACCCTCCCCTGCTCACGCTGTCTCTCTCTCTCTCTCTCTCTCCCCTAGAAATAAATAAAACATTAAAAAAAAATTAAAATAAAAATAATAAATAAAAATAAAAAAATAAAATAAAAATAAGGAAAAAAGCAAAATGATAACCACTACACAGCAATTAGGATGGAGTTCTTTTTTTTATAAATAATAACAAGGTGAAAATGCGCAAAAATTAGAACACTTCTGAAAAAAAATTGGACACTTCTGCATTGCTGGTCAGAGCCATGTAAAATGGGGTACGGCCACCGTGGAGAACAGTTTGGGGGTTCCTCAAAAAGCTATACTTACATGATCAGTCAATTCCACTCCCTGATATATACCTAAAAGAAATGAAATCTGAAACTCCTATAGATACCTGTGAACTAAAGTTCACACCAGCATTATTCACAATGGCCAAAAGCTGTAAACTGCCCAAAAGTCTGTCAACAAATGAATGGACAAACAAATGTACACACACTGTAATATTATTCAGCCCTAAAAAGAAAGGTCTGATACATGTTACAACAAAGAAAACCTTGAAAGCTTGAAAACATTATGATAAATTGAACTAATTCAGACACAAAAGGGCAAATATTTTCTGGTTCTACTTATCTAAGGTGCCTACTAATAAGACAAAAAGAACAAAGGTCACCAGGAACTAGGGGAAAGGGGTACTGGGTATTATTGTTTAAAGAGTACAGAACTTCTGTTTGGGATGATGAAAAAGTTCAATAGGATAATGGTGATCTTTACAAAACATGTGTGAATATACTTAATGCCACTGAACTGTATACTCAAAAATAGAAAAAAAAATGATGAATTTCACATTATTGTATTTTACCATTTATTGGGGGTGGGGGATACCACAATGATGAACTATTTGCAACTCATATCTTAAAAAAAAAAAATCAACACAAAAAGGTCCTCTAAATATGTAGAATTTAAGAAACAAAACAAAGGGTAAAAGAGAGAGAGAGAGAGAAAGACGCAAACCAAGAAACAGACTCTTTACTAGAGAGAACTAATGGTTACCAGAGGGAGGTGGATGGGGGGACAGGTTAAGCAGGTAACGGGGATTAAGGATGCACGTGTTGTAGTGAGCACCAGGTGTTGTATGGTAGCACTGAATCGTTATATTACACACCTGCAACTAACATTACACTGTATGATAACTACTGGAATTTTTTTTTTAATATTTTTTTATTTATTTCTGGCAGAGAGAGAGACAGCATGAGCAGGGGAGGGTCAGAGAGAGAGGGAGACACAGACTCTGAAACAGACTCCAGGCTCTGAGCTGGCAGTCAGCACAGAGCCCGACGCGGGGCTCGAACCCACGAACCGCGAGATCACGACCTAAGCGAAAGTCGGACGCTTAACCGACTAAGCCACCCAGGCGCCCCAACTACTGGAATTTTTTTTAAAAAAAACTTAAGATGGGTGCCTGGGTGGCTCAGTTGGTTGAGTGTCCAACTCCTGATTTCAGCTCAGATTGTGATCTCATGGTCATGGATCAGCCCAGTGTCTATTCTCTCTCCCCCCTTCTTTCTGCCAATCCCCACTCACGTGTGCATGCAATCTCTCTTTCTCAAAATAAACAAACACTTAAATAAAAACTTTAGAAAAACAAAGGTTTAACAATACAGGAAAAGCCTCATACTATCAATCAATGTAAACCGGCATAACTTCTATGGAGCGCACCTCAAAAATTATTTTTACTACGCAATTCCACTTCTAGGCATCTTTCCTACAGTTATCTCATTTTTTAAAAATAAAACATAGAACGTTATTTGTTGAAAAGTAAAAAGATTGAAACATGCTAAATTTCTCTCAAAAGACTGATAAACTGAATGATGATGAAGACAATACAATATTTTACAGTCCTGGACAGAAGGCAGCTCTAAAAATGTCCTTACATACTAATATGGAACAACGTCTCATATAAATTAAGTGCAAACCAGGTACAGAACAATGGAGAACACAAACACCATGCATACATAGAGAGGCATATACACACACATATGCATACATTATCTCTAGATAAATATCTAAGAGAAGGATGACAGTGGTTTGCTTCTAGGGAAGAGAACCATGCCAATGGGTTGGAGAGAAGGCAAGTCTTCCTTCTCACGCTTTACCCTTTCTACCTTTTAAATTTGGAACCATTTCCATATACACTTGGAACTGATTAGGGTTTCACTGAATTTAAAGATTAATTTAGAGGGGCACCTGGGTGACTCAGTCGGTTAAGCTTCTGACTTCAGCTCAGGTCATGATCTCACGGTTGGTGGGTTCAAGCCCCGCATCGGGCTCTGTGCTGACAGCTTAGAGCCTGGAACCTGTTTCAGATTCTGTGTCTCTCCCTCTCTCTGACCCTCCCCTGCACATGCTGTCTCTCTCTCAATCTCAGAAATAAATAAAACATTAAAAAAAGAAGATTAATTTAGAGACAGAAAAATTAACATTTTGACATTATTGAAGCCTTCCCATTCAGACATATGAATGCCTTTCCATTCTGGTTATCTTATATGCCCTATGATGTTATTTTATAAGTTCCTTCATAAAAGCCTTGCATATTCGTTATAGTTATTCTATCTTCCAATACTGACATGGATTTTTTTCCCATTACCTTATAAAATGTTTATATAGAAAAAAAACCCACAATAAGATGTAAAAAGGAACAAAGTAAAAAATATACATACTATTTTTACATGTATACTTTTAACAGATATAACAACGAATTGATATTCATACTTTAGAAAGAAATTAAGCTGACAAAAATTTAATTATTTGACAATATCCACTGTTCACAAGAATGTGGAGAAATTAGTGGAAATGCAGTTAATACAGTGGTCCAGTGGAAGACAATTTGGCAGTTATCTATTAAAATACATATGCATATACTCTGACTCAGCAATTACTATTCTCACATCTACCATCAGAATTTCCCCTAGCAAAAACACACATGAACTCAGAGAAACTACTACACATATATTCTGTGCACTGTCCATCAATAGAATGTCTAAACTGTGTTATTAAATCCACCACATGAAATATCACACAACCAAAAGGTAGATCTTTATGTACTAACTCGAAGATACCTAAGACATACCATTAAGTGAAAAGAGGAAGTTGCAGGAAGATATGTAGAGTATACATGTTTTTAAAGTGCACACACAAAACTACTATATAATTCTTATGGGTACATATTAGTAAGTGCACTGAAAAGTATTTGGAATAATAAACACTAAATTGGTAACACCACCACTAATCTCTGGGGAAGTGAAGAGAGGGGCCAAGAGACCACTGACTCATGACTTACCAGATGGATTAATACCCTCATGATGCTTACAATATAGCCACAAAAGTTTTTTTTTTAATTTTTTTTAATGTTTTATTTATTTCTGAGAGAGAGAGAGACAGAGCATGAGCTGGGGAGGGTCAGAGAGAGAGGGAGACACAGAATCCGAAGCAGGCTCCAGGCTCTGAGCTGTCAGCACAGAGCTCAACGCGGGGCTCGAACCCATGAACTGTGAGATCATGACCTGAACCGAAGTCGGGTGCTTAACCGACTGAGCCACCCAGGCACCCCAAAAGTTTTTTTTTCAACAGATCTTCACCAGTTATCTAAAATGATGCTACAGTGGTTTTACAAACTGATAAAAATAATTAATATACTACAAATCCACTCAAGAGTTATGACAGAAGAGTGCCTGGGTGGCTCAGTCATTAAGCGTCTGACTTCAGCACAGGTCATGATCTCACGTTAGGTTCTGTGCTGACAGTGTGGAGCCTGCATGGGTTTCTCTCTTCCTCTCTCTCTGTCCCTGCCTTGGTCTCTATCTCTCAAAAAATGAATAAACATTAAAAAAAAAAGTTATGATAGAGTCTAAACAAAAATCCCTTCGATCTAACAAATGAATAAATCAATTACTCATTCAGGTTATCTCTAGGGCACAGAATTTCTAGGCATATGGAATAATTTATTTCCCCCAGGACCACAATTTAACTGCAAAATACTTTCAAGTAATTTTAACTTTCTTTGGGGATTTCATCCATTCCCTTGATTTTAAATATTACCAGTACCCTAGTCTCCTTAATTTATCTCAATCACGAGGTTTTAAAGCCCAAAACTGTCTACTTCCTACATCTAGTTAACTTGCTTTCTTACTCTTGTATCCGCACCTCCTCCAGTCGTCACCTGCTGTGTGTCTAGCTACTCATACCAGAAATTTGGAGGTCATTCTTCTTTTTTTTTCACTTCCAGTCATGTCATCCCCAAACCTTATCCTACTTCCAAAATAAATACTGAAAACTGTCCATTTTTTTCTTTTCAAATTTTTATTTAAATTCTAGGGGTTTTTTGTTCATATCAAGAAACGTCCACTTTAATCCATCTCTTCTGATACCTCTTTAGTCCTAAAACTTTGCCATCATTTTGATGCTGGATTACTGACATTATCTACTATTATTTCCCAGAACACCCAAAGATCCATTTAAAAATTAAATCAGACAACACCAATTGCTTCTTATGTGGCTTTCCAGTGTACTTACGAGACAACCTAAGATTTTCCCCAGCCTATAACATTCTTGCCTAATTTTTTAAAAATTTTTTTAAAAATATTTGAGAGAGAGAGAGAGAATAAGCTGGGGAGGAGCAGAGATGGAGACAGAATCTGACGCAGGCTCCAGGCTCTGAGCTGTCAGTACAGAGCCAGACGCAGGGCTTGAACCCACAAACTGAGATCATGACCTGAGCCAAAGACAGACGCTTAACTGACTGAGTCACCCGGGTGCCCCGATTTCTGCCTGATTTGATCCCTGCCTACATGCTATGCTCAATTTCAGCATTGTTCTTCCTCACTTTGATCACTATGGTTCTGCTAAACTAAGCCTTCTTTTAGTTCGTGGAAGAGCCCAAGATCCTCCTTGGCTCAAGGGGCTCTTTGCACACAATATTCCTCTGTCTGAAACAATCTTTCCTGAACATCTTTTCCAGGCACTGTTTAAATGTCACTCCCTAATATCCTGAGGCAAGGGAAACAAAATAAAAAATAAACTATTGAGAGGCACCTAACTTGATCTCAGGGTAAGGAATTCAAGCCCCACACTGGGCCTCGATCTTACTTTAAAAATAAATAAATAAACTACTGGGGCTACATCAAAATAAAAAGCTCCTCAACAGCAAAGGAAACAATTAACAAAACTAAAAGTAACCTGGAATGGGAGAAGGTATTTGCAAAGGACATATCTGAAAGGTTTAGTATCCAAAATATATAAATAACTTATAAAACTCAACACCCCAAAAACTGAATAACCCAATTTTAAAAATGGGCAGAAGACATGAGAGGGCATTCCTCCAAAACAGACATACAGATGGGCAACAGACATGTAAAAAGATACTCAACATCACTTACCAGGAAAATGCAAAACAAAACTACAATGAGAAATCACCTCATAACTGTCAGAATGGCTAAAATCAGCAACACAAGAAATAGCAGGTGTTAGTGAGGATGTGGGGAAAGGAGAACCCCTCTTGCACTGCTGGTGGGAATGCAAACTGGTGCAGCCACTCTGGAAAACAGTGCAGAGGTTCCTCTAAAAGTTAAAACTAGGGGCGCCTGGGTGGCTTAGTCGGTTAAGCGTCCGACTTTCGCTTGGGTCATGATCTCACAGTTCGTGGGTTCGAGCCCCGCATCGGACTCTGTGCTGACTGCCAGCTCGGAGCCTGGAGCCTGTTTCAGTCTGTGACTCCCTCTCTCTCTGACCCTCCCCTGCTCACGCTGTCTCTCTCTCTGTCCTAGAAATAAATAAAACATTAAAAAAAAATAAATTAAAAAAAAATAATAAAAGTTAAAACTAGAACTACCCTATGATCCAGCAATTGCACTACTAGGTATTTACCCAAAAGATACAAAGACACTAATTCAAAAGCATACATGCACCCCAATGTTTACAGCAGCATTATCTATAATAGCCAAATTATGGAAATAGCCCACGTGTCCATGACAAATGGATATAAAGTTGTGGTACACACACACACACACACACACACACACACACACACACAGAGTGGAGTATTACTCAGCCATAAAAAAAAAGAATGAAATCTAGAGTGTTATGCTGAGAGAAATAAGTCAGAGAAAGACAAATACCATATGATTTCACTCATATGTGGAATTTAAGAAACAAAACAAATGCACAAAAGGTAAAAAAAGAGAGAGAGAGACAAACCCAGAAAAGACTCTTAACTACAGAGAAGAAACTGATGGTTACCAGAAGAGAGGTGGAGGGGGAAGGGATGGGTTAAATAGGTGACAGGGTATTAAGGAGGGCACCTATTGTGATGAGCACTACATGTTGTATTAAGTGATGAATCATTGGGATCTACACCTAAAACTAGTATTACACTGTATGTTAACTAACTTGAATTTATATGAAAACTTTAAAAAATAAAAGTAAATGTCACTCCCTCAAGATCTTTCTCTGTCAAACACCATTGACCCATCATCCCTGGTCTAAATAAGTTCTCCCTTATTATACTCATTATCACACACATTTCTTCAGCTAGTTATCCAATTTGTAATTTTGTTTATGTTTGTTTTCAATTTGTTAACTTTATTTTGAGAGAGACAGACGAGTGTGGGAGGGGCAGAGAGACAGTAAGAGAGAATCCCAAGCAGGCTCTGCACTGTCCACACACAGCCTGGAACCCTGCACTCAAACTCACAATCCATGAGATCATGACCTAGGCAAAAAATGAAGAGTCGGACGCTCAACGGTCTGAGTGCACCCCGGGGCCCCTGTAATTTTACTTTGTCATCTGTATCCCCCATTAGACTGTATGTTCCATGAGGGCAAAGACCTATGTCCTTGTCTATCACTGCATCCTCTGTACCTAACACACTGCCAGGCCAAAGTTTACTGAACATTTTTCTCTAATAAAGGGAGGTAGCAAATTACTTTTCTGGATAGTTCTTTGTTTTTGTTTTTTCTGCTATCCCCCTATTGCCTCCCTACGAGTAAATTCTAACTCTCTCTCCCCCCTCCTTCCTGTGGTCGGAAGCACAATCAGTTCACCCTTGAGCTTCAGTTTACCCATTATAGAATACGAAATTAAAATAATGTCTCCAAAAGTTGAAAAAATAAAATCTCTGCCCTGTATTTGGTTATGACTTTTTACTACTTCCATTTCAACCTACATAATTGGTAACATGGCTAATCTTAGACCCTAATAAAAAGTTATCATACCCTATCCTTCTTTAACCCTTAGCCAAAGAAGCTAAATAAACCCAAACCTCCTTCTCTATACATAACTTAAAATCTACAATAACACAAGTAAACTTCAACTACATATGTTAACTTGGAAACAAACATTCATTTATTCCTAAAACACTTGGTATTCCTAATCTATGATCTAGTGTAATCAATGTCTTTGTTTTCCAGTGTTTCTTTTAACATGATTGAGTAGAGGGCTTTAAAAAGAATATATCTTCTTTACATGAATTCAAAAGTGCCATGATTAAGACCAATCTTACTTAAAAATAAAAATGGAGGGGGGTTGCCTAGGTAACTCAGTTGGTTGAGCATCCAACTCTTGATCTCAGGGTGGTGAGTTCAAGGCCCACACTGGGCTCCACTTTGGGCTCTATGCTAGACATGGAACCTACTTTAGAAAAAAAAGACTCATCTAACCTAAAGAAACGATAACTGCATCAATAAGCAAATGAGATCACAGATTCAAAAATGCTTCAGGTACTAAGAATCTATTTATCCAATACAGATTATTACTAAAAGCCTATTCCTTGTGTTTTTTAAGACTCAAAACTCATAACAATTTTTACTCGCATTCTCTCCTAGAGATATGTTCTCCAGAGGTTCACTGATTGGTCTTAAAATGAAAGGAGTACAAAAAGAACATGGAGTATACCAAAGAAAATCTGTTTTCTCTCCCATGGTAGACAAATTACAGAAAGTAAGTATATAATCCTACCTATCATTTACAATTCAATGTATTTTTTTAAAATATTTATTTTTGGGTGCGCACAAGCAGGAAAGGGGCAGAGAGAGGAACAGAGGACCCTGCACTGACAGGCTGACACTAGTGAGCCCGATGTGGAGACAGAGCTCATGAATCACAAGACCATAACCTGAGCCAAAGTCGGACACTCAACTGACTGAGCCATCCAGGCCCCTAAGTTTGTTTCTTAAACTATCTAACAAATGGGTGACGCTCTGAAGCAAAGGCAGTCTTATTTCAGTTTATCCCTTTTCTTCAGCCCCTTCATAACTTGAGTTCTGCTGTTTTTGTCGCTGAATTTTATCACACACCTAACATAACACTAATAACTACCAATTTTTTTCAAAAAATTTTTAATGTTTTATTTATTTCTGAGAGGGAGAGACAGCATGAGCAGAGGAGGGTGAGAGGGTGAGGGGGAGAGAGAGAGAGAGAGAGAGAGAGAGAGAGAGAGAATCTGAAATAGGCTCCAGGCTCTGAGCTGGCTGTCAGCACAGAGTCTGACACGGGGCTTGAACCCACGAACTGTGAGATCATGACCTGAGACGAAGTCGGACACTTAACCGACTGAGCCAACCAGGCACCCCAACAACTACCAATTTTAAAGGACATACTTCGTACCATGCTCATTACAACTACCTTAAGAAATATGTCATAATAGATATCTTCGGTATATTATTACACCACTTTGCAGATGAGTAAACTATTTTGTGTAACCAGGTAGCTTTCCTAAGTTATACTGCAACTGTTAGGTGCAAATTCAGTGTTCGTGCCTAAGTCCATAATCCTTTCACTATAGGTCATCTATCAATCACAAAGAACTGAGACTTATTAACTATTCTAATATATCGAGCACTAGAATTCAAACATTAATCAACTGAAGACTTTTGCAACCTAAGGATAGGGAAGGAATTACAAGATATCAGACTTGTATAGAAAATGTCAATTACTGATAATAGTATACATGCAAAATTAGTATGCTAAACAGGGAGAAAAATTATAGGAATACATTTAAAAATATAAACATTTCATATAAAATGGGATAAGGAAGAACTTCCATTTCCTCTATCACATATTTTTTAGTACTTGAAGATTTTAGTACTTAAGGACACGTTTGACTTTTACTTAGGTATTTATTATTAAGGTTTATTTATTTTTGAGAGACAGAGCACAAGCGGGGAGGGGCAGAGAGAGAGGGAGGCAGAATCTTAAGCAGGGTCCAGGCTCTGAGCTGTCAGCACAGGGCCTGATGTGGAGTTCAAACTCATGAACCTTGAGATCATGACCTGAGCTGAAGTCAGGCGCTTAACTGACTGAGCCACACAGGCGCCTCTGGGACATGTTTTATTTTTATAACCAAAATATTAAAAACTGTCCTTTCTGGGGGTGCCTGGATGGCTCGATCAGTTGAGCGACCAACTCTTGATTTTGGCTCAGTTCATGGTCCCAGGGTCGTGGGATGGAGCCTAGAGGCATGCTCCCTGCTGGGCATGGAGCCTGATTGGGATTCTCTCCCTCCCTCCCTCTGCCCCTCTCCCCTGCTCGTGCTCTCTCTCCTCTCTAAAATAAAAATAAATAAGGAAAGAATTGGGGCACCTGGGGGGGGCTCAGTTGGTGGAGCGTCCGACTTCACCTCAGGTCATGATCTTGCAGATCACGAGTTCGAGCCCCGCGTCAGGCTCTGTGCTGACAGCTCAGAGCCTGGAGCTTGTTTCTGATTCTGTGTTTCCCTCTCTCTATGACCCTCCCCTGCTCACGCTGCCTCTCTCTCTCAAAAATAAATAAAATGTTAAAAAAATTTTTTTAAATAAAATAAGGAAAGAACTGTCCTTTCTGACATGCATGTAACTATTCATGTCTATATTTTTCTGTTACGCATCATCATTTATACTCATTTACATGATTGTCTCCTCAAAATGAACAGAGAACCTACATAAAAACCACATGTAACATTTCCTAACTGCTTTCTTTTTAAGGGTTTTAAAGCTTAGTTCCTATATTTTTTCACATGCCAACAAGAATCACTCAAATTTTTCCTAAGTAAGAGATGTGATCGTGGGGTGCCTGGGTGGCTCAGTCAGTTAAGCAGCCGACTTCAGCTCAGGTCATGATCTCACAGTTTGTGGGTTCGAGCCCCGCATTAGGCTCTGCGCTGACAGCTCAGAGCCTGGAGCTGCTTCAGATTCTGTGTCTCCCTCTCTCTCTGCCCTTCCCCTGCTCACTCTTGGTCTCTCAAAAATAAACAAACATTATAAATTTTTTTTTTTAAAAAAAGAGATGTGATCAGACTGAGCTTTAGGAAAAATTAATCTGGCTATAAACTGAATAAGGAATAGGAAGAAAGCTGCCTTGTAAATATAAATCCCTATTATCTAACAAAATGGACTATGATGAATATACAAAACTAGAGAGAGCTGAGTGACTTAGGATATAAGAACACTTAAAGGTCTCAACATTTGAGTCTAGTGAGGATAAGTGAAGGAGACGGTCAGAAATAAATATAAGACCATGCTAGTTCACAAACTCAGAAATCAAGAGTTTCAAGGAATATTAGATTCCAAATCCTACAGGATTAAGACAAAAATGAAGCACTTAAGGATGTGACAAATCACTAGTGACCTCAAAAAAAGGGGGCGCCTGGGTGGCTTAGTCGGTTAAGCGTCCGACTTTCGCTTAGGTCATGACCTCGCAGTTCGTGGGTTCGAGCCCCACGTCAGGCTCTGTGCTGACTGACAGCTCAAAGCCTGGAGCCTGTTTCAGTCTGTGACTCCCTCTCTCTCTGACCCTCCCCTGCTCACGCTGTCTCTCTCTCTCCTAGAAATTAAAAAAAAAAAGAAAAAAAAAGATGTGTATAGTGTTATAAGTGAAATCAGCAAAATTTCTTTCGAAAACTATGGGAAAATGAAGCAGAAGGTGTGCAAAAGATTCTGCAGATTCTGAAGGATAGAGAGCACTGTAGCATTCTTAGAGACTAACAAAAAGGCAGGCAGAGAGAAGTCAGTGAAGAGAAAGAGAATTCCTTCCCTCTAGTATCAGATGAGCATTCAGTGAGTTTACTGGCAAGAAATTCGTATTTGGTCTATTCAGACACATTACAGATCTTAGCCAGTTACATACTCTGTATTATTTTTAATTCTTATAAAAATCACAGAAAAGTAGGCATTATACTCCTCATTCATCAGATGAGCAGACCTAGGTTCATAGATTAAATAACTTACCAAAGATCACAAACTAGTAAATAAATAGTACAGCAAAACTGGTTTTGTTTTATCAGGGCATAATTTGCATATGATAAAAATTTACTCACTTTAAGTGAAAATTTTTATTTTTATTTTTTTAATATTTTTTATTTATTTCTAGGAGACAGAGAGAGACAGCGTGAGCAGGGGAGGGTCAGAGAGAGAGGGAGACACAGACTCCGAAATAGGCTCCAGGTTCTGAGCTGGCAGTCAGCACAGAGCCCGACGCGGGGCTCGAACCCACAAACCGCGAGATCCTGACCTAAGTGAAAGTCGGACGCTTAACCGACTAAGCCACCCAGGCGCCCCTAAGTGAAAATTTTTAGTAAGTTTATGTACTTATGCAGTCATCAACACAATCCAGTTTAAGAAAACTTTCATCACCCCAAAAATTTCCTCATAAGCAAGGGCAGATAGACATGAACCCAAATCTCCGTCTCCAAACTCATATCAAACTCTAAATCCCCTAGTAACATCAAGTAATGAAAATAAATTTTTTAGGCAGAAAAAACTCTAAAATTAAGTCGCACTAGTTCCCCTTCCACGTGAAGTCCCAACATACCACTAGAACCACACCCACATTCCATGACCTCAGCAAATTCAAAAGTTAACTAAAATTTGGGTATGCCTCATATATACAGCAAAAAAAGTACAGACTATTTGGCATTTTTTTCTAAATGCAAAAGGGGTTAGAAATGCAGAAGACAAACGAACACTTAAATCCAGGAGGAAGACAGGGTGAAGACGGCTGGACAAAGACGTGATATCCAAATGAAGAGAATAAGGCATCACAGAAGTCAGGGGGTGGGGTCATGGAAGACAAAGACCTACTTGAACAGAAGCTTCTTCTTGATATGCAACATAAAACCCGGAATGAAATGACTTCCTAGGGAGGAGTTAAAACTTAAGAAATAGAACTGCACAATATTAAGAGACTCAAACAAAAATAAAAACAAAGTGAGACAACATTTGTAATAAAGCTGTAAAGTTAAAACTAGATTAATTTTATAGTGATGATTTTATAAAATTGAAAGAAAAACAAAATTGTCATTACTTTAGAAACAGAACCATGAACATATAAGAATTTAGATACCATGTGAGGGACAGAAATAATTAAAATATAACAATAAAGGTGTACCTGGGTGGTTCAGTCAGTTAAGCATCTGTCTCTTGGTTTCAGCTCAGGTCATGATCTCACAGGTAATGAGTTTCAGTCCCACGTCAGGCTCTGAGCTGACAGTGCAGAGACTGATTGGGATTCTATCTTTCCCTCTCCCTGCCCCTCCTTTTATGTAAATAAAAATTTACATTTTTTTAATGTTTATTTTTTGAGAAAGAGAGCAAGGCCAGAGAGGGGCAGAAAGAGATGGAGAGAGAGATCCCAAGCAGGCTCCGTGCTCCAGCACAGGGCCTGAGGGAGCACAGGATCCCACAAACCATGAGATCATGACCTGAGCCAAAACCAAGAGTCAGACGCTTAACGGCCTGAGCCACCTAGGTACCCCTTAAAATTTTATTTAAACTCAATTTTCACTTCTAACATTTCTTTAGTTCTATAGAACGGGAAACATTACTTACTAATCTGTTCATCACTGGCCTAACCAAAAATTTACAACTTCCAAATTAGGGTCCTAGAATGTAGTATTAGAAGTCCAGATGAAATGTTCTTCCAAGCATTGAGGCAAAGAAAGGGCTAGCCAACTATTAACAGAACATATTCTGTATGATTACTTGATATATAGTAAATGTTATAACACACAATTTTTTGAATGAATGATTTCTACGGTGCCCTAACTGATTACCCTGAACTATTCTCAGTCCTGTCCAGCCACCTCAATAATCCAAGAAACACCACTCTTCCTAGTCAAAAGACATGCTTCTTAGAAATAAATGATTATAAAACAGTTACAGTATTACAAAAAACAAGTCTCTTTAATATCTTTTGGTTACAGAACCATAGTATCAGTTCCAAATTCTTATAATGTTAAATCCAGAAAACGTGTCTATCGAGGTGACTACAGCAAAAGTAACATACACACAGCACTGCCATAGTGTAAAAAACCTGAAGAATTGGTCTCATTCTGTCACATTTTGGGAACTTTCTTCTCTCTGAATAAGCACCACAATCTTACTTAAAATAGTCATGTAAGTATTTTTTAATACAACCTAAATGTATAGTTAGGAAGAAACTCTAAGAATTGTATCGTTCTCAATTATTCTAATGAGGTTGCAACAATTCTACTCCTATGGAATTATAATTATCCTTAAATTACAATTTAATATTAATTTTAAATATCAGAATGACGCTAAAATATGTAATAATTTAAGAAGAAAATGTTTTAAAATATCTTAAAAATTAAGATCAAATTGACATATAACATTTTATGAGTTTAGGTGTATTTTTTAGCCTTTTAATTTAAAAACTTTTTAATGTTTATTTCTTCTTGAAGGGGAAAGAGAGAGAGAGAGACAGAGAGTGAGTAGGGGAGGGGCAGAGAGAGAGGGAGACACAGAATCTGAAGCAGCTCCAGGCTCTGAGCTGTCAGCACAGAGCCTGAGGCGGGGTTCAAACCCACAAACCACAAGATCATGACCTGAACTGAAGTTGGAAGCTTAACTGACTGAGCCACCTAGGCATCCCTTGACCTTTAAATTTTAAATTCACATAACAAATTTGACCTTTGAATTCACTAGGAACACCAGAGGAAAAAAATCTAGAAGCCTCTGGAGAAGAAAAACCTGACCCTTGGCAGTATATTGATATTAAAAGAGTGGTTAAAATTCTCTAACAGGAATGAAACTCTTCAAGAAGGATAAACAGAAACTAGGTAACATGATAATGAAACACATGTTCAAAAGTTTTTTCTTAACTGAGAGCTATGAAATATTCATTACCTATTTATCCTAATATCTATCCAAAGTTTACTCCTATATCATTTCTTGTAACAGCAAGTATCAATACTTAAAGGACACTAATCAAATCAGTAAAAATATCCTTCTTCCAAATTAAGGACTGTGAATTTTTCTTAAATTTTATTACTTCTAACTTTCAATGTACTGCTATGAAGTTAAAAATAAAATAAACTAAGAACAAATCCCAAACAAAATCACGTGACCAAGAGATTTTGCAAAGCTCTCTACACGTCAATTTTTAACTCAACAATAGAGTTCTCCTTTGGTTTACAAAATTTTTTTCTGCAGTTCCAAAGTGTTGAAGAAAACTTGAAGCAAAAGATTAATAGATTTTAAAATATGCAATCAAACAATAGATAAGCTCAAAATGTGTTGCAATACAAATTTTAAAACACATTTTTAGATGACCAATTTCTCATGTTACCAAGTACGTGTTTGGTGCTGGCTCTCATAATCCCCTTCCCATTTCTATTTTAATAACATAAACCTAAGATTACAAAGCGAATTGCTTAAAAAACATGTTACAGATTTTTTAAAAATGTGCAACTCCAACTATGTAAAACAATTTTTTGCCAAATCAAAATAAAAAATAAACTACAATTGTTACCCAGAATTCCCTAGATCAAACTCATTAATTTATCCAACAGCAATTTTTCTCACAGAAAACTACAGATCTTACATATTAGTTGTGCATAAGAACTTTTAGATTTGAATAGTTCAAACTCCTGTTTGAGACTAAAACCCCAATTCTAGAGGCGCCTGGGTGGCTCAGTTGGTTGCGCATCTGACTTCAGCTCAGGTCAAGATCTCGCAGTTTATGAGTTCGAGATCCGCGTCGGGCTCTGTGCTGACAGCTCAGAGCCTGGAGACTGTTTCGATTCTGTGTCTCCCTCTCTCTCTGACCCTCCCCTGCTCACGCGGTCTCTCTCTCTCTCTCTCTCTCTCAGAAAGTCAAAGTAATCTCTATGCTTGTTTCCTAATTTAAAATCCCCCACACAAAATACTATTTGAGAATCCACTGGGCTCACCTAAGAAAGTACAGGCAAACTGAATATGCCTCTTCTTAAACGTTATTCAATATAATAATATGTATATTAGTATTACTGTTAAAGGGGCAGGTACAAATACTAATCCCTAGAAGACAAAAAATATAAAATTTCTTGATTATACAGGTTTTGACAACAAAGAGAGAGTTCCAGTATTTCATATGCATTCTTTCCATCACAGTAATATGCCATCCATCTGATTTTAAGACTTTGTCTCAAATGCATTAAGTGTATGCACTCATGTACTTCAAACAAGGGCAAACTAGAATAATCTTTAATAACAATGTTATACAAACATGGTACATTAAGCTCCATATCCACAAAGTCTGAAACATTCATATGTCATCATCTGTGTGACATCTGAGTGAAACAGGGTTGTCTCACCACATGAGGTACAAAGGTCTCGCCCATGAAATTACATCTCAGGGAAAAGTAGAGACCACCTTGTATCTTTCTTCCAAGTGTTTAAAAGGGCAGGCAGGAGAATGGGAATACATACTGTCCGGATGCTCTAAAGAATGATGCCACAAATATGCAAAGTGTCTTTAACTGCCAAAACACTTCATAAGTGTACATAAAAGCACCTAACTCACATTAAGTGCCGGATAGTAAGTATAATAAAGAACTTATTTAGCCAAAGCCAATTTAAAAATCACATTATCTTTATCTTAATGTCTTACACATTAAAGCACCATTAGTTGGGTGTTTTTTAAGCAAAGGAATTATAAATTCTGAGCTAAATCATTAAGCATAACAAGGACCACATTTGGATATTATCAAAAGAAACATGGCCTTCATTAGTATATATGTGCTGACATTACAGATAGTCCAGATTACACATTTTATATGTCCTCCTCTCCAAATGTCTATTAAATATAACAAATTACCAACCTTCCCCACATCAACATCACTACTGAGAACAAAGGAAAAAAATATGACAAAGTTAAATCTTTCATGAAACTATGTGGTGATAAAATAAGCACTGCCCATCTATGTGAAAGATCTGATCCTTGATCCGTTACATCTGAATGATCTAATACCTGAAAAGACCTTCAAACTCAAGAGACAAGTTATTCTCATTCAAGTTGCAGTATTTAGGAAACAATTACAGACTCTAAACTGTATACAGACGTATTGAAAAAAGAACGTATTACTCTTGATTCAAGTAGACAGTTTTCAAACAAGGCAGCAAAATAATTGATAACTGCAGTTGTAGTACTTTTTAAAAAGGTACTCAGTAAAATTCGAACATTTGCTATTTGTTTACACACTCTTCTCTAGGAAAAGAACAGAAGCTGAGAGAATTCTAACCTTGGCTTTTTCAGTGTTTCAATTTCCAAATGTGTAAAAGAATATTAAGCACTTTAAAACAGGTCAGCATAGTAGCTAAACCTGGGCGCAGTAATCACTGCCTGTTTTATACTACTACTACTTCTACCTGAGTTATCTTCCTATGTCTCATTCTCCTCTACAAATCAGGAATAAAAAACAATACTTGTATCACTGGTCTCTTACAGTGTCACACTATCAAGAAAGGACCTCATTTTGTGAGGACTGAATTAGTAAATGCACATTAGAAATCAGTTTGGATATGTGTTGAGAATTCTAGAACATAAGTAACAGGTACACAAAAGTTCAGAATACTATCCTCACTCATAAATGTAAAGGTTTCCATAATAAACATTTTTTAAAACTCAGAACTATGCTGCCATACCATAAGGGCTCAACATGTGCTATTTTTATTACTCTGCAGGATACTTGCTAAGATTAAAGGAGATCACACATGAAAGTGCCTTGCACTGTGTCTAGAATGCTGTGTATTAGAATATACATTAACATCCTCACATTATGGTTCACAATCAGCATTCAGCAAATATTCATCATCAATTAACTACCTTTTGAACCATTTGGGACTTAAAATCTAAGCATAAGCCACTATATTTGTGACTCATCTCTGACAGAGACCTACAACAGCAACTGTCCAGGAGATACAATGTGTCCAGGGCTCAGGAAATACAATGTGTCCAGAAGGCTAGTTTTATGGATAACTTGTAACTAATTTCAACGGACAGAAATTTTGACTTGCTTCGTTTAATTTGCTGTCCAGCATATTACAAGACCGTGTCTTAAAACGAACACATTACAAGCATTAAACAGCAACTCAGGTGACACACTGAGGAATGACTCAAGAGAAGACTAAGAGATTCCCTGGAGCAGTCGGTGGGCCCGAGTCGCCGGCACCCCCGCCGGTAAACCAGCTGCATGCACTGGGCCCCGACAAGAGTGGCTTCACGTCCTCGACCACCTCATGAGCCCTAAGAGTCAAAACGTGTCTTTTAAAAGAGACACCAACAAAAGTTAAGCGACTCTAGTTTTCCAGTCCCTACAACCAAGGACCCGTGGTAAAGGAAGAAACTGCCGAAGACGGTTGCACGCACAGCATCCGACGCGAAAGAACGTCAATTCCCACTTCGGAACTCTAGAGGGCACCAGAAATATGCCCTCGTTCGCACCACCCCTCCTCCCGGGTAACGTGAGCAGCTGCAGGAGCCCGTCGTCTGGTTGCTGAGGTTGGTATTGCAGCAGCAGGAGAGATGTCTGCAGCGGTGGAAACAGCAGCGCCCACTCCCAGCTGCCTCACCAGCCATCACCCAGGCTTCACCCCGGGGGCAGCTGCCACCCACGGAAGAGCTCCTCCCCCTCCAAACGACGGGGACACACCAGTCCCGTGGCTAAACCCCTACAACCCGACAACGTCCTCTAAGAGCAACAAATTAAGAGGCGAAGGACTCACAATGGGGGTGTTCTCCTCACTTTCTGCCGAAGATGCACCAGATAGGGTGGAAGGCGATGCCTGGTCCTGGGGGGTAAAAGGAAAAATGCAAAATGGATCAAGACCATCTAACCAGGTGGGAGAACCAAGCCCGTTCCACCAGGAGGCCGAGAAGGGACTAAGAGGTCAAGGAGGTTTGGCCCTTCTATTATTACTCTCCAGCCCGCGACCAACAATCCCCTCCTACGTAAAGTGGAGCAAAACGGCGCAAAATATATATTTGGGACCAAAGCCCACGTGAAAGGCAAAATCCGGAGGGAGGAGGCTGGAGGGCACCAAGCCTGCTACTGGGAGGGAGGGGGGAAGGGCAAACGTTCCCTCGACGCCAGCGGGGGAATTGTACTCCCTCCACAACGTGCCCACCCGGCGTCGGCCCCGGCACTCGGGGCACCAGTTCGGAGGCGACGGCGGCTCACGTCCACGCGGGGCTGCTATCCCCCATATTTGCCCCAAGCAGTTGCCCTGGGCCCGAGACTTGCCCCCCCCTGCAGTCGGCGACCGGCAGCGCTGCCTCCCCGTCCGCCATTAGAGACCCAGCCAAACAATACGTATAGAGCAAGAGCCGCGCAGCGCAGCCCAGGGAAGAGAAGAGCGACGGAGGGGACCCGGTGGGGGAAGAGGCAGCACCCTCGCCCCGAAAAACTTGGGGACCTCGGGCTACCGCGGAGACAGCGGCAGCGCAGCCCGGAGAGCGGGAGAACGAACTGAGGCGCCCCTCCCCCCACCCCCCGCCTCCTCCCGACCCCCCACCCCCCCGCCAGGAAGAAAGGGAGAAATACCCCGCGACCTCCCCCCGCCCCGGCCCGGGCAGCCCCCGCCCCCCGAGCGACCCCCGCCGCCGGCGTCCTCCTCAGCCAGCCCTCCCGGCCTCGCCCTCACCCTCGCAGCCCCTCGGGCCGCACGCGCAGACGCCTGTGACATGAGCGGAGCCCGGAGCGGACCCCGAGGCCCCGGCGCGGCAGCGGCGACGGCGGCCGCGCCGCGGGGTACTAATCCCGGGTCGGTGGGAGGCTCCGGAGGCTGCCCTCACCCATCTCCGCCTCCCCAGTCGCCTCCGCCTCCTCCTCCCGAGGCTGCGCTGCTCCCAGCCACCCCCACTATCGGCGGACCTGGGCTGGGAAGACAGCGGGGATAAGCCTCACCCGGTTCTGGCTGCGGCTCCGCGGAACGAACCTCCCCTCCCCCGGCCCACCCCCCTTCGGCAACACGCACAACTCCGCTCGGTCCAGTCCCGGCTTTAGCGCTGGTGAGGAGGAGGAGGAGGCGGAGGCGACGGAGGCGGCGGCGGTGCGGCCGAGCCCGGGGAGGCCCCGCCCTCCGCGCCCCCGTTGGCTGCCGGGGAGGGCGGGCCGGGGCGCCTCGGGCTCGCCCATTGGCTGCGTCTGCCTTCCGTCAGGACCCCCCTCGAGGGGGTGGTCCGAAGGGCCGTCCGTCAGGCGCGGGCCACACCCCCCGGCGTCGCCGTTCCCCTCCCCGCCTCCGCCCGCGCTCGGCCCTCGGCCGCGTCCCCTCCCCGCCTTGCCCCCGCCTCCCACCCCGCCCCCACCCCGGGGTCCGTCAGGGTCAGGCAGCCCGAGGCTCGCCGCCCGCTGCAGCGGCCCCGGGCGCCGGCCCGGGGGGCCCGGGGGGCGCCACGGGGCCCGGGACAGCCCGACAGCCCCCGGCCGTGGCCGCCCGCCCTAGCTCGGGCCTGGGCGCCCCGGCTGCTGCGGCCGCTCCCAGCGACCCTGCCCGAGGAGAGACGCGGCCTCGATGTCCCCAACGCCCTCCCTGTCCCGTTCCTCAAGCCCCCCGAGAGGGGCGAGCCCGCGCGCGGGCTGGAGCGCGCCGGGGCTGGGAGGTCGGGGCGGCGGGTCAGGCGGGCTCCCCAACGTGCTGCGGCGAGTGGGGGCGCTTCCACCCTCGCCTCAGCCCCGTGGGGAATAGTCCCCCCACCTCCCGTCATGGCTGCAGGAGGAGACGACGTCCTCCATTTTGTCGGGACTGCCGTGGGAACTCGGGGCCGATTCAGAGCCAGGCCCCGTGGGGCGGGCAGACGTGTGCCCGCGAGGCCCCGACTGGGCTCCGCCATTCGGCCGAGGGGACAGCCCCCGATTCCGGCGTCTGCGTCCGAGGGGCCCTGGGGGACGGGCGCCACGGTGGAGGGGCCCGGGCGCCGCTCCCCGCCTCCACCAACCAAGATGGAGGAAGCCGCGGGCTCCCCCGGAGCTGGGCTCGCGCCTGTTGGAAGGGCCGGAGCCTCCCCTCGGCGCGGCCCGCGGCGCTGCCGTCGTCCCCTGCGCGGCCTCTCTCGGCTGCGCTGCCCCGGCCTCTCCCCGGCCTTCCCCGGCCTTCCCCCGCCTCCTGGTCCTCCACGCTCGAGGGGGTCCCCACGCCCCCCGCCCGCCCCCCGCTTCGCCCCCGCGGGGCCGGCCTGGCCGCGGGGAGCCGGGCGGGGGTGCGCAGCGCCGCGGGGCGCCCCGGGGCGGCCGTGCCCGGAGGGGCCCCGTCCGCGCGGGGGCTTCTCTTTTGTTCATCGTCTACACCTACGTCTTCGGCGCACGTCAGGGTGCCGGGCAACAGCCCAGATTCCGTGGAAAGATGAAAGCGAGGCCGCTCTCGTCTCACCCTAGCGGTTGTTAGTGGGATTACAACGGACGGGGTTGGGGTAATAAATGGATGAATACATTAGACTTCTCAATTTCATGATCATCTAACACCGCTGCCTATTAATAAATAGACGTGTTATATTTCAGTTTAAAGTACAACGCGATGATGATGAACATGGGTTTTTTAATGGGCTAATCAAGTCTCAGTAAAGGCTGCCGTTGAACATGTTTTAGACGCCGCTTACATAGCATAATCTAGTAGAATTGAGATTTATTCATTCACGATGACTTAAAAAACCAACTAATACTCCCACCTAGAGCTAATGGCAATAAATATACTGTTCTTTATTTAAGTTGGAGAAAATCCAGCATGTATTTCAACCAGCTCAGAACAGTATTGCTTGCTTTTATTTTTCAACATTTTATATCATAATTGAAAATTTTGTCAGTTTTCAATACAATATCCTTGTAAATTTACATTACACAGTGCTCTTCTACATTGACAATCTTGATGTCGCCATCTTCACAACAGGAAAACGCTCTATTACCCAATGCAAGGCAACGTTGTAATAATTCTATGAAAACTCACACCATCCCTTTTCTGTTACCATATACCACGGCAATAGCTAGTACTCATTGAGTTTATACTTGAAAGGCTTGAATAGAGGTACCCAGTAAGCTCTATCATAGACTTAAATAATACATTGGATTTCGACATGTTCAATTTGAGGAAGTTCTTTTTTTAAAATGTTTATTGATTTATTTTGAGTGAGAGAGTACATGAGCATGGGAGAGGCAGAGAGAGAGACAGAGAATCCCAAGTAGGTTCCTGCTGGCAGCACAGAGCCCAATGTGGAGCTTGAACTAACCAACCCTGAGATCACTACCCCGAGAACCACCCAGGCACCCCTAGTTTGAGGAAGCAATAAACTGCTACCAATCACTGGCATTATTGCCATTTTTATAATTAATTAATAAGAATCATAATTACAGTAGGATATATTATTGACATTTTTAATCCCTTCATTTCAAGCTATTTGCCCAGGAAGGGGCACATGGGTGGCTCAATCCATTAAGAGTCTGACTCTTGACTTCAGCTCAGGTCATGACCTCATGGTTCATGGGTTCCAGCATTGGACTCTGTGCTGACAGGGTGAAACTCGCTTGGGATTCTCTCTCTCCCTCTCTCTCTCTGCCTCTCAACCGACTGAGCCACCCAGGCGCCCCTAAAAAGGTTTTAATAAAAATAAGTAAATCTATTTGTCCAGAAAATGTTTACTGGGTACCTGCATAATATCAGGGAGAAATCTAGTTAAAAGCTTAGAACTGGTAGAAGAAAAAAAAAAGACTATGTATGTCACAATTTAAATAAAAATTACGCTTAATTTTATATAAAAGTACTTTCAAAATAAATATTTGATATTTTTAACAGCATTATTTAATATCCATGAAAGTAGAAACAGCACAAATGTCCATTAACTGATTGAATGCATAAACAAAAGTGGAATATCTATACAAAGAAATATTATTCATCTGCAACAAGGAATGATGTTCTGATCCACGGTACAGGATGGATGATCCTTGAAGACATTATGCCAAGTGAAATAAACGAAAGTCCAAAGAACACTCGCTGTATGATTATGTGAATTGTCTAGACTGCGTGTACCTATGAAGACACAAGACAGATTATTGGTTGCCTGAACCTAGGGAAGTGAGGAGTGTGTGGAGGAGTAACAATGTGTAAAATCATGGTGGTGATGGTTGGACATCTATGAATACGCTAAAAACATCAAATTGTTCACTTTAAGTGGGAAAAATCTATGGTATGAAATTATAACTCAATAAAGCTGTTACCAAATGTGTGTATATGTGTGTGTGCACACGTGTCTGTGTGGAGTTATTCAGTACTAATCACAAAAGCATACTAAGCATTGAAGGAAAGCAACATAAGAGCTTGCTTGGCCACTCAAAACCTTGACCGGGGCGCCTGGTTAAGCATCCGACTTTCGCTTGGGTCATGATCTCACGGTTCGTGGGTTCGAGCCCCGCGTCGGGCTCTGTGCTGACTGCCAGCTCGGAGCCTGGGGCCTGTTTCAGTCTGTGACTCCCTCTCTCTCTGACCCTCCCCTGCTCGTGATGTCTCTCTCTCTCTCCTAGAAATAAAGCATAAAAAAAAATAATAATAATTTAAAAAAAAAATAAAACCTTGACCAAATTACCTTCTCTCTGAGTCTCAGTGTAGTCACTTTTTTTAATGTTTATTTATTTTGAGAGGTCGGGGGGGCGGGGGGAGGGAGAATTCCAAGCAGGATCCAAGCTGTCAGCAGAGCTCAATCTCATGAACCGCGAGATCATGACCTGAGCCAAAGTTGGACACTTAACCAACTGAGCCACCCAGGCGCCCAATAGTCACTTATGAAATAAAGTAATGCAGCATTGTTGTAACGACCAAATAACTTCTGTGCAAGTGGTATAAAAATGTTAGAAATTGCTGAGAAAGTATATTTTAAAGGTTCTCATCACAAGAAAAACAAATTGGCAATTGTATAGTCGTGGATATTAACTAGACTTATTGTGGTGATCATTTATTTCTTTCCCTCTCTCTATATATAAATACAACTATACTGTATGTGTATATGTGTGTGTGTGTATAGAAGAGCTTGCCAGTTATTGACATGCAATATAATACTTATTCAGAGCACAGCTTAGGAGCCAGAACATCCAAGTTTGAATTCTGGTTTTATCCACAATTAGCTGGGTGATTTTAGCAATGTACTAATGTTCTAAGCCAAAGTTTAAACGTGTGTAAAATGTAGGTAATAATTTCACTTTCACATAGTTTTGGGGGGATTCAATAGTCATACACATGCAAAATTTATACCTCATACTTGTTAGGTCCTTAAAACTTCAGCTGTTTTTATTATTGATAACTGCCTTAGTGGAATATTTTTTAAATTCTTTATAATATTTTGTGAGGAAGAGAAACTGATATACACTGATATCTCTACCGTCAATATTATGCTAGTGCATAATCTAAAAAGCATCATCATCATCATCATCATAGTAAATCTTGGAATAAATGTACTTCAAATCAAAGTCCTTCTTTTTCTTGGAAAGGAGCTTAGTATAATCACATAGTATGTCTCATCTTCCCAGTACGGATAGTAGGAAACTAGAAGTTCAGAAAGCATTGTTTGAAGCTGGGGATTGGAGAGCTAATGCGGACTAACAATTTAACTCTTACCGTTGAAAAGGAAATAAAAAGCGGGCGCCTGGGTAGCTCACTCGATTAAGCGTCCGACTTCGGCTCAAGGTCATGATCTCACCATCCCTGAGCTGTTGCTGGCGTCGGGCTCTGTGCTGACGGCTCAGACCCTGGAGCTGCTTCTGATTCTGTGTCTCCCATTCTCTCTCGGCCCCTCCCCCATTCAAACACAGTCTCTCTCTCTCTCCCTCTCTCTCTCTCTCTCTCTCTCAAAAATGAACTTTTTTTTAAAAAAGGGAAGGAAATAAAAGGCAGTAATTTAACTAATGAAGCACTGAGGAAATTTTTCTGTAGGAGAAGGAAGAGACAGTGAAAGAAGCTCACCGTGGCTAATTGCTACATAAAAATAGTACACCTGGGTAGGCTGCTTCTAATGGCATTAAATAAAAATAATAGCAAATAAAAATTGTTAGTTTTAGCATGTTTGACTTTCATTAATTTGCTTATACTGAATGTTGTTTGGTATCATATTATAGCAATCAAAAATCTTAATAATGTTGTTTTACCATGGTGAAGAAAAGATGAAGTCCTGATAAATTAAAACAAGCCAGTTGTGCAATTTTACTTAACAAGCTGCTTGTATAGTATTTATAGTGCCAAGAATTGTGTATGTTCGTTGTGAATAGTGACTCATTATCCTCTTAACTCTATGAGGTAATTAATATTACTCTCCCACTTTTACATATGAGAAAAATGAAGCAAAAGAAGGTTAGGGAGGCAGAGCACCTGGCTGGCTTAATCGGTAGAATGAGCTACACTTGATCTTGGGGTCATGAGTTCAAGCCCCATGTTGGGTATAGAGTTGGCTTTTTAAAAATAAATAAATAAAATGAAGGAAAATAAAAAGGTTGGGAACTTACTCAAGGCCACATAGCTACAAAGTGATGGAAAAAAAAAAAAAAAGTGATGGAGAAGCTCTCATGGTCCGAGGATTCTTGGTTCCACAGTCATACTCTTAACCACCCCAGCATTCTGCCTCTCTAGGATAGTCTTCTCCTAATTCTTTTTTTTTCTTAATGTTTTATTTATTTCTGAGAGAGAGACAGCGTAAACAGGAGAGGGTCAGAGAGACAGGGAGATACAGAACCCAAAGACAGGCTCCAGGCCCTGAGCTGTCAGCACAGAGCCTTACGTGGGGCTTGAACCCACGAACCGTGAGATCATGACCTGAGCCGAAGTCGGATGCTCAACCGACTGAGCCACCCAGGTGCCCCAGTCTTCTCCTAATTCTTAAAATTTAACTCTTAAATATATCATCTTAGATACTTTAAAACACAGTCCAAAATAATGCATTCTGGAGAAGTGGCTTTTAAACTTCTTTGACCATGACAACGCTACGGTATATTATACAGGGACCCACCTATTACTGGATAACAAAACAAGTTTCATAGTAGAATTATTTCCTTTACTACCTAAGATGGACTTTGATATTTTCTATTCTAGTCTATTTAAATCTAGTCTATAGTGTTTCTTCCATTAAAAAAAAATAGTGATTCCAGCCTTCCAAGTTGATTTCATAGATTATAAACTGTGGTTTGAAAAACACTATTCTAAAGAAAGCAGATCACGGATATAATCAAGTTCTAAAACAGAGGTAAAAACACAAGAGTAATCCAGGATGAACTATAGGTTGAAACACTCATTTTTTTAAGTTTATGTGCTTATTTTGAGAAAGAGAAAAGAGAGCGAGAGAGAGTACCCATGCATGCATGTGTACAGATAGGGGAGCGGCAGAGAAAGAGAGAGGGAGAGAGAATTCCAAGCAGGCCCCACCCTCAGCACAGAACTCGAAACAGAACTTGATCCCATGAAGCTGGCGATCATGACCTAAGAAGAAATCAAGAATCCGATGCTTAAACCAACTGAGCCATCCAGACGCCCCAAATTTCATTTTCAAAAATAGAGTTTCAAGCTGTTATTCTTCCTAAATATATGAGTTCCGTATTCCTTCCTAACAACAAGCTTTATTTACACTTGATAAAACTGTAATGCAGCTGATTAACCATGTCTCTGGAAATGCAATGTATCAACTTAGAAGAGAACGCAGAGTTGGAGTGGAGACTGATTCCACCATTTATTAGCTTTGTGACCCTAGACCTTTCTGAGCTTCAGTTTCTTCTTCAATAAAATGAGGGAATTGTACACACTATGCCTCTAAAGGAAAATCCCCTTTTCTTATCCCGTGGGATCCCAATACCTTCAACCAACCCTTTCTTACTTTTCCAGCTTATTATGAACACTCCCTTCCTTTTGTCTCAGCTCCTGTGGCGATTTTATGAAATAATAAAATATGGCAACCCTTATATTGTTTGCAAACATTGTGTTTCACTCTTCCTTACCTGGCTCATGCTGGAGTACAGGCACGCATGTTCCTCATTCTATGTCCCAGGCAGCTTTGCTCACCCGAGGGCCTTCTGAGTTTTAGAGGTACTCACTGGAAAATAGAAGCAAATTTTAAGAAAGAATATTATATTAGATGACTATGGAGGCCGTTTCCAGCAACCCAGTTATATGATCTTATAAAATCATAGGCTGAAGGGGCGCCTGGGTGGCTTAGTCGGTTAGGCGTCCGACTTTCGCTTAGGTCATGATCTCGCGGTTCGTGGGTTCGAGCCCTGCGTCGGGCCCTGTGCTGACTGCCAGCTCAGAGCCTGGAGCCTGTTTCAGTCTGTGACTCCCTCTCTCTCTGACCCTCCCCTGCTCACGCTGTCTTTCTCTCTCTCTCTCCTAGAAATAAATAAAACATTTAAAAAAATAATAATAATAAAATAAAATAAAATAAAATAAAATTATAGGCTGAAAGCAATGATTTAAAGTTTAATTTTTCCCCATTATGGGTTCCTCATATTAAAGAGATTATACTTTGAGTTTCTGTGATAGGTAGTTATTCTCTAAGACATTAAAACCTAAAATTAAGCAGGTTTGACAGTTTGAATTTATGTATTTATATTTTTAAATATTTTTCCTATTTCCATAGCAGAAAAAAACAAACACTTGGAAAACCTGAAAAATGCAAAGAACAAAAATTGCCAATAATCCTTGCACCCAAAGATAACTATTGTTACCATGGTTTTCAACATACCTTACTTTCCAGAGCAGTTTTCAGTTCACAGCAAAATTGAGCAGAAAGTACAAAGAGTTCCCATATTCCTCCTGTCCCCACACATGCTCAGCCTCCTCCACTCACATTCCACACCAGAGCCGTACATTTGTTACAGTGATTGAAACCACATTGATATGTGCTATTCACTCAAAGTCCATAGTCCACAGCCCACATTGGGTTCACTCTTGGTATTGTGCATTCTGTATGTTTTGCTAAATGTATCATGACATGTATCCACCTTGATAGCATCTTCTAGAATAGTTTCACTACCCTAAAAATACCCTGTACTTCATCTGTTTATCCTTCCCTGACCTCTAACTCATGGCAACCACTGGCCTTTTAGCTTAGTCCATAGTTTTGAATTTCCCAGAATGTCATATAGTTGGAATCATATGTTAATATAGCCTTCTCTAATTGGCTTCTTTTACTTAGCAATAAGCATTTAACATTTCTCCATATTTCTTCTGGCTTAGTAGCTCATTTCTTTTTAGCACTGAATAATATTCCATTGTCTAGATATACCACAGTTTACCCATTCACTTACTGAAGCACATCTTGGTCATTCCCAAAATTTAGCAATTATGAATACAGCTGCTATAAACATCTATGTTCAGGTCTTTGTGTAGACTTCAGTTTCCAGCTCATTAGGATTAACACAAGGAGTGAGATTGCTGGATATTGCTATAAGAGTATATGTAATTTTTTAAAAATTTAATGTTTGTTTTTTTATTTATTATTGAGACAGAGAGAAACAGAGCATGGCGGGGGGAGGGTCAGAGAGAGAGGGAGACACAGAATCCAAAACAGGCTCCAGGCCCTGAGCTGTCAGCACAGAACCCGATGCGGGGCTCGAACCCACGAACCGCGAGATCATGACCTGAGCTGAAGTCAGAGGCTTAACCAACTGAGCCACCAGGTGCCCCAAGAGTATGTGTAATTTTTTAAGAATTGCCAAAAGGTCTTCCAAATTGGAGTTTTGCATTTGCACCAGTAATGAATGTTTTTCCTGTTGTTGCACATCTTCATCAGCATTTGGTGTTGTCAGTATTTTGGATTTTCACCATTCTCATAGTGTGTAGTGGTATCTCATTGTTTTACATTGTTGACATGTTGATATACCAATATTTTTCCACTTTATTTTTCCACAGAAAAAATTTTTAATCTTATTTGAGAGAGAGAGAGAATGTGTGAGGGGGAGGGAGAGAGAGAGAGCGAGAGCGAGCGAGCAGGAGAGGGACAGAGAAAGAGAATCCCAAGCAGGCTCCATGCTCAGTGTGGAGCATGATGTGGGGCTCAATCTCACAACGCTGGGATCATAACCTGAGCCAAAATCAAGAGTAGGTCACTCTGCAGACTGAGCCACCAAGATGTCCCCTTTTCCACAAAGTTTAAAAGCATTCATACCACAAAACTATCTCTTGGTAATTTTCTTATGATGTGGCGTAGACATGAAGAAAAGTTTCTCTAAAGAACTGGTGAGATCAGAGGAATAAGATCGCCTGTGAAAATAGAGTCAATCACCTTCATTTTGCTTTTGTCGGATGGGTAAAAAAGACTTTAAAAAGAGATGCATACAGTAGAGATTAATAGGAAGCTACAAAAAGAATTGTGCTTTGGCTTCCTTCTACCAGTAAAATATGGGTAAGAAATCAGGTTCAGGGATCCACCCATGAAAAAGTGGCACTTTGGGATACACTGCATACTCATAATAGGTAGGAAGATAAAAACACTAGACATACTTATTTACTATGTGATGTGATATAAAATAGTTTGTGGAAAAATGCTTTTGAGACCCTATATCTAGGGTGGTAAGGAACTAATTTTGGATCTAATCATCAGTTGTTTAAGGAGATAGAAGTGTTGGGGCGCCTGGGTGGCTTAGTCGGTTAAGCATCCGACTTTCGCTTAGGTCATGATCTCGCGGTTCGTGGGTTCGAGCCCTGTGTCGGGCTCTGTGCTGCCTGCCAGCTCGGAGCCTGGAGCCTGTTTCAGTCTGTGACTCCCTCTCTCTCTGACCCTCCCCTGCTCATGCTGTCTCTCTCTCTCTCCTAGAAATAAATAAAACATTAAAAAAAAAAAAAGGAGATAGAAGTGTACAAGTATAGGGCAGGTCGGCAAAGGAGAGGCTGTCTGCCTGATCTTCATTTGTAAGAGGTCATAAGGAAAAAAGATTGTAATCCGCATTAGAGTTACCAAACTTGACGTGACAGAAAGGTTTTATCAACTAATGTTTCGTAGTGGTAATAAATAATTGTCATTGTTACCAGCTCAGTGTGGAACTTGTATTAAGGTCTTTGTTCATTCATTCCACAAGTATTGAGTGTCTGTCTTACGTCAGACACTATGATGAGTACTGTGCATAGAAGAGTGAATAGGAAGGATGTAATGTCTACCCTTCTGGAATGTACAGCCTAGACTAGAAAGTGTCCACAAACATGGAACCAGCAAAATAAATGAAATAATTACAGATGAGTGCGAGGAAGGAAATAAACAGGACTTCTTTATAGAGAATAACAGTGGAGACCTAGACACCTGATCTTGGAAGACCTTTCTGAGGCAATAACATTTAAACCGATCTGCCAAAGGAGAAGCCATTAGAATAACCAAAGGAATATTGTTCTAAGTAGCAGGGAAGGCAAGAATTAAACCCATCTCAGGAACTGAAAGATCATAGAATGGAGAATAGTAGATCAAGGGAAAGAATGACCAAAGATAAGCGTGAAGAGCTTTTAAATATTCAAAAGGGAAGAAAGGATATAAAATCCAAAGTTCTTTTCATTAAAGGCCAAAACCGCTTCACAGTTCTGCCCGCTAATCCACCCTCATCTCCTCTCTGGTTCCTCTCAAACAGCCAGCATGCGAAGCACCTTGGATGAGTTATTCTTCCCCAACCATTCTGGAAACTTTTAATAGACACTGACTTTATCCTCAAACTAGTGAAAACTTGACTTCCACTCAGTCTGGTGAGCTATTTCATTTTTAAGTCGGAAACTTCACATTTGGGTACACACACCCCTGGGATTTACAGACACTCTCTGAATAGTACAGGGCCAAAAACAGCTTTAAAATAATCAGTTTCCACATCCTCAAAGTCAGCAGTAATTTCCTAAAAGTGACCCGCCTGAGAGCTCCTCGGGGTAAAGCTGTGCTTCTCCCACTTGAAAACAAGAGGCAGCCATGGTGCCCAACAGAAGGGCAATTTGAAATACTGGTGTCAGTTTTAACGTAAATCAATGTCTCTTATGACTGAGTAACAACTTTTAAAAAATTCTTCCTTTCCAACAAAACTTAGGGATGTCAACTGACAAGTCCTTAAAATAACTTATGACAACAGGTGGTGTTTTGAGTTGAATTTTGCCCCTCCCCCCATAAATATGCAGAAATCCTAACCCCTAGTACCTTCCTCATGACCTTATTTGGAAATGGGGCCTTTACAGAGGGAATCGAGTTTTTAAAAGGTCGAAAGGGTGAGTCCTAATCCAATAAGACCGGATCCAAATCCAAAGGGGAAATCTGGACACAGAGACACGCGCAGAGGAAAAGGCAACGGGAAGTCACGCCGAGAGAAGACAGCCACGTGGCTGCAAGGATGCAGCTACAAGGCAAGGAATGCAGAGGCCCCAGTGACCCCCAGAAGCTGGAGGGGGCAGGGAGGGGTCTCCTCAGAGAGCTTGGCTCAGCCGACAACCCGATTTCAGATTTCCAGCCTCCAAGCCTGTAAGGCAAAAAACAACAACACTGACAACAAAAACCTGTGCTGTTTTCAGCCACCCAGTTCTTAGTACTGGCTGTTTTAGTAAAGCAGCCCCGGGGGTGGAGGGGGGGTCTGAGTGGCTCTGTCAATTAAGTGACTGACTCTCGATTTCAGCTCAGGCCATGATCTCACAGTTGGTGAGTTCGAGCCCCACACCTGGCTCTGTGCTGATGGTACGGAGCCTGCTTAGGAATCTCCTCTCTCTCTGCCCCTTCAGAGCTCTCTCACACTCAAAATAAACAAATAAACTTTTTAAAAATGTTAAAAAAAAAAAAAGCCCTAGGAAATGAATACAGATTTCTATATATAGCTTTTAGCGTGTCATTTCCAAAGAGTTGAAAATAATTGAGAAAGAGCATTAAATGAAACACCTAGTTTTTTTATATGACTTATTTTATTTTATTAATAATTGACTAACTACAGGGGCGCCTGGGTGGCTTAGTCGGTTGAGCGTCCGACTTTCGCTTGGGTCACGATCTCGGGGTTCGTGGGTTCGAGCCCCGCGTCGGGCTCTGTGCTGACTGCCGGCTCGGAGCCTGGAGCCTGTTTCAGAGTCTGTGACTCCCTCTCTCTCTGACCCTCCCCTGCTCACGCTGTCTCTCTCTCTCTCTCCTAGAAATAAATAAAAACATTGAAAGAAGAAAACTTTATAAAAAAAATAATTGGCTAACTACACTGTGTACAATGTGCTCTTGGTTTTGGAGGTAGATTCCCTGATTCATTGCTTACACATAACACCCAGTGCTCATCCCAGCAAGTGCCCTCCTCCGTGCCCATCACCCATTCTCCCCTCTCCTACTTTAATCTACTTATTTATGTTAACCAGTTTTCTCATAATTTACATCCATAAAACTGACAAGGGGGGAAATAGAATCTAGCCCATTATAGCAAAAAATAACATTCATCCAAAGATTCGTAAGCTACTTTTAAAATTCCTTTCTATGAAATTAAGTGAGATATTTCTGTGCAATTCTACTTTTCAAAAATTGTTAATGAAAATCTATAATACAGGGCACTTGGGTGTCTCGGTCGGTTGAGCCTCCAACTTCAGCTCAGGCCATGATCTCGCAGTTTGTGAGTTTGAGCCCCGCACCTGGCTCTCTGCTGACAGCACAGAACCTGCTTTGAATCCTCTGTCCCCCTCTCTCTCTGCCCCTCTCCTGCTTGCGTTCTCTCAAAAATAAATAAGCATTTTTAAAAAGGTATAATACATTGTGTTGGTTTAGTAATTTATTAGTAAAAATTTATCAATTTATTTAATAATTTACTTCGTATTTCACTGATCAATGAAATGTTTAATATTTACTTTTATGAGCCTAGAAAATTTTCAGTTTCAATGGTTTATTCACATAATTTTGTTGCAAAGCAATATAATAGTAGGATTGCTAAAAGACTTTTAGGAATAAATAAATAAATGTATATATGTATACACATACACACGTGACACTGGGATTAAAATCCATGGGGGAAGTGAAACAGAAATGAAATCCAGGTGAGAAAAGAACCGTGTAAAATTTCCTACTAGTAAAGAATTTCTTATTCATGTACTTTTTAAAAGAATGATAGTAAATGCCAGTATTTAGATGCCACTGAATACTCTAATAAAAGTGATTTAAGATTTTTTTTTTTGAGAGAGAGAAAGTGCAAGTGATGGAGAGGGGCAAAGGGAGAGAAAGCATCCCAAGCAGGCTCCACGCTGAAGGGGGACCTCAGTCCCGCGACCTGAACTGAAATCAGTGGAACACTCGAACCACTGAGCCACCCAGGTGCCCCTAAGATTTTTAGTTTTTTTTTTTTTTTTTTCAAGAGAATATTAAATCGTTTATTGATTACACATGATAATGGATACACAAAAGCTTTAATCCCATCTATAATTTTATCTGATACCATGATTCAATTTAGATATATTGCATAGGATGTGCCAACAATCATATTAATAACCAAATAAACTCCAGGACTTTGCTTGGGTGACCCTTTTAACGGTGAACTCCAGGTCACAACACATTAACTGTCAGTTCAACCACACCAATGTTTGTGGAGACGATGTATTCTGTGCCCAAGCAGGTTGCAAATAAAATTTCAAATGGAACCTGGCATCACCCTGAAAGAATTCTAACTTCACACTGTTGGGGTAGTTTACCAAGATGGCTTCAGAGTAGACTAACTTTACACAGCACATTTAAAAAAAGACACATTTATTCAGCGTCATGATCAGACTATTACATTTAGCAATCAACAGCATGGGTGCAAAAAAAAAAATCTACATTAAAACCCTTTGTTGGAATGCTTTACACTTTCCACAGAACAGAAACTAAAATAACCTGTTATACAATTAGTCACAAATACAGTCCTCGAGTTTTTTGCCCATACACATGAGTATTGTCTAAAACATGTCTTCTTTGTAGCAGCTAGGCCCTGCCACCACTGTGCTTGGCTGAGTTCACAAATCTGTTGTAACCTGTAGCTTCCCTGTCACTTCTCTGGCTCTCCTCTCCTGCTAAGCTTTGTTTCCTGGCAGTAATTAAAACCTTCTGCCACTGCCATAGCTACTGCTGCTGCTGGAACCGCCATAGCCACCTTGGTTTCGTGGTTTGGCAAAGTATTGGCCTCCACCACCATAGGGGCCAGAGCTTCTGCCTCCAAAATTTCCTCCTTTCATGGGTCCAAAATTTGAAGACTGATTGTTGTAATTGCCAAAATCATTATAGCTTCCACCACCTCCAAAGTTGCTTCCATCGTTACCAAATCCGTTATAGCCATCCCCACTGCCACCATATCCACCACCACCTCGACTGCCACCAAAGCCACCACGCCCACTGAAGTTTCCTCCACGACCACCACCGAAGTTTCCAGAACCACTTCGACCTCTTTGGCTGGAGGAAGCACTAGCCATCTCTTGTTTAGACAGAGCCTTCCTTACTTCACAGTTGTGGCCGTTCACAGTATGGTATTTTTGAATAACAATCTTGTCTACAGAGTCATGGTCATCAAATGTTACAAAAGCAAAGCCTCTCTTTTTGCCACTGCCTCGGTCAGTCATGATTTCGATCACTTCAATTTTCCCATACTGTTCAAAATAATCTCTTAGATGATGTTCTTCAGTGTCTTCTTTAATGCCACCAACAAAAATCTTTTTCACAGTTAGGTGGGCACCAGGTCTTTGAGAATCTTCTCTCGAGACAGCCCTCTTTGGTTCTACAACTCTTCCATCCACCTTGTGTGGCCTTGCATTCATGGCCGCGTCCACCTCCTCCACAGTGGCATAGGTGACAAACCCAAAGCCTCTGGAGCGCTTGGTGTTTGGATCTCTCATTACCACACAGTCCGTAAGCGTTCCCCATTGCTCAAAATGGCTCCTCAGACTCTCATCGGTTGTTTCAAAACTCAAACCTCCGATGAAAAGCTTCCGCAGCTGTTCAGGCTCTTTGGGAGACTCTGACTTAGACATGACGGCGGTGGGAGGGGAGACTTTATCGATGCTTACTCGGCGGCGTCCACGGGCAGAAAGAGATTTTTAGTTTTAAATGTATATGCTAGCACTATCTGGAAATTATATTAGATGTTGCTTTATATTGCATAAATGAGTTTATATTTAATCAAAATCTTTCTGGACAGTATATGAGCAAAAGAATTTTGAAGACCCTTGTTTTTTTTTTTTATGTTTTTTATTTATTTCTAGGAGAGAGAGAGAGAGACAGTGTGAGCAGGGGAGGGGGTCAGAGAGAGAGGGAGTCACAGACTCTGAAACAGGCTCCAGGCTCTGAGCTGGCAGTCAGCACAGAGCCTGACGTGGGGCTCGAACCCAAGAACCGCCGGATCATGACCTAAGCGAAAGTCGGACGCTTAACCGACTAAGCCACCCAGGCGCCCCATTGAAGACCCTTGTTTTAAGATCCAACTGAAATACTACTTCTTCTGTAAAGTCTCCCTTGTCCATCCTTTCTCTTCTTCCTCAGAACTCATTTGCAGTTTGCTGCAGCATTGAAAATACTGTACCACAGGTTGGAAGGTGAGCTTTTTACAACGTTCTCCATATTCCCTCTTGGAAGGCAGGAACAATATGTTACTCATCTTTGCGTTCCCATGCCCACCATAACTTTAGGTGCAGAATACATACTTACTAATTTATTTTTATTATGTGGTTTACTAAAAATTTCATTATATATGTCATGTCCCAGGGTGTACAATGGGAATAGGTTATAGCATGTTTCTACAAAAATATGCATTTTATCTCCAAGTGCACTGAGCAAATATCTGGTTCTACCTAGAGAAAAGGAATTGAAGCCAAGTAAATAACCCCGAGCCATGTGACAGATGTGTCTTACAAAAACACCAGGAAAGCTAAGTAAAGATGTTAGAGAGCTATTAGGGACAAACTGATTTAAGAAACAAAATTTTGGGGGCACCCAGGTGGCTCAGTCGGTTAAGTAGCCCACTTCGGCTCAAGTTATGATCTCGCAGTTCCCGAGTTCAAGCCTTGTGTCGGGCTCTGTGCTGCCAGCTGGAGCCTGGAGCTGCTTCAGATCCTCTGTCTTCCTCTCTCTCTGCCCCATCCCGCTCGCGCTCTGTCTCTGTCTCTCTCTGTCTTTCTCTCTTTCTCAAAAATAAATAAACCTTTTAAAAAAAGAAACAAATGGGGCGCCTGGGTGGCTTAGTCGGTTAAGCGTCCGACTTTCGCTTAGGTCATGATCTCGCCGTTCGTGGGTTCGAGCCCCGCGTCGGGCTCTGCGCTGACTGCCAGCTCGGAGCCTGGAGCCTGTTTCAGTCTGTGACTCCCTCTCACTCTGACCCTCCCCTGCTCACGCTGTCTCTCTCTCTCTCTCCTAGAAATAAATAAAACATTAAAAAAAAAAAAAGAAAGAAATCTTTTGTTGTTTTCAGAGAAAGAAAAAACCTATTGCTACTACTGCAAGTCGAGAATGGGAAGAAGTTGGTGTGGTAGGTAACAATTTATAATATATTAAACATCAGACCGTATAATAAACAGCAAATTTGGGAGAAGCTTGGTGATTTAGTGTAAGCAAACCAAAATGGTAAGTTTACTGTGAATGCTTCCAAATTGGGAGTAGATTAATAAATCTGCTCTCCATCACTAGTTGAAAGAAAGGAACTGTTTAATACATTGTCTAGCCCCTATTTTGGCTCACCATTGAGGATGAACTCTGTTTCATTTCTTCTTTTTTTTAAATGTTTATTTCTGAGAGAGAGAGAGAGGGAGTGGGAGGGGCAGAGAGAGAAGGAGACACAGAATTCTAAGCAGCATCCAAGCTACGAGCTATCAGCACAGAGCCCAAGCCAGGGTCCGAACTCCCGAACCATGAGATCATGACCTGAGCCTAAGTCGACACCCAACCGACTGAGCCACCTAGGCGTCCCTTTAACAGTTTTTAATTGTTTTTTAATGTTTATTTATTTTTGAGAGAGGGAGAAAGACAAGGCATGAGTGAGGGAAGGGCAGAGAGAGGGAGACACAGAATCTGAAGCAGGCTTCAGCCTGCTCTCTGTCAGCACAGAGCCCAATGCAGGGGCTCAGACTCACCAACTGTGACATCATGAACTGAACTAACGTCGGATGCTTAACCGAGTGAGCCCCCCCGCAGGTGCCCCAAGAGTTACTCTCATATACTAAGAGTTATAGTATAAATTAGTAAATGAGTATAAGTGTTAAAATTAAAATTTGCATATACTGTGATCCATCATCCTAACTTTAGGACTCTACACAAATAGATATATACTATTTTTTTTCAAATTTTGGATAAGTATTACATTTCATGTACAAAAGTAAAAATATATAAGGAAAATTCTCTGAAATGTATTTTTTTCTCTTTCCAAAGTAGAACTGTAATTTAGGTTATTATTTCATTTTTAAGAGATTGCTTTTCTGGAAAACTTAATTAGATTTCATATTACCAAAGCTACATACTAATTGAAAATATAACACCTTGTTAAAAGACTCAGTTGAAAAAGTATTTAAATCAGAAAATGTTGACAATGTTATACTCTTTGAATGAGTGTCAAATTCTAAATCAGTTCGTTTATAACCTAGTATACCATAAAAACTTAAATCCAAAATCACTGTTTTTTTCTGTAAAATATTCACCAACCCATTTATAATATTTTAGCAAATCTATGAAATTGTAGCAATTAGTAGATACTATGAAAGGAACTTAAGGGAAACCTCCCTTCCTTGATTACCCATCAATTCTTTTAAAGATTTTTCCTTTTGGGACACGTGGGTGGATTAGTCCATCAAGCGTCTGACTTTGGCTCAGATCATGATCTCATGGTTCATGAGTTTGAACCCCTCATTGGGCTCTGCGCTGACAGTCAAGAGGCTGATTAAGATCCTCTGTCCCCCTCTCTCTTTGCCCCTCCCCAACTCACACACACACACACACACTCTCTCTCTCTCTCTCTCTCAAAAATAAATAAAAACATTAAAAAATAAAAATAGGGGCCCCTGAGTGGCTCAGTTGGCTGGGCAGCCAACTTTGGCTCAGGTCATGATCTCACAGATGGTGGGGTTTGAGTCCGGCGTTGAGCTCCGTGCTGACAGCTCAGAGCCTGGAGCCTGCTTCAGATTCTGTGTCTCCCTCTCTCTCTGACCCTCCCCTGCTCACACTCTCTCTCCGAATTAAATAAAAAACATTTTTTAAAAAAAGTAAAAATGAGCTTCTAATTACTAATAATATTCATGGTTAAAAGTGCAGACAAGAATAAAATATTTTAAGTAATAAAGCCACAAAATGTTCTTCCAAAGGTCCATGCCATGAGGTTCTTTAATGAGAATACAACCCTTTAATTCCAGAAACGTCGGAAACAGAACTCATGATAAAGTTTACTCATTAGAAAATAGGGTTGCACGGGCTCCTAGGTTGCTTAGTTGGTTGAGCATCTGATTCTTGATTTCAGCTCAGGTCTTGATCTCATCGTGGTGATATGGAGCTCTTCATCCCGGCCCCCCTGCTGAGCGGGGAGCCTGCTTGAGATTCTCTTTCCCTCTTCCCCTCCCCCCTTTCCCGTCATTATTTATAGCTGCACTGGAGACAATAAGAGGTAGGGACCAGGGGGTAACAAACTTGCTGTAGAAAGGATTTCACATAACAGCAGAGACATCATTCCCTTAAACAGGATCTATGATGGAGACACTACAGTGCTTCACAGAATGTACTGACAGGATCCTGTTAACCAGGAATGTCTCTAAATGACGAAAAGTAAGTTTATTGCATATGATCAGCATTTGAATGACCTGAAAAATGCCTGCACTTGAACTTGGTGCATTCTTGACGCCAAGAAGCTGGAAAAAGACAACAAATCATACGTTGGTTTCTGTTAAGATGGTAAATAAATTAGCATAGAATGCTGGCTTCCCTTACTGCCAAAATCGACTTTGGAAGAATTTTAAGCCACAAAGAATTGTTAAAATATTATAGGGGCACCTGGGTGGCTTAGTTGCTTGAGAGTCCAACTCCTGATTTTGGCTCAGGTCATGATCCCAGGGTTGTGAGAGCAAACCCCTCGTCAGGCTCTGTGCTGAGTGTGGAGCCCACTTAAGATTCTCTCTTTCTCTCTCTCCCTCTGCCCTGACCCTTCCCTCTCCCTCTCTCAAATAAGATATAAAAATAAGTTAAATAAAAGAAAATATTACTGGGATCATCTTGGCACCCTGCAAATCATTTACAGTATGAAAAGGAGTTATTCCTGGGCCATGTACTTTATTCCATTTGTTTATATCTATATGTCAGTACCACACTGTTTTAATTACTGTAGTCTTACAGTGGCTTTTAAAAACAACTAGATGTGAATGCCCTAGCTTTCTTCTTTTTCTATTGTTATGGCTCTTAGGGGTCCCTTGAGATTATATATGAATTTAAAATGGATTTTTCGGGGCGCCTGGGTGGCTCAGTCGGTTAAGCGTCCAACTTTGGCTCAGGTCATGATCTCATGGTTCGTGGGTTCAAGCCCCACATCAGGCTCTGTGCCGACAGCTCAGAGCCTGGAGCCTGTCTTCGGATTCTGTGTCTCCTTCTCTCTCCGACCCTCCCCTACTCATGCTCTTTCTCTCTCTCTCTCTCAGAAATAAATAAAAACATTTTAAAAAATTGTTTTATTTTTTTTAAATGTTTTTATTTATTTCTAGGAGAGATAGAAAGAGACAGCATGAGCAGGGGAGGGTCAGAGAGAGAGGGAGTCACAGACTGAAACAGGCTCCAGGCTCCGAGCTGGCAGTCAGCACAGAGCCCGACGCGGGGCCCGAACCCACGAGCCGCAAGATCATGACCTAAGCGAAAGTAGGACGCTTACCCGACTAAGCCACCCAGGCGCCCCTAAAAAAATTGTTTTAATAAGCAGTAATGTTTCAATTTTCATACCTGATTTTATGTTATTTTTACTATTATTATTAATGCTTATTTATTTTTCAGAGAGCACAAGCAGGGGAGGTGCACAGAGAGAAAGGGAGACACAGAATCTAAAGCAGGCTCCAGGCTCTGAGCTGTCGGTGCAGAAGCTGACGTGGGGCTCAAACCCATGAACTGCAAGATCATGACCTGAGCTGAAGTCGGATGCTTAACCTACTGAGCAACCCAGGGGCCCCCATACCTGATTTTAGTAATTTAAGTCTTCTCTATAAATATTAGTTGATTTTGTTCATCTTTTTTCCTTTCTTCTTCTATTTTGAGAGAGAGAGAGAGCATGAGCAGAGGAGAGGAGCAAAGGGAGAGAGAGAATCGCAAGTAGGCCTCAGATTCGCCTCAAAGCCCAACACAGGGCTTGATCTCATGACCCTGGGATCATAACTCGAGCCAAATTCAAGAGTTGGGCATTCAACCAAGTAAGCCATCGAAGAGCCCCTTTTTTCTTTTTTTTTTAAGTTTACTGCTTTGCTCAATGTTTAATTTAGTTGTTTGTTTCCTTTTTGCTGAATTTTAGGAGTTGTATAAATAGATATAATAGATTATAATCCTTTATCAAACATGTGATTTGCAAACATTTTCTGCCATTCTGTGGATTGATAGTGTCCTTTGGTGGACAAGACTTTTAATTTTTATGAAGTCTGATTTGTCTGTATTTGATTTGCTGCCTGTCCTTAGATGTCATGTACAAGAAATCATTCCAAGCCCAAGGTCATGAAGTGTTAGTCCTGTTTTCTTCTAACAGATTTATAATTTTATCTCTTGTATTTAGCTTTTTGATCCATTTTTAGTCAAACTTTGTATACAGTATTAGGTAACAATCCAACTTCATTCGTTCACATGTAAATATCCATTTACTCACTGCCCTTTGTTAAAAACATTAGTTTTCATTGAATTCTCGGCATTCTTTTTTAATTATTATCATTCCAGTATAGTCAGCACACAGTGCTGCATTAGTTTCAGGTTTACAATATAATAGTCCAACAATTCCATATATCACTCAGTGCTCATCAAGATACGTGTACTCTTGGGGCGCCTGGGTGGCTTCAGCTCAGGTCATGATCTCACAGTTCGTGGGTTTGAGCCCCGCGTCGGGCTCTGTGTGACAGCTCAGAGCCTGGAGCCTGCTTCAGATTCTGTGTCTCCCTCTCTCTCTGACCCTCCCCTGCTCACGCTGTCTCTCTCTCTCAGAAATAAATAAAAAACATTAAAAAATTTAAAGAAAAGACAAGTGAACTCTTAATCCTATCTACTTCCTCTATGGTAAATTTTTGTTCTCTATAGTTAAGAGTCTAGTTTTTAGATTCTCTATCTCTAGAGAGATCTCATATCTATAGAGAGATCTCTATCTTTGTCTCTTTTAATTTCCTTTAATTGTTTGCTTTGTTTCTTAAATTTTACAGTGAGTGAAATTATATGGCATTTGTATTTCTCTGGTTTATTTTGCTTAGCATTATACTCTCTAAATTCATCCATGTTGTTGCAAATGACAAGATTTCATTCTTTTTTTGGCTAAATAATATTCCATTGTATATATACGCCACCTCTTGGTTATCCATTCATCTCTCGGTGGACACTGAGCTGCTGCCGTAATTTAGCTATTGTATATAATGATGCAATAAACATAGGCGTGCATATATCTCTTCAAATTAGTGCGTTTGTGTTCTTTGGGTAAATAATACTGCAATTCCTCGATCATAGGGCAGTTGTATTTTTAGTTTTTTGAGGAACCTCCATACTCTCTTCCATAGTGGCTGTACCAGTTTGCATCCCCACCAACAATGTACAAGGGTTCCTTTTTTCCACATCCTCACCAACCCTTGTTTCTTGAGCTTTTGATTTTAGCTATTCTAACAGGTGTTATCTCATTGCAGTTTTGATTTGCATTTGCCTGATGATGAATGATGTTGAGCATCTTTTTATGTATCTGTGGGCCATCTGTATGTCATCCTGGCATCCTTCTTAAAAATCCTGTGACCATGGGGGCGCCTGGGTGGCTCAGTCAGTTAAGCATCTGACTTCGGCTCAGGTCGTGAACCCACAGTTCGTGGGTTCGAGCCCCGTGTCAGGCTCTGTGCTGATGGGTAGCTCAGAATCTGGAGCCTGCTTCAGATTCCGTGTCTCCCTCTCTCTCTCTGACCCTCCCCTGCTCATGCTGTCTCTCTCTTTCTCAGAAATAAATTTTAAAGAAAAAAAAATCCTTTGACCATGTATGAAACTGAATTCAGCAACACATTAAAAGGATTATACACCATGACCAAGGGAGATTTATTCTTAGAATGCAGGAAGTTTCAATATGCAAAAATTGATCAATGTAATATTCCATATTAACAGAATGAAGGAGAAAAAACCTGTATTTATCTCAAATGACGCACAAATGCACTTGACAAAATCAACATCTTTTCATGATAAAAACACAGGATATACTAAGACCAAGAGAAAACTAACTCAACATAATAAAAGTGATATAAAAAATTTCATACCTCAACGGTGAAAACCTTAAAAGCTTTTCCTCTAAAATCAAAAATAACGGGTGCCCAGCTGACTCAGTCAGTAGAGCATGTGACTCAAGGTCAGGGTCATGAGTTCAAACCCCATGTTGGGTGTGGAGCTTACTTGAAAAAATGTAAAAATAGAATAAAATAAAAGCAAGAATAAGATGAGGATTCTGTTTTCCCCACTTTTATTCAACAAAGCATTTGAGATTCTACCCAGAACACATAGGCAAGAAAAATAAGTAAAAGACACCCAAATTGGAAATGAATAAGTGACACAATCTGTTTACTGGTTATACAGTTTTATGTAAAGTAAGCCCTAAAGAATCCATTTAAAAATTTGCTAAAGCTAATAAACAAATTCAGGAAAGTTTCCAGATACAAAATGAACATGCAAAGATCAGATGAAGTTCTAAACACCATCAATGAACAATCTGAAAAGAAACTATAAGACATTTCCATTACAATAACATCAAGAATTATAGAGTATTTAGAAATAAATTTAATCAAGGAAGTGAACAACATGTATGCTGAAAACTATAAAACATTGCTGAATAAAAGTTAAAGAAGAGGCACAAATAGGGGCACCTGGGTGGCTTAGTTGGTTAAGCGTCCGACTTTTGCTTAGGTCATGATCTCGCGGTTCATGGGTTCGAGCCCCGCGTCGGGCTCTGTGCTGACTGCCAGCTCAGAGCCTGGAGCCTGTTTCAGAGTCTGTGACTCCCTCTCTCTCTGACCCTCTCCTGCTCACGCTCTCTCTCTCTCTCTCCTAGAAATAAATTAAAAAAAAAAAAAAACATTAAAAAAAAGAAAAAGAAAAAAAAAGAAGAGGCACAAATAGAAAACCACATGTATTCATGGATTGGAAAATATAATATTATTAAAATGACAACAATACCCAAGTGCTCTACAAATTCCATTCAGTTGCTATAAAAATATCAATATTGTTGGGGGTGTTTTAGCAAAAAATGGAAAAGTCATCCTAGAATGCATATGGTATCTCAAGGCAACTGAATAGTGAACACAGTCTTGAAAAAGAACAAAGCTGAAGGACACATGCCTTCTGATTTCAAGGGTTCTTCAAAGTTACATAAATCAAAAGATTGTGTTGCTGGCATAAGGATAGACATCAGACCAATGGAATAGGATAAAGATTCCAGAAATAAACTTTTGCATATATGGTCAGTTGATTTTTTAATGAGGTTGCCAAGCCCATTCGATGGGGAAAGAACAGCCTTTTCTTTTTGTTGTTGTTAATAATCTATTTTTTTTTATATTTTTATTTATTTCTGGGAGAGAGAGAGACAGCATAAGCAGGGGAGGGTCAGAGAGAGGGAGCTATAGGAACAGGCTCCAGGCTCTGAGCTAGTTGTCAGCACAGAGCCCGACACGGGGCTCGAACCCACGAACTGTGAGATCATGACCTGAGCTGAAGTCGGACACTTAACTTACTGAGCCACCCAAGCGCCCCAATAATCTATTTATTTTTAAATTTATATCCAAATTAGTTAGCATATAGTGCAACAATGATTTCAGAAGTAGATTCCTTAATGCCCCTCACCATCTAGCCCCTTCCCCCACACAACCCCTCCAGGAACCCTCTGTTTGTTCTCCATATTTAAGAGTCGTTTATGTTTTGCCCCCCTCTCTGTTTTTATATTATGTTTCCTTCCCTTCCCTTATGTTCATCTGCTTTGTATCTTAAAGTCCTCACAGGAGTGAAGTCATATGATATTTGTCTTCTCTGACTAATTTCACTTACCATAATACCCTCTAGCTCCATCCACGTAGTTGCAAATGGCAAGATTTCATTATTTTTGATTGCCGAGCAATACTCTGTTGTATATATACACCACATCCTCTTTATCCATTCATCCGGCGATGGACATTTGGGCTTTTTCCATACTTTGGCTATCGTCAATAGCGCTGCTATAAACATTGGGGTGCATATGCCCACTCGGAACAGCATACCTGTATCCGTTGGGTAAATTCCTAGTAGTGCAATTGCTGGGTCGTAGGGTAGTTCTATTTTTAGTTTTTTGAGGAGCCTCCATACTGTTTTCCAGAGTGGCTGCACCAGTTTGCATTCTCACCAGCTGTGCAAAATAGATCCCCTTTCTCCACATCCTCGCCAACATCTGTTGTTGCTGAGTAAGATCAGTCTTTTCAACAAACGTTGATAGCAAAACTGGATATTCACATGCAAAGAAAAAGTTGGATTTATTTTATTATTGTGGTTTTACCATACAATGATATGATAAACACATAAAATTCCCCATCATAACCATTTTAAATTGTATCCTACAGTAGTATTAACTATGCGCACATTGTTTTGCAGCAGATCTCAAGAAACTTTTTGTCTTGCAAAACTAAAACTGTACCTATTTTTTTAAGTAGGCCCCGTGCCCACTGTGGGGCTTGAGAACTCATGGCCCTGAGATTATGAGTCATGTAGTTTACAGACTGAGCCAGCCAGGTACCCCTAAATCTATATTTATTGAACAATTTCTTTTTCCCTCTCTCCAAAGTAATTGACAATAGTTTGACTTCTTGTTTCTAAGGTTTTGCGTACTTTCGATACCTCAGAGAAGTGGAATCATGCCCTTAGCATAATGTCCTCAAGTTTCTCATATTGTGGCATATTATAGGATTCCCCTCCTTTTTAAGGCTGAATAATATTCCATTGTATACGTATACGGCATTTTGTTAATCTGTTTATCCACTGAAGGACCTTTGTGTTGCCTCCGTCTCTTGGCTGTTGTGAATAATGCTGCTATGTTTTCATTTCTTTGGGATATATACCCTCAAGTGGGATTACTGGATCATGTGCTAATTAAATTTTTAATGTTTTGAAAAACTGCCATGCTGTTTTTCATAGTGACTGCACTGTTTTACATCCCCCCCAAAAATTGTATGTAAATACCAATTTTATTTTATTATTTTTATTTTTTTTAGAGAGAGAAAGAGACACACACACGCATGTACACACACACACACACACACACACACACCGTTGTGAATGGGGGAGGGGCAGAGGAAAAGGGAGAGAAAATTTTAAGCAGACTCCATGACCAGCATGGGGCTGGGTCTCATAACTGTGACATCATGACCTGAGCCAAAATCAAGTCCCGTGCTTAACTGACTAAGCCACCCAGGCGTCTCCATACCAATTTTATTTCATTACATTAGGAAACTTACCATGAAATCTACCCTCTAAACAAATGTCAAAGTATACACTATATTATTGTGAAGAAGTTCTAGATATTCTGGGTATTTTGTTCTTACCAAATATACGGTTTGCAAATATGTTCTCCCATTGTGTAAGTTGCCTTTCCACTTTGTTGGCTGTTTCCTTTCCTGTGCAGAAGTCTTTAAGTTTAACGGAGTCTCACTTATATATGTTTGCTTCCGTCACATCTAAGAAATCCGTGTCAATTACAACATCATGAAGATTTTCCTCATGTTTTCTCCTATAAGTTTTACAAGTTTTAAGTCCTGCAATTAGGTCTTTAATCCATGTTGAGTTAATTTTTGTATATAGAGTAAGGTTAGGATCTAACTTTCCCAACACTGTTGTTGAGGAGACTATTAAATGATAAACTGAAGCACATTACAAATTTTAAGAACTAGGGGCGCCTGGGTGGCTCAGTCGGTTGAGCATCCAACGCTTGACTTCTGCTCAGGTCGGATCTTAAGGTTTGTGGGCTCAGCCCCACATTGGGCTCTGCTCTGACAGTGTGGAGCCTGCTTGGGTTTCTGTCTCCCGCTCTCTCTGCCCCTCCCCCGCTTGCTCTCTCTCTCTCTCTCAAAAATTAAAAATATATATTTTTTTTAATTTTAAGAGCTAATTTGAGCAAAAATCTATTCAAATTATGGAGCATCTTACCTAGCAGATAGGAAGGACCTCTGAGGAACGAGGCTATTGCAGGCAGAAAGAAGTGGGAACTTCTGGAAGTTATACTAAGCAAAACTGCAAAATTGTAGGTTGGATATTGCAAAGTTACTTTCCTTTAGCAAACAGCAGAGGTCCATCAGGCAGATTACCTAACTACCTCTGATCAGGTGATTACATTTACTGGAGAGCCAGCGCTAGAATTAAGCCTCCTTGGTTTGGTGATGTGAAGTTTAGCATAAGTGACACCATATGGGGCCTGTTGTCTTATTTTAAAAAGACTGTCCTTTATTCATTGTGTAGACTTTGGATTCTTATAAAAAATCATTTGAACATATCTTGAGCATTTATTTCTGGGCTCTTTATTCTCTTCCACCAGTTTATATGTCTGTCTTTATGGTACTGCCATACTGTTTGGATTATTGTGGCTTTCTCATATGTTTGGAAATCAGGAACTGTGAGGCCTCTAACCTCACTTTTTTCTTGAATCGGACTCTTACCTGGCATTTCCCTTATTTAGTCTGAGAGCTTTAAAATGATAAAGCTCTCAGAATAAAACATGGGAGAAGAGTTCATACATTGGATTTGACAATGATTTGTTGGATATGATACCAAGAATGCAGGTAACAAAAGCAAAAATAGATAATGGGACTATATCAAACTTAAAAACTACCATAAAGCAAAGGAAATACTTAATAGGGTGAAGACCCAACAAACGGAAAGGGAAAAATATTTATGCACCGTGTATCTGATAAGGGACTAATACCCAAAATACATCAAGAATTCCCTCACGGTAATGTTTTGTACATTTGCAAGTGTGATTAAGATTCTTGTGAACTAAATCATGATGTAATTTATCCTGAGAGCTGTTAGACCCCTGAAGTAGGACAGCGAACGGGTATTGCAAGCTTTGCCAGCTGAGAGCAAATGGCTTCTGGTGAGTCTTATTGATAGGGATGATGAAAAACCTTTTGACAGTAGATGCATACTAGGTATGAGAGGATTTTATTATTTGCTCAAGCAACGAAACCACATCTGGTACATCAGCTGCAATTGGAGTTACTACCTGGTTAAGATTATGATAATCTATTGTCATTCTCCAAGATCCATCTGTCCTGTGCACAGGACAAATGGGCCATCGAATGAGGATGTGATGGGAATCACCCCTCCTGCATCTTTCAAGTCCTTGATTATGTCACTAATTCCTGCAATTCTCATAGAAATGCAATATCACTTTAGATTTATAATTTTTTCTAGATGGGGCAATTCTAGTAGCTTTCCCTTGTTCTTTCCGTTTGTTTTTTTAATGTTTTATTTATTTCTGAGAGAGAGAGAGAGAGAGGCAGCGTGAGCAGGGGAGGGTCAGAGAGAGAGGGAGACACAGAATCTGAAACAGGCTCCAGGCTCTGAGCTGTCAGCACAGAGCCCGACTCGGGGCTCAAACCCACAAACTGTGAGATCATGACCTGAGCCAAAGTCGGACGCTTAACCGACTGAGCCACCCAGGGACCCCTCCCTTGTTCTTTCCTACCAAAATGGCTCTTGCTCCACAGGTCAGGGAACGAATAAGGGGTTTCGGCCAGTTACTAAGTATGTTATTCCACTTATGCATTATGGAACTGGAGGGAAAACATTAGATGTGCTTGGGAACCCACTGGGTCTACAGTGTGACAGACCAGAGCTAAAAGTCCACTGATCACCCCACTTTCACAAGCCCCTGCTCTGGCTGCTGGACTGTAACGACATACTGGGTTTCTCAGAATTAGTGCCCATTCAGAGCCAGTATCCAGTAGTCCCTGAAAGGTCTGATGATTTCCTTGTCCCCGAAGCACAGTTATCCTGATCAAAAGCTATAGGTCCCCTTGGTGAGGCCTGGGAGAAATGTTAACAGTATAAATGTCTGGCAGTGTACAAGGGTCCATCCTCACAAGGACCTGGCATTGCCCTTATTTAAGAGGCCCTGGGTCTGTACTTAGCGCAAGTGTGGGAATTGCTTGGGGCCTCTGACTCTCTGATTTTATGATTCAGGTTAGACTTTATACAAGCGACCTAAAATGTTTCCAGTAATACATATCAGGTAAGAATTTAGTAGGTTTTCTATCCATCTCATTTTTACGAACACCTTGATCAGGTAGCCAATTCCTTATGTCTGCTGGAGTTAGACTGTTCTGAGTATTACTTTGATTCTGTGATCCATTATAGTAAACATGTTCATCTTGCCTCTAACAATTGAATGCCACCATTTGGCCCCTCCCACACAGGATCCAATTATTTCTATTGCATTTAAGTTTCCCATGCAATGACTGCAGACTCACTGGAGGGTCTGACCAACGGAGAAAAGTGATCAGAGAGCTCTTCAAGGATTCCAGAGCTCCCCTCACAAATATATTGTAAAAGTCTTAGTATTGTTGAAAGGGATGTTTTCTGGGCCCTCCCAGGTTTGGTGAGTAAATCTTAAAAGACAAATTCACTCTAACATTCTAATCTCCCTAAGCCTTTGGGGTTTTTTTTTTTATTGTTAATTAACTTATTTTTAAATTTAAATCTAAGTTAGTTATGGTGCAACAGTGATTTCAGTAGATTCCTTACTGCCCCTCACCGTGGAGCCCCTCCCCCCCACAGCCCCTCCAGCAACCCTCCGTTTGTTCTCTATATTTAAGAGTCTTTTATGTTTTGTCCCCTCTCTGTTTTTATATTATGTTTGCTTCCTTTCCCTTATGTTCATCTGTTTTGTATCTTGAAGTCCTCATAGGAGTGAGGTCATATGACATTTGTCTTTCTCTGACTGATTTCGCTCAGCATCATACCCAGTTCCGTCCACGTTGTTGCAAACGGCAAAATTTCATTCTTTTTGGTTACCGAGTAATACTCCATAGTATATATATATACCACCTCTTCTCTATCCATTCATCGGTCGATGGACATTCTAATCTCCCTAAGCCTTTGAATCCCCTCCTTTACATTAAACTAAGGCAGAGATGGTGATAGGGAAAAAATCTGTTATAAGATGGCCGACAGGACTGATAAGGAAATACCTGTCCCTGAGCAAAGGCTCCCCCTTCTGGATTCTTCTTCCCACCCTGCTTGTCTCATGCATTACTGAGGAATGCGGAAGTAACAGGCTATAAATTATTCGGATGCTCTGGAGAAGCGGATGCTCTGGGCTCAGACGTCTGGAGAATGATCTCCGCTGAGCCCACCGGTGTAAAATAAACCTCCTCCCTTCCGAGATCTCCGAGTGCTGCTTGGTTCTTCCGCCGGCTGATCCAGACCAGGTTCCGCAACAATGGCATTTCCAGCTCACTCAGTAGAGACCACCTTGGGCCCGTGTTTTAGCCAACGCACCAAACAGGGTCCTTTCTAAGTCCCCAGGCTCAAATTAAATGGAGACTCTCTGCTTAGGGCCTCATTCATCAATAAATGAAGCCTGATCCAACCTGATGTTCTTTCCACAATTTTCCCCACACTCTTAGTATCCAGTCTCACCCCCTCCCCCACCCCCCCAGACTTCTGTGTATACAAGTTCGAAAACTCCAGCGGTTCTTGCGGGTGCAGGGCCCCCCACGAGTCACGCCTCGCACCTCCTCAGGCGCCTGGGGCCGGGCCCCGTCCCGGGTCTGGAGGCTCAGGCTGATGGGGCTGGGCCGCGGGGAGGGTTCCCCGAGGAGGGGCGCGGGGGCCGGGTGGGCGAGGCCTCGGCGCGGCCAGGAGTCTCCCCTGCCGCGGCCCCGGCCGCCCCGGGGCCCTACGCACGCCCCCGGCCGCCTCTCCGCCTCCCCGCCGCCGCCCCCGGCTGCCCCGGGCCTCGCGCACGCCCCCCGGCCGCCTCCCGCCTCCCGCCGCCGCGCGCCGGCTGCCCCCGGGCTCGGCACGCCCCCGGCCGCTCCTGCGCTCGCCGCGGCGCCGGCTGCCCCGGGCTCCGCACCCCGGCCGCATCCCGCCTGCGCCGCGGCGCCGGCTGCCCCGGGTCTAGCACACCCCCGGCCGCATCCCGCCTCCCCGCCGCGGCCCCGGCTGCCCCGGGTCTACGCACGCCCCCGGCCGCCTCCGCCTCCCCGCCGCGGCGCTGGCTGCCCCGGGTCTACGCACACCCCGGCCGCCCCGCCCCGCGCCGCGGCGCCGGCTGCCCGGGTCTATGCACGCCCCCGGCCGCCTCCCGCCTCCCTGCCGCGGCCCCCGGCTGCCCTGGGGTCTACGCACGCCCCCGGCCGCCTCCCGCCTCCCCGCCGCGGCCCCGGCTGCCCCCGGTCTACGCACACCCCCGGCCGCCTCTCCGCCCTCCCGCCTCCTCTGCCGCGGCTCCCGGCTGCCCCGGGGTCTACGCATCGCCCCCGGCCGCCTTCCCGCCTCCGCGCCGGGCGCCGGCTGCCCTGGGTCTACGCACACCCCCGGCCGCATCCCGCCTCCCCGCCGCGGCCCTGGCTGCCCTGGGTCTACGCACGCCCCCGGCCGCCTCCCGCCTCCTCGCCGCGGCCCCGGCTGCCCCGGCCTACGCACACCCCCGGCCGCCTCCCCGCCTCCCCGCCGCGGCCCCGGCTGCCCTGGGTCTGGCGCACGCCCCCGCCGCCTCCCGCCTCCCCGCGCGCCGGCTGCCCCGGGCCTACGCACGCCTCGGCCGCCTCCCCGCCTCCGCGCCGCGGCGCCGGCTGCCCCGGGTCTACGCACACCCCGGCCGCATCCCGCCTCCCCGCCGCGGCCCCGGCCCCCCGGGTCTACGCACGCCCCCGGCCGCCTCCCGCCTCTCCCGCCGCGGCCCTGGCTGCCCCGGCTCTGCACGCCCCCCGGCCGCCTCCCCGCCTCCCCCGCGCGCCCCGGCTGCCCCGGTCTACGCACACCCCCGGCCGCCTCCCGCCTCCCCGCGCGGCCCCGGCTGCCCCGGGTCTACGCACGCCCCCGGCCGCCTCCCCGCCTCCCGCCGCGGCGCCGCGGAGCTGCTGCGAGGCGGAGCCGGCTCGTGCTGTAAGTCCGCTCGTCCCGCGAAGAGGTCGCGCATTTCACGAATCCGCCCCGGGGCTACGGGAAGAGTCTTCGGGGTGTTAGCTCGGACGTGGGGACGGGTCCCTGACTCATCCTTTCTTTCGCTACTTTGTCCAGCGACGCCAGGAGCAACTAGTCAAATCTCAGTATATTCGTTCGTTTTTCAAAAATTCTCAAAGATATCACAGACCCAGGCACCTGCCTCCTTGGTCTCAGAAGTGATTGATTAGCCTCAATAGCTGGTGGAGACAGTTCGGTATCTACATGGGCAGATCACATGTGGACTGGTTAGTGATTAGCATCTTTATATCTAATTAGATGACAGAGCCATTTTCAGAAACCCCAGAACCAGTTCAGGAAACTTCCTGCTTCACGTCTGTTCCTCTCGAACCACTCCTAGTAGCGAAATCTGTTTTAATCGGGGTCGTCAGGGAAACAAACGAACGGAATGAAGAAGAGAAAGAGAGGGTTGAAGGAATTACCTGTGTGACTCAGACGGCTGTTTAAAAACCAAAGTCAAAGAAAATTTAAAGATCTAATAGGTTTTATTCAATGACTCATAAATTGGGCAACATTCCATCCAGCAAATCTAAGGGAACTCAAGGAGATGTACAAAATGGAAGATTTTACAGGCAGAAACAGGTGAGATAAAGAGATTAATTAGCAAAAGAAAAGATTGTTTCAGGCAAAGTTACCTTCTTTTTAGGGGGAAAAACAAGGACTCTTGTCACGCAGATTGCCCGACTATTGCTATCAGGACTTTCCGGATGTATGGGTTAAAATTCCACTCCCGGGGCGCTTGGATGACTCCAGTCCGCTGGGCGTCCGACTTCGGCTCAAGGTCAGGATCTCACGGTTCGTGGGTTCGAGCCCCATGTCGGGCTCTGTGCCGACAGCTCAGAGCCTGGAGCTGCTTCGGATTCTCTGCCTCTCTTGCTTTCTGCCCTTTCCCCGCTTGCACACGTGCTTTCTCTCTCTCTCAAGAATAAATAAGCATTTAGAAAAGTTTTATTTACTTATTGAATATTTGATTATTTGTTTTGGGGAGAGCGCATGTCGGGGAGGGGCTGGGAGAGAGGGCCAGAGGACCCGAAGCAGGCTCTGCGCTGAGAGGCTGACGGCAGTGAGCAGTGGGAACCCACGAACCGTGAGATCCGGAGCTGAGCTGAAGTCAACGCTCATCCGACTGCGCCACCCAGTCGGGTGACGCACAAAAAGTTTTCAAACTTCCCTCCTGGAAGAGGCTGAAACCGCACGTCTTAAGCCTTGTGGAGCTTAGCCAAAATGACTCCATTTTGGACCTGTTGTTTTTTTTAACAAGGGGGAAAGTTCCCAGATGTGCGGCAGGCAAGCTGGCAGTGCAGGAGAGCCCATAGCCTAGTTTCAGTCTACGTCTGAAGGCCTGAGAAGCAGGAGAGAGTGTGGTGTAAATCTAGTCCAAATCCTAGGGCTGGAGAACAGGAGGAGCTGATGGCGTGAGCTCCAGCCCCAGTCCTAGTGCAGAGACAGGTGAAGACCGATATCCCGCTTGCAGATAGGCAGATGGTTCGAATTCTCCCTTATCTCAGCCTTCTTATCCTTTATTTTTTTAAATGTTTTATTTATTTCTAGGAGAGAGAGAGACAGCGTGAGCAGGGGAGGGTCAGAGAGAGAGGGAGTCACAGACTGAAACAGGCTCCAGGCTCTGAGCTGGCAGTCAGCACAGAGCCCGACGCGGGGCTCGAACCCACGAACGCGAGATCATGACCCAAGCGAAAGTCGGACGCTTAACCGACTAAGCCACCCAGGCGCCCCTCAGCCTTCTTATCCTATTCAGGCCTTCAGTGGATTGGATGGCACCTACCTACACTGAGGAGGACAATCTGCTTTACCCAGTCTACTGGTTCAAATATCAATCTCAGGGCGCCTGGGTGGTTCAGTTGGTTAAGTGACTGACTCTTGATTTGGGCTCAGGCCATGAGCTCATGGCTCGTGAGTCTGAGGCCCAGTCTGACTCCACACTAGCTGCGCAGAGCCTGCTTGGGATTCTCTCTCTCCCTCTCTCTGTCTCTGTCTCCTAATTAATTAATTAATTAAATATCAATTTTATCTAGAAACACCCTCAATGATGCATTCAAAATAAAGTTAACCAAATATCTGGGCACCCTATGGCCCAGACAAGTCATTACATTAAATTAGCCATCGCATCCTAGTTTCCATTCCTCCAACACTTTGATGATGTTAAAAGCATCTAATTCCTTGTACTGAATCCTATATCGGTGAGGGTTCTGATAAGAAACATGGCACATTGAAATTCAGCAATGGAGGACACTTAATAAAGGTAATATTTTAAAAGATGTAGAGAGGGGGCCAGGGTGGCACGATCAGTCAAGCATCGGGCCCCTTGATCTCAGCTCAGGTCATGAGCTCACGGTTCGTGATTTGGAGCCTCACCTCAGTCTGTGCGCTGACGGCACGGAGCCAGCTTCGAATTCTGTCTCTCCTTCTCTCTGCCCCGCCCCCACTTGTGTGTGTGAGCGTGTGCGTGCTCTCTCTTTCAAAGTAAATAAAATTAAAATTAAAATTAACATAGAAAATAGGGGCACGTGGGTGGCTCAGTCGGTTAAGCATCCTTTTTCAGCTCTGGTCATGATCTCACAGTTCATGAGTTCGAGCCCCACGTTGGGCTCTGTGCTGACAGCTCAGAGCCTGGAGCCTGTTTCAGATTCTGTGTCTCCCTCTCTCTCCGACCCTCCCCTGCTCGGGCTCTGTCTCTACCTCTTTCAAAAATGAATAAACATTAAAAAATTAAAAAATAAATAAAGTAAAAAATAAAAGATGAGTAAAAACTACAAGGTAAAGGAAAACCAGAAAGGGTCATCTAATACACGGAGCTAGGCATCTGTGTGCCCTGAAGAAGCCCGGGGGGGCGGGGGAGGGGAGTAGTTGCTGTCACTAGCTAGACCCTAAGACCTGACCTTTACTGTCCACCTGTTTATACTCACGAACCCTTGTATTATATGTTTCCTTAAGCTCTTCTTTCCAGCTCATCTGCTGACTGAGGCAAAGGACCCTACAGACATAGTATCCCATGATGGAAACAAACTACCCCTCAAGCCATACTGACTGCCCCAAGGGAGAGCTCCGGGGACACAGGCCACCCAGACCAGTATGAGCTTCACCACAAACTTGCGCCTGTGCAGATGGACCGCCGAGTAACCTCTGGAATAACCAGCAATAATCTTTACCTCATTATCATACTAAAATCTACACTCAAGGAGAAGCACAAGCCTCGTTTACATAAGAGGCTCCGTATTTACAAGCATGTTTCCTTAAGGTGCACGTGTGGCTTCTACATGTGATTACAACACCTTTCTATCTAACTACTCATCCTAACCTTAGGTAAAAGAAAGCTATTCGGGATACTGGGTGGCTCAGTCAGTCAAGGATTCCACTCTTGATTTCAGCCCATGTCATGATCTCACCGGTCCACGACTTCAAGCCCCGTGTCAGGCTGTGCGCTGACAGCGTGGAGCTTGCTCGGGATTCTCTGTCTCACTTTCTCTCTGTCCCTCCCCTGTTCATGCTCTCTAGCTCTCAAAAATGCATTTAAAACGTTTTTTAAAAAGGAAGCCGTTCTCGATCGCTCAAGGGGATCACGGCTTTGGAAGATGTTCCCTATGAACTTATTGCTGCAAATAAATGTACTTCGTGCAACAACTCGACTCGGACTTGTCTGTCTGTAACTCACCAAGGAGTGAATTCCCGTGAGTTCGGTTACATTACTAGAACGCTGAGAAAGAAAGCTGCCCAGAGAAGCTCAAACGGCAGAACTGTGACAAGGAACACAGTCGCGCACGGTGACCCCATCGAGACATTCCCACCTCACTTTCCTTTCTCCTTAGGGTTGTCAGGGTCAGCAAATAAAAAATACAGAAAAAGCCCTGTTAATTTTGAGTTTCAAGTTAAACAAAAAATAATACTTTAGCTAAAGTGTGTCCCAAATTTTGCCTGGGTCATAGTTACACTAAAAAATAGACTGTTGTTTGTATGAAATTCAAATTTTACCAGATATTTTATCTGGCAACATTATTCTTCCCTCCAATTGCCTTTCAAACTCGAGGGCACGGGAGACTATGATGCATTAGAGGTAAGTTACCCAGATCATGGAAAGAGATGGAAAAAAGTGGAAAATGATGTTAGGAAGCAAATAGATGTACAACAGAATTTTCTGACTGGACTTCCTAGAAGGGTACTTGTTACCTTCATTAAACCCTGCATAATAAACCCTTTATTATGGTAAGAAACTTTCTGTTTCTTAAGCCTTTATTTTTTCACAGTTTTAGATTCTCAGCAAAATTAGGAGGGGGACAGAGATTTCCCATACACCTCTGTCCCCACACATACGTATCATCCTCTGTCAACATCTCCAACCGGAGTGGTACATTTATTACAACTGATGGACCTATACCGACACACTATTATTACCTCGGATCTGCAATTTACCTTAGGGTTCACTCTTGCTTTGAGTACTCTTTGAGCTCGGAAAAAATGTATCATTATCGTATCATACAGAAGATTTTCACCAGCCTGAAATGCTGAGCTCAGGCTATTATTCATCCCTCTCCCACCTGCCTCTGGCAGCCACTGATCGTTTTACCTTCTCCGTAGGTTTGCCTTTTCCAAAATGTCACATCGTTGGAATCATACAGTATGTAATCTCAGATTGGCTTCTTTCCCTTTGTAACATGCTTTAAGTTTCCTCCATGTCCTTTCACGGCTTTCTAGCTCATTTCTTTTCAGCACAGAATAATTATCCATTGTCTGGATGTACCAAAGTTGCATTTATTCACTTATTGTCTATAAGACATCTTGGCTGTTTACTAGCTTGGCAATTATGAATGAAGCTACTATAAACATCTGTATGCAGGTTTCCGTGTGAACATGGGTTTTCTTTTTTTTTTTATTTCTATTTATTTTTTTTAATATTTTTTTTATTTATTTCTAGGAGAGAGAGAGAGACAGCGTGAGCAGGGGAGGGTCAGAGAGGGAGTCACAGAGTGAAACAGGCTCCAGGCTCTGAGCTGGCAGTCAGCACAGAGCCCGACGCAGGGCTCGAACCCACGAGCCGCGAGATCATGACCCGAGCGAAAGTCGGACGCTTAACCGACTAAGCCACCCAGGCGCCCCTGAACATGGGTTTTCAAATCATTTGGGTAAATACCAAGGAGCATGATTGCCGAATCTTATGGTAGAAGCGTGTTGAGTTTTGTAAGAAACTGCCAACTGTCCTCCAAAACAATGAATGGAAGTTCTTATTCCTCCACATTCTTGCCAGATGTGATATTGTCAGTGTTCTAGATTTTGGCCTTTATAATAGGTGTGCAGTGATATCCCACTGATTTTATTTGCATTTCCATAATGACATGTGATGAGGAACATATTTTCATATGGTTATTTTCCACCTATATATCTTCATTGGTGAAGGATTTGCTAAGGCTTTTGCCCAATCGTCTTAATCAGGTTGTTTTCTCATTGTTGTGTTTTGAGAATCCTGTCTATTTTGGACAACATCCCTTTATCAGGCAAACCGTTTGCAAATATTTTCCTTCAATCTGTGGCTTCTCTTCTCATTTTCTTGACATTTCCTCTCTCAGAGCAAAAGTTTTAATTTTAATAGAATTCATTTTATCTGTTGTTTCTTTCCTACACTGTGCCTTTTGTATTATACCAAAAATGTCATCTCTAGGGGCGCCTGGGTGGCTCAGTGAGTTAAACCTCTGACTTCGGCTGAGGTCATGATCTCACAGTTCCTGGGTTCGAGCCCCGCATCGGGCTCTGTGCTGACAGCTTGGAACCTGGAGCCTGCTTCGGATTCTGTGTCTCCCTCTCTCTGTGCCCCTCCCCGACTCAAGTTCTGTCTCTCTCGTTCTCTGTCGACAACAAATAAACATTAAAAAATTTTTAAATAAATATATAAATAAATTTTAAATATGTCATCTCTGTACCCAAGGTATCTACTTTTTCTGCTCCATTATCTTCTTGGAGTTTATAATTTTGCATTTTACATTTAGGTCTGTGATCCATTTTGAGTTAATTTATGTGAAGTGTGTGAGGTATGTGGATAGCTTCCTTTATTCTTATTTATTTATGATATTGTGTGTGGATGCCCAGTTGTTTCAGAATCATTCGTTGAAAAGAGTATTACTCCATTGCACTGCTTTGTACTTTGTCAAGAGTTAGTTGATCTATATTCATCAAGGTCAGTTTCTTTTCTTTTTCTTCTTTTAAAGATTTTATTTTTGAGTAATCTCTATACCCAACATGAGGCTCAAATTTACAACCTCAAGATCAAGAGTCACATGCTCTACCAACTGAGCCAGCCAGACACCTCTATTCATAAAGGTCAATTTCCGGCCTCTACATTCTGTTCCGCTGATCTTTTTGTCTACTTTGTTGCTAATACCACGTTGTTCAGATTATTGTGGTTTTGTAAGTGTTGAAGTCTAGCATAGGTTCAGCTTTGTTCTCTTTCAGCATTGTGTTGGCTATTTGGGGTCTTTTTGCCATTCCATATAAACTTAATAATCGGTCTGTTCACGGGGAGCCTGGGTGGCTCAGATGTTTAAGTGTCTGACTCTTAATTTTGGCTCAGGTCATAATCTCGGAGTTCTGAGTTCAAGTCCTTTGTCAGACTGTGTTGGACTCTACACTGAGAGTGCAGAGCCTGCTTGGATTCTCTCTCTCTCCCCTTCTCTCTCTGCCCCTCGCCCCTTCAAAATAAATAAACTTAAAAAAAAAGAATTAGTTTACTCATATGTACAAAATAACTTTCTAGGATTTTTATTGGGATTGCATTGAATCTATAGATCACATTGGGAAAAACTGGCATCATGACAATATTATTCTTCCTACTCATGAACATTGAATAGCTCTCCATTTATTTCATTCTTCTTTGATTTTATGCATCAAAGATTTACAGTCTTCTTCATACAGATCTTGTACGTATTCTGTTAGATTTATACAAAAGTATTTATTTTGGGGTCGTGCTGATGTAGATGGTGTTGTGTTTTTAATTTCAAATTCCTCTTGCTCATTGCTAACATATAAGAAATCAACTGACATTTGTATCCTTGTATCCTGTAACCTGGTTATAATAGCTTATTGGTTTCAGGCTAGAAACTCCCTTTTTTACTACAAATTGATGGGATTTAAGAAATTATGGCAATATACTGAATTTTTAAATGCTTATTTTTAATCTATTGATCTATTGAAATTCATTCAATTTACTGAATGTACTAGGCTTTTCTCGGGGCTTGGGATATACTAATAAACAAAACATAAAAATTCCAGGTTTTCTTGTCCCCTTGGAGAGCAAGGAGGGGACTCTTCCTATTCCTTCCTAGCTTAGGGACCATGACGAGACCACGGCAGGACACATGGCTCCTGCCGGCCTCTCTGGTGATCTATCTGGTGGTCTCATTTGTCAAGCAAGGAAGAAAACCTTTATGAGTGTCAAGAAGTGTCTGCAAGAGAAATTCCTGTGACTATCATGATACTATTTGTGATCAACAAGCATGAGAAAGAATGAAATCTGGCCTGTGTAGCAACATGGATGGACCTTGAGGGTGTTATGCTGAGCGAAATAAGTCAGGCAGAGAAGGACAAATATCATATGTGTGCACGTATAGGAGGATTAGGAGGGGCTTAACAGAGGACCAAGGGGGAGAAGAAGGGCAGAAATGGTGGGGGAAAGGGGGAGAGGCAAACCATGAGAGACTCTTGAATGCTGACAAAAACTGAGGACTGATGGATGTGGGGGGGGGAGGGGTGGGCACGGAGAGGGGCACTTGTGGGGATGAGCACTGGGTGTTATGTGGAAACCAACTTGACAATAAACTATTTGTAAAAAAATAAAAAAATAAAAATAAAAAGCAATTATTAGTAAAAAACAAACAAACAAACAAATAAAAATACCAAAACAAGTACAGCAGAGAAAGTAATGCCAAGGACAACTTCCACATGGCCCGAGGCTTAGAGCCCCAGAAGCAGCCTGCTGGCGACACAGAGCATTACACTTACACTGACATATTTTGGTCTACGTTTCAAGAGCTGGAGACTACTAACTGCGTCTTTCAGGAAGGATAACTTTACAAGCAAATCAAGTACTACTTTTCAGTGTCAGTTTGGTTGGAGAAGTACACAATTCTGAACAAAAACTGCACTATCAGTGGGTAGCCGTCCCGAGCGTACACCTGTGGTTGCAATGTTTGAGAGAGTCCTGCAATAGCAGGAATTCTCATTATAGTTCATAAACGTTTGTCAACTTACAAAAAAATTATATTTTTTTATATATAAAAAAATTGCCTTCCAAATTAGAGGCAAAAAGTAAATAGTGGTTACCAGGAGCTGGGCGTGGTTATTGGTGGAGGAGGGTTATTGCTTGATAGGTATAGTTTCTCTTTGGGATGAAGAAAAATTCCTGGAGGTAGATAGTGGTAATGGTTTGGGATGTACAATCCGGTGATAATGTAGTGACAATGTGGGTCTACTTAATACAGCTACAGTGTGCACATAAAAATGATTAAAATGATAAGTCTTATGCATATTTTACCACAATAAAAATATAAGAAAAATAAATCAAAGTAAAAAATTCCTGCCTTCAGAGTATCTACATCCTACTGGAGAAACTTTAGATTTAACTTCAAGAGCAATGAGAAGCTGGGGCGCCTGGGTGGCTTAGTCGGTTAAGCGTCCGACTTTCGCTTAGGTCATGATCTCGCGGTTCGTGGGTTCGAGCCCTGAGTCGGGCTCTGTGCTGACTGCCAGCTCAGAGCCTGGAGCCTGTTTCAGTCTGTGACTCCCTGTCTCTGACCCTCCCCTGCTCACACTGTCTCTCTCTCTCTCTCCTAGAAATAAATAAAAACATTAAAAAAAATAAAAAAAAGAGCAATGAGAAGCTATTTCTATGTTCTGAGTCTTTAGATTACAAAACCTGATTTTTAAAATATACTATTTATTTATTTATAATTCCAACTGTTTTGTAGAAAACTCTTTGTAAGGGAGCAAGAGTAGAAACAGGGTGAGAGATAAACGTGACTTCACATAGCAGGTGGTGATGTACAAAAGTGGGTATATTGGGGATTTTAGATCAATGGAGCAGATCTACATTACTCTAAGGGGGGGGACCCTCAATGATAAAAACAAGGAGCAAAATATTACAAAGTTTGAATTAGTAGTTAATGTCCGAAAGAAACAATTATGTCCAAAAGAAACATATATGTACTAAATGTTCCATGTGGGTACATAGGCATGTATGTAACGCACAGGAAATAGCTTGATGTTATAGAAGAAAATAGATAACTATAGGGTAGAGTTTAGAGAGGTAATCAAAGGCACTTTATCTTTTTGTTTTAAAGCTTTTTTTGACAAAGAGAATATATTCATATATTTAATGTGTAAGTAAAAATTAACTTTATGAAAACTTTAGAAGGGCTTTTGAGTAACTGGCGGTAATGGTGACATACTTTTTTTTACTCTATATCCCCCTTAAAACCACACATGGTGTTCAAGAGAATAAGAAGACAAGACACAGACTTGGAGAAAATATTTATAAAAGATGTACCTCATAAAGGACTGTTATCCAAAATATACATAGACCTCTTAAAACTAAATTTAAAAATTAACAAACCAATTTAAACCCTGAAAAAACACCTCACTGAAGAAAATATACAGATGGCAATTAAGCATTTGAGAAGGTGCTCACCATCATCTAAACACCATATGTCATTAGGGAATTGCAAATTAAAACAGCAATGAGATCTGCTAGAATGGTCAAAATTCAAAAAACTGGTAACACCAAATCCTAGTGAGGAAGCAACAGAATTTCCTACCCACTGCTTGTAGGAACGCAAAATGGTACAGCCACTTTGGAAGACAGTCTTAGTTTGGCAATTGTCTAAGTCTTTTTCAGGCTGTCACAACAGGATAAATTAGACTGGGTGGCTTGTAAACACAGAATTTTTTTTTCTCACAGTTCTTGAGGCTGAGAAATCCAAGCTCAAGGTATTGTCAGATATGGTATCTGGTGAGGGCCTTTCCTGTTTCAAAGCCAGCAATCTTCTCCCCGCGTCCTTGCTCTGCAGAAGGGGTGAGGGGCTCTCTAGGGTCTCTTTTATAAGGACACTAATCCCACTTAAGCGTACTTGACCCTCCAAAGGCACCATCCCCTAATATTATTGCACTGGGGGTTAGGATTTCAACATAAGAATTTGGGGGGGACACAAACTTTTAGTTTCTGGCAGCAGTTTCTTATATAACTAATTATACTCTTTCTTTCTTTCTTTTTATAAAATTTTATTTTTAAGTAATCTCTACACCCAATGTCGGGCTCAAACTCACAAACCTGAGATCAAGAGTCATTCCCCCCTCCACCCCCAACCAGCTAGGCCTGCAGGGACCCAGGAGGTAAACACACTCTTGTCACTGGGTCCAGCCAGCACCCTCCTTGGTCTTTGACCAGACGAGTTGGAAACTTACAGCCGCACAGGAAGCCGCACACTGATGTTTATAGCAGCTTTACTCATAATCGCCAAAACTTGGAACCTTCTCCCTCAGTAGATGATAAATAAACTGTGCTACATCCAGACTATGGAATGTTATTCAGTGCTAAAAACAAATGAGCTATGAAGCCATGAAAAGACACAGAGTAACTTTAAGTGCATATTGCTAAGTGAAAGAAATGAATCTGGAAAATGACATGTTTTATGATTCCAACTATATGACATTCTGGAAAAGACAAAACCATGAAGACAGAAAAAGTAAAAAAGTAGTTGCTAGGGGATGAGAGAAGGGAGAGATGAATAGGAAGATTTTGGGGGGCAGTGAAACTATTCTCTGTGATTCTATAATGGTATGTGCATGTCTTTACACAAATGTGGAAACCCGTAGAATGTGCAACACCGAGAGTGAAACCTACTGGGGTAAACTATGGACTTTGGGTGATGATGATGTGTCAGCAATGTAGGTTTGTTGATTGACTGTAACAAATATTCCACTTTGGTTCGCATTGTTGGTAGTGCTGAAGAATGTGTGTGTGTGTGTGTGCATGCACACATACGTATGCGTGTATGTGTTGGGGCAGGAAACATATGAGAAATGCCTGTAACTTCCACTAAATTTTGCTGTGAACCCAAAACTGCTCTAAAAAATAAAGTCTATTTTTGTAATGGGGGTTCCTCAAAAAGCTAAACATGGAATTATTATACAGCCCAGTCATTCCCTTCCTCTCTATATATCCAAAAGCACTAAAAATAGGATTCAAATATACACTTGTACACTGTAACATCAGTGCACAAGTATATATTTTAAAATTTTGTTTATTATTTATTTTTTTTTATTTAGAGAAAGCCCACCTGTGCACACAGGGGCATGGCAGAGAGGGAAGGTGTTAATAACACTGTTATTCACAAAGTACCAAAGGCAGAAACCACCCTAAGGTGCATCAACAGACATAGTATTGTTTTAAATTTTTTTAATGTTTTATTTAGAGAGAGAGAGAGACAGACAGCATGGGCAGGGGAGGGTCAGAGAGAGAGGGAGTCACAGACTGAAACAGGCTCCAGGCTCTGAGCTGGCAGTCAGCACAGAGCCCGACGCGGGGCTCGAACCCACGAACCGCGAGATCATGACCCAAGCGAAAGTTGGACTCTTAACAGACTAAGCCACCCAGGCGCCCCAATACAGTATTTTTTTTAGTGTTTATTTAGAGAGAGAGACACACCGTGTGAGCAGGGGAGGGGCAGAGACAGAGGGAGACACAGAATAGGAAGCAGCTCCAGGCTCTGAGCTGTCAGCACAGAGCCTGATGCAGGGCTTGAATTCATTAGCCATGAGATCATGACCTGAGCTGAAGTCAGACGCTTAACTGACTTGAGCCACCTAGGCACCCCAAAAATGGCAAGTTTTAAGTTAAATATATTTTACCATCATTTTTTAAGAAGGGAGTAAAACCACCTATATCTCAAATTATGAAAAACAAGATTTTCATATTGATAGTACTGAACACAGATCAAAAATTTATTTTAATTATTAATGTGAAAACCAGCAGAATGACAACTCTGATTCACTTCAAATGTGAGAAACCTGGATTTGTATAAACAGTGATAAAAGGAAGGCTGTAATATAATTGCTGGGTTAAATACAGCTGGCTTTTTTTTTTTTTTCTTTAAGTTTCTTTCTTTCTTTGGAGAGCACAGGATGCGATCAGGGGAGTGATGTCCAGCAGAGGAGGGAAGAGAGTCCCACGAAGGTTCTGACTGTCAGCTCAGAGCCTGATCCAGGGCTCGAACTCCCCAACTGTGAAATCATGACCTGAGCTGAAACCAAGAGTTGGATGCTTAACCAACTGAGCCGCCCAGGCGCCCCACAGCTGACTCTTCACCACTGTGGGGGTTAGGGATGCCGGCTCCCTACGCAATTGAAAATCCATGCATCATTTTTGACTCAAAACTGAACTATGAATAACCTGCTGTCAACTGGGGAGTCAAAAATTGATTAAGTGGGGCACCTGGGTGGCTCAGGTTGGTTAAATGTCTGACTTCGGCTCAGGTCATGATCTCACAGTTCGTGAGTTCGGGTCGTGGGTTTGAGCCCCGCATCGGGCTCTGTGCTGACAGCTCAGAGCCTGGAGCCTGCTTCGGATTCTGTGTCTCCCTTTCTCTGCCCCTCCCCACTCATGCTCTGTCTCCCTCTCAAAAATAAACATTTAAAAAAATTGGTTAAGCATCCAACTCTTGGTTTCTAATATATGAATATTAGAATATTTTTAATATGCAGAAATATTATAGAAATATATATTCTATAATATATAGAAACTCTGGTTTTGACAATAGTCTAATATGACTAGTATAAACAATACATATTTTATGTTATATGTCTTACACACTGTATTCTTATAATAAAGTAAGCTAGAGAAAAGAAAATGATATTAAGAAAATCGTTAAGGAAAAGAAACTATATTTATAGTACTGAACAGCATATTTTAAAAATCTGTGTATAAGTGAGCCCGTGCACTTCAATTTGTGTTGTTCAAGAGCCAATTGTGTAAAAGTGGTCAATATCTTTTAGAAAAATAAAATCATAACCTTTGAGATTATAGTCTTCAGTAAACAGAAAACAATAATCACATCGTGTTATTCGGCTCGGGCTATGAAAACAGAATACCACAGACAAGTGGCTGAAACAACAGAAATCTCTATTTTTTATATTGTGGAGGTTGAAAGTCCAAGATCACAGTGCCAGCAGATCGGTGTCTGGTGAGGTCTCCCCTCCTGGCTGGGAGACAGACATCTTCTCCCTTTGTCCGCATGGTATCCCTTCTCTGCACGCAGTGTGGGGAAGCTCCCATGTCTTTTCTTACAAAGACACCAGTTCTATTGGACTAAGACCCTACCCTTAACCTTCACTTAACCTTTATTACCTCCTTATAGGTCCTATATCCAAATGCAGTCACATTAGGCGTCAGGGTTTCAATGTATGAATTTGATATGGGGACACAATTCAGTCCGTATGACACATCTTACTAGTGTTCTACAAGTTAACTTCTAACTTTACAATGTCGTAAAATATCTGGGCCCTTTTCATTTGTAAACAATAAGTCAAATCAAGTTACATCTCCTGAAGAACTAGAAAGTGCTACAACAAGATATTAAATCACGTAATCATCTTTTGTTGCCTCCAAACTTCGGAAAATATCCCAAACAGAGTAGATTACAGGTATCTCTCAGATGAATTAACATGGCTCTAATTCATTTTAATTGCTACATAATCAATCCATAGTGTAAATGTTCTACAGATAATCTATTCCCCATACTGAGGTGTTTTTCCCCCAACTTTTTACACTACCAATGATATTGTTTTTATATCTTTTTATATATGTTTCTTGACACTAATGATTTTATTTTTTTTCTTTCATAGTTTATTGTCAAGTTGGTTTCCATAAAACACTCAGTGCTCATCCCAACAAGTGCCCTCCTCCATGCCCATCTCCCTTGACGCTTTTATTACTATAAGATAGAGCCACAAAGCAGGGCTATCTGAATCAAAGGAAATAGATATTCTAATTTGAATGTTGTTGCCATGCCATTTTAATAAATTTTGGCCATTTTAGGTTTACTCCTACATGTATTCTAATCTAGTTGGGTCAAACAATCCTAATGGGGCATTTGGGTGGCTCAGTTGGTTAAGCGTCTTTCAGTTTCCAATCGGTTATGGTCTCACAGTTCATGAGTTTGAACTCCGTGCTGACACTGCAGAGCCTGCTTGGGATTCTCTCTCTCCTCGTCCCTCTCCTGAAAGAAGTAAATAAACTTCAACAAAAATTGAAAATAAAAATCCTAACAGGATTGAAAATGCTGATATCAGGGCACCTGGGTATCTCGGGAAGTGAGGCGTCTGACTTCAGCTCGGGTCATGAGCTCACAGTTCAAGCCCGTTTCTGTGCTGACAGCTCAGAGTCTGCAGCCTGCTTTGGATTCTGTGTCTCCGTCTCTCTTTACCCTTCCCCCACTTGGGCTCTGTCTCTGTCTCTCAAAACTGAATAAAAGTTAAAAAAAAATTTTAAAAACAATACTGATAGCCTGTTGATAGCTGTAGACATTCCGTGAAGAGATGACAGGAATATTGCATGCCAAGGACTTGATGACAAGGACTGTTTAAGCCCTGAATATAAAAAACAAAACAAAAACTGTATCGTTATTGGTTCAGAGAAAACGTTAATATTTTTCTGCTAAAAAAAAGCCCACACAGAACTAGAATTTAAAAAAAAACTTGAATAATATCTACAATAAAATGAGATGATATAGCAGCCTCATGAACTCCAAAGCATAAGCAAATAGCAACAAACCACCAAAAACTGCTAGAGGTAAACAGTACCTGCACCTGTGCAGGAGGAAACAGGGGAGAAATAGAGAACTAAAATCTTCAGTCACTAAGAGGTATTCACTGGGAAGCCCCCATGAAACAGTTTGAGCATAAAACCTGAAACTCCAGCATTTTGTGCAAGTTGCCTCAGAAAGATAAAAAGGTACTGAGAGAGATGGTCACATAAATTCTCAAAACTAACCACCTAAATCCCCCTTCCTAGGGGTGTTAAATATTTAAGTAGTTCATAGACAACACAGAGGAAAAAGTGGATACAGATAAAACAAGTTACAGCGCAGAGACAGGACCAGACCATCTCAGAAAGGAAGCCGCTTCCTAGCTTTTCATAAAAACACCAGAAGATGGCACTATAGAGCTGCGAAATTGGCAAAACTATTAAATTCTACCTCTTAAAGTTTAGAAAACTAATTTAAAGTAAAAATAGATAACAAAAAAAGATCCACGTTAAATCTTGTACATAGTTAATGTACTTTGTTAAATAGAGACGGAGAAACCAGCTAAGTTCCCCAAAGAAAATAAAAGGACATCAGGAACTTAGGCTTGTAAAACAAGATGGCAACAACAGCTTACTATTTCTTTTTTATTTTTATTTTTATTTTTATTTTTTATTTTTTATTTCTAGGATAGAGAGAGACAGCGTGAACAGGGGAGGGTCAGAGAGAGAGGGAGCCTCTGAAACAGGCTCCAGGCTCCGAGCTGGCAGTCAGCACAGAGCCCGACGCGGGGCTCGAACCCACGAACCGTGAGATCATGACCCAAGCGAAAGTCGGACGCTTAACCGACTAAGCCACCCAGGCGCCCCAACAGCTTACTATTTCAAAACTAGTTGAAAGACATTAAAAATGTAAAGAATTGAAAAAAACAACATAAGAACCAGAAAAAAATCAGAAATGAGGTAACAATTCAGAAAAGAATCACTTTAGAAACACAGGAAAAACTAGAAGAAACACAAAGTGAATAAGCACTGAAAAATGTCCTAAGAGAAAAACAAGAAAAGGAAGAAATCAAACAGAAATGAAGAAAGAAATGAAAAATATTCAAGAGAAAGAGCAAACAGAGAAGACAGGCAAAGAAGATTTCATACATATATAAATATGAGTACAATAAAACGATATGTATTATAAAATCACAAAATATAATATAGTATAATAACCTTTATTTATCTAAGAGTCATCAAAGAAAAAAATCAAAGCAAGGAAAGAGAATAAATATTTTAAATATAATTCAAGAAAGTTTTACACCCAGATTGAAACATTGAAAGGATACCTATGTATCTGGGAAAACTGACTCTGAATGACAAATACTGAAACATATTTTTTTCCTTAAACATATTTTTAAAAATTATTAGACCAAGGGTGCCTGACTGGCTCATTCAGTAGGGCATGCAACTCCTGATCTTAGGGCTGTGAGTTCAAGCTCACATTGTGAGGTGATTGTGGAGCCTACTTTAAAAAAACAAATTATTAGATTTTTAAAAAACTTTTCTTTAATGTTTTATTTATTTCTGAGAGAGAGCGAGAGACAGCATGAGCAGGGGAGGGTCAGAGAGAGAGGGAGTCACAGAATCTGAAACAGGCTCCAGGCTCTGAGCCAGCTGTCAGCACAGAGCCCGACGCGGGGCTCGAGCCCACAAACCATGAGACCATGACTTGAGCTGAAGTCGAACGCTTAACCGACTGAGCCACCCAGGCGCCCCTAGACTTTTTAAGGAGAAGAGAAAATATTCTTTGGAGGTTCAAAGTACAAGAGATAAAAGAAAATTTATTATGGCACTTGTGTGGCTCAGTCTGTTGAGCATCTGACTTCCGCCCAGGTCACCATCACTTGGTTTGTGAGTTTGAGCCCCACATCAGGCTCGCTGCTGTCAGTCTCTTAGTTCAGGGCCCACTTTGGATCTTCTGCCCCCCTCTCTGCTCCTCTCCCACTTGTGTTCTGTCAAAAAAAATTTTTTTTAAATTTATTGTCACTATTCTTGATATAATTCTTTATGCCAACAAACAATAAATAGATTTTTTTTAATTTTTTTAAAATATTTTAAATGTTTTTATTTATTTCTAGGAGAGAGAGTGTGTGTGTGAGCAGGGGAGGGTCAGAGAGAGAGGGAGTCACAGACTGAAACAGGCTCCAGGCTCCGAGCTGGCAGTCAGCACAGAGCCCGACGCGGGGCTCGAACCCACGAACCGCGAGATCATGACCTAAGCGAAAGTCGGACGCTTAACTGACTAAGCCACCCAGGCACCCCTCAAAAATAAATTTAAAAAAAACATTTTAAAAAATTTAAGTTTTAGTTTAAATTCCATTTAGTTAAAGGGGCGCCTGGGTGGCTCAGTCAGGTAAGCATCTGACTTCAGCTCAGGTCATGATCTCACAGTTTGTGAGTTCGAGCCCCACGTCGGGCTCTGTGCTGACAGCTCAGAGCCTGGAGCCTCCTTCGGATTCTGTGTCTTCCTTCTCTCTCTGCCTCCCTTCCTTGTGCTCTGTCTCTCTTTCTCAAAAATGAGTAAACATTTAAAAAATAATAACAAATAAATTCCAGTTAGTTAAAATACAACGTAATATTATTTCGGGTGTACAGTATAATGTAACAATTCTATATATCGTCTGTTGCTCATCAGAACAAGTACACTCCTTTATCCCCACCACGTATCTAAACTTTCTGGTAAACATCAGTTTCTTCTCTATAGTTAAGAGTCTCTTTCTTGGTTTGCCTCTCTCTCTGTTTTTTTCCTTTGTTTATTTTGTTTTTTTAAATTCCACAAATGAGCGAAATCATATGGTATTTGTCTTTCTCTGACTGGCGGGCTTATTTCCTCTGCGTAATACTTTCTACCTCCATCCATGTAATTTCAAATGGCAAAATTACATTCCTTTATATGGCTCTGTAATATTCCATTGTATATATATATATATACACCACTACCTCTTTGTCCATTTGTTAATCAGTGGACACTTGTGCTGTTTCCGTAATTTGGCTATTGTAAATAATGCTACTAGCAGCACAGGTGCATCCCTTTGAATCAGTACTTTTGTATAGTTTGGATAAATATCTAGTAGTGTGGTTGCTGAATCATAGGATAGTTCTATTTTTAAGTTTGTGAGTAACTTCCTCTGTTTTCCAGAGTGGCTGCACCCGTGTGTATCCCCACCAACAGTGCATGAGGGTCCCCTTCTCTACATCCTAACTAACACCTGTTTTGATTTTAGCCATTCTGACAGGTGCGAAGTGGCATCTCGTTGTGGTTTTGATTTGCATTTCCCTGCTGATGAGTGATGTTCAGCATCTTCTTGTGTGTTCATCTGGAGGTCTTCTTTGGAAAAATGTCTATTCACGTCTTCTGCCCATTTCTTAACTGGATTATTTATTTTTTGGGTGTGGAGTTTGATAAGTTCTTAATGTATCTTGGATACTAACCATTTATTGAATGTGTCATCTGTAAATACCATCTCTCATTCCATAGGTGGGCTTTTAGTCTTATTGACTATTTCCTTTGATGTGCAGAAGCTTTTAATTTAATGTCGTTTCAATAGTTTATTTTTGCTTTTCTTTCCCTTACCTCAGGAGACATATCTAGAAAGATTGCTAAAGCCAATGTCAATGAGGTTACTGCCTGTGCTCTCCTCTAGGATTTTGATAGTTTCAGGTCTCAGATTTGGGTCTTTCATCCATTTTGAATATATTTTTGGGTATGATGTAAGAAAGTTGTCCAGTGCCAACTGTAATGCAACAGTAATGTTGCTATTGAGTTTCCCAACACATGTGTTGAAGAGACTATCTTTTTCCTATTGGATATTCTCTCCCCAGTTTTGTTGAAGATTAGTTGACCAGGCAGTTGTGGGCTCATTTCTGGGTTTTCTATTCTGTTCTATTGATCTATGTGTCCATTTTTCTGTCAGTACCATACTGTTTTGATTACTACAGCTTCGTAATGTAACTTGAGGCCCAGAATTGTGATGTCTCCAGCTTTGCTTTTCTTTTCCAAGATTGCTTTAGTTATTCGGGGTCTTTTGTGATCCCATACAAATTTTAGGATTGTTTGTTCTAGCTCTGTAAAAAATGCTGTTGGTATTTTGACAGGGATTGAGTTAAATGTGTACATAGCTCTGGGGAGTATAGACATTTTAACAATGTTTGTTCTTCCCATCCTTGAGCATAGAATGTCTTTTCATAAACGTCTCTCCTTAAATTATTTAAAAAGCATTCGGAGTTACAGTAATACCAGCATTTGCACTAATGTTTATTCTTTTAAATGGATTAGTCTTCTAAATAATTTAGAAAACAAAACAGTGGTTTGTATACAATAATACTAGCTTTAAATTTGTCCATGTTTTTACCTTTTTTGAGGTCTTTATTTCTCCATACAGCTTTGAGTTACAGCCCTAGTATCTGCTTCTTTCACAGTAAAAGACTCCCTTGGGTATCTCTTGCAGGGCAGGTCTAGTGGTCATGAATGCTGGACTTTTGTTTATCTGGGATGTTTTTTATTTCTTTCTCACTGTTGAATCAATTTTTTCTCCAATATAGGATTCATACTTGACAGCTTATTGTTTTTGCACTTTGACCATATCAGTCCACTATTTTCAGGCCTCCAAAGATCCCATGTATGTGATGATATGATTTTTTCTTCCTACTTTCAAGAGTCTTATTTTGTGTTTAGCTTTTAAAAGCTTGTTGTGTCTCAGTTAAGGTCTCTTTGAGCTCATTTTACTTGAAGTTCATTGAGCTTCCTGTTTATATTCATGTCTTTCATCAAATTTGAGATGCTTTCAGCCATTATTCCTTCAAGTACTTTGCTGCCCCTTTCTTTCTCTCTTATCGTCTGGGATTCCTACAATCAATGTGTTGTTTTTGATGGTGTCCTATAGATCACTTAGGCTCTGTTTACTATTCTTTGAGCTTTTTTCTTTTTCTCAGCTTCCATAATTCCATTCTTCTATCTTCAAGTTCACTGATTCTTTCTTTAGCATGCTCAAATCTGCCTTTGAATCCCTCTAGTAAAATTTTCATTTCTGTGATTGTACTTTTTAGCACTAGAATATGTTTGCTTCCTGTTTAGATAGGCTTTATTGATATTTACATTTTTGTTCATAATCATTTTGTTGACTTTCTCTATATCTTCCTTTTGATCATCTTTTAAAAATTTTTTTTAAGTGTTTATTTATTTTTGAGAAGGGGCGGAGTTGCAGAGAGAGACAGAGAGACAGAATCCAAGGTGGGCTACAGGCTCTGAGCTGTCAGCACAGAGATCCACATGAGACTCGAACTCATGAACTGTGAGATCATAACCTGACCCAAAGTCAGACTCTTAACTAACGAAGCCACCAAGGTGCATTAGTTCTTTGATCACCTTTAATATGATTGTTTTAAAGTTTTGTCTACTATAGCTGCCATTATGTCAACAGTTAATATTGAATAATTTTCTTTTCCTTTGAATCATCTGTACTTTCCTCTTTCTTTGTGTGCTTTGTGATGTTTGGTAATATGCTGGACATTTCAATCTACGTGATAACTCTGGAAATCAGATTCTCCCCCTTTGTCAGACTTTACTGGATTTTGTTATTTTTTACTGTTTTTTAAAAAAATTTTTAATGTTTTTGTTTATTTTTGGGGGGAGATGAGGAGATGGGCAGAGAGAGGGAGGCAGAGGATCTGAAGTGGGCTCTGACCTGACAACAGAGAACTGAAGCAGGGCTTGAACTCACAAACTGTGAGATCACGAACTGAGCTGAAGTTGGACACTTAACCAACTGAGCCACCCAGGTGCCCCTGTTTTTAATATTTTTGTAGTCTGTTTGTGTACCAAGAATCAACCTGAGGTCAGTTAAAACACTTAAGATCTTTTCACATTTTTTCTGAGCCTTCCCTTGGGCTTACATGGTCACTCTCTAATTTTTCTCATGTAAGCAATTGCTTTTAAATATCTCAGTCTTTAATGTCCAGCTTCCCAAAGGTTAAATGTGAAAAATGAAAGGGGTGGAGGAGAGTGTGCATGGATATAACATAATTTTAAGATCTGGTTCCCAATTTATTGATATTTGGTTATTTCCTTTTTTTTGGTTTGCTATTAGAAATAAAGCCACAATCTTGTGCATAAGTGTTTTAGTGTTTTGTTAGTATATGTCTGAGATAGAATCTTAGAAGTTAATTTCTGTTTTTAAATGTGAAGTTTATGACACTCTTAAATCAACACCAAACGATTTTTTGAACACCTAGGAAACTGATCTCAGGGTTAACCCACCAATCTTCATAACTTGAGACACAGAAATTGGCAGGTACTTGGTATGGAGAGGCGAACTGGTGAAGAGAAAAGCCACAGAGGGTAGGAAGCCATTTTTAAGAAGGGAGGACAGAAAGAGACACAGAAAGAGAAAGGGGGAGAGTGAGGCACTTCGGGATGGTGCAAGAAAAACATTCCCCCTGAAAGTAGCTGGAGAGAAAGAAAGATAAAGAGTGAAAACATTTTCAAGGGACTGAACAAGAAATCTATTCCCCAAAACCATTGGCGAGGAGAAAGGAGAAAGTTTCAGTACCACCAGGATTCTAAAAACAGTGGAGCACAGAGTCTGAAGGTCTGGTGCTCAGTGCCTAGAGGTGCTCTGGTAAGGAAGCAGGGTGAATCCCCAGGAGCAGGCAGCAGGATTTCATGTCACACATGAAAGGTACATGTGTGACACAGGGAGAAGCTGTTCCCCTGCATGGAATGCATTTGGTAGAAGCCTTATGGCCTCCCCACCGGCAAAGGTCTCAGTGGATGCCAGAGAGCAGCCATGTTTGCTGGTATTGAAACAACGATGCCAGAGTACCGTTAAACCTAATGCTGGCCAGGGACGCCTGGGTGGCTTAGTCGGTTAAGCGTCCGACTTTCGCTTAGGTCATGATCTCACGGTTCGTGGGTTCGAGCCCCGCATCAGGCTCTGTGCTGACTGCCAGCTCAGAGCCTGGAGCCTGTTTCAGAGTCTCTGACTCCCTCTCTCTCTGACCCTCCCCTGCTCACGCTGTCTCTCTCTCTCTCTCTCCTAGAAATAAATAAAACATTAAAAAAAAAAACCCTAATGCTGGCTGTGTATTGTAATTTGCTATGATTGCTGAACCTCTATCGTGAACTTCACGATCACATGAACGTTTTCTGCGACAAGCTCGCATCTGGCCAGTGGGGGTCCCTCCCCACTGAGGGTCTCATTGAGATCCATCCCCAAGAGTCAATGTGGGTCCAAGTCCCTGGGGTTTCTGAAGTGTGGGGTTTGAAACACAACCCCATCTGAGATAAAACTCCGGAGGGAAGCGGCACCTTATAGGCAGACAACTTGGACATGGACAGGGTAGAGGTGGGGTGTGGACAGAGGCGTGAAACGAAAAAAAGTGTGCTTGATCACAGATCAATGAGAGCATGAAGTTCCTGTGCCAGAAACGAGGAAGCTGGGTGAAGGCATTTCCACTGCTCCCACACACGCCAGCAGGTGCATGCACACAGGCGCACTAATCCACCTCAGTAAGCTAAGCAGTGCCACCTAGTAGAGAGCAGAGCCGTTGCACTAAGCCCGAATCCAACATCACCGTCCAAAGCACATCCTCTAGGAGACCAGCACACTCACTACACTTGCTTAGTGTTCAGACGATAGAGTCCTTCATAACTTCAGTTCTAGGAAAACTGGATGTAACTTCATTGAGGTTTCATTCTGTTTGCTGGTTCATTTATTTTCTTGTTTTCTTTGTTTCTGTTTTTGTGTACATTGTTTTCTTCTTTTCTTTCTTTTCTTCCTCTTTTTTGGATGCAGAAAGAGAAATTTTTATTTGTTTTTAACTTTATTTTTTGTTTCATAAAAGTTTTTTATTCTCTTTCATTTTCTTTCTTTTGTTTCATTCTATTTTACTATAAATTTTTTAATTTTTAATTTTTTCTTACCTTTTTTCTTACTTTTCCCTTTTTTATCTATTCTATCAAGCTTTTTTCAACAAGCAGACTGAAACACACCTAGGATCTAGTTTCCTTTATTTGATTTTTTTATTTGTTTTCAATTTTTAATTTTATTACTATTTCTCTTCCTCCAAAATGACAAAATGAAGGAATTCACAGCAAAAGAAATAACAGGAAGAAATGACAGCCAGGGCCTTAATCAACACAGATATAAATAAGATGTCTGAATTAGAATTTAGAACCACGATAATGGAAATACTAGCTGGGGTTGGGAAAAAAGCATAGGAGACACCAGAGAATGCCTTTCTGCAAAGATAAAAGAAATAAAATCCAAAATAAGATAAAATAAAATAAAATCCAGTCAGACTGAAATTAAAAATGCTATAACCGAGATGCAATCTTGAATGGCTGCCATGATGGCAAAGGTGGATGAAGCAGAGCAGCAAATCAGTGATATAGAAGTAAAATTATGGAGAGTAATGAAGCAGAAAAAAAGAGGAAACAAAGCCAAAAGATCACAATACAAGACTTAGAGAACTCAGTGACTTATTAAAAAGGAATAACATCTGGGGCACCTAGATGGATCAGTTGGTTAAGCGTCCAACTTTAGCTCAGGTCATGTTCTCACAGGTAGTGGGTTTGAGCCCCATGTCAGGCTCTGTGCTGATGGCTTAGAGCCTGGAGCTTGCTTCAGACTCTGTATCTCCCTCTCTCTCTATGCCCCTCCCCTATTTGTGTCCTCTCTCTCCCTCATCTCCCCTCTCTCAAAAATAAATAAATAAGCACTACCAGAAAGAAAAAAAAAAAGAATAACATCCGAATCATAGAAGTCCCATAAGATGAAGAGAGACAAAAGGGGACAGAAGGTTTATGTGAGCAAATTATAACAGAAAACGTTCCTAATCTGGGGAAGAACACAGACATCAAAGCCCAAGAAGCACAGAGAACTCATATTAAATTCAACAAAAATCAACCATCGCCAAGGCATATCATCGTCAAATTCACAAAATACACAGACAAGGAAAGAATTATTAAAGAAGCAAAAGAAAAAAGTTGTCCTTAACCTATAAGAGAAGACAGATCACGTTTACATTCACAGCAGACCTATCCACAGAAACGTGGCAGGCCAGAAAGTGTTGGTAGGATATATTCAACATGCTGAATTGGAAAAGTATAAAGTCAAGAATTCTTTATCCAGCAAGGCTGTTATTCAAAATAGAAGGAGAGGTAAAGAGTTTCCCAGACAAACAAAAACTAAAGCTGTGACCACTAAATCAGCCCTGCAAGAACTTTTAAGGGGGACTCTTTGAGTGGAGAAAAGACAAAACAAAACCAAAAAGACCAAAGGCAACGAAGAAAGGACCAGAGAACACCACGAAGAACTCCAAATCTACAGGCAACACAATGGCAATAAATTCATAACTTTCAGTACTCACCCTAAATATAAATGCACCAAATGCGCCAATCAAAAGACATAGGGTAACAGAATGAGTAAGAAGACCTATCTATATGCTGCTTACAGGAAGCTCATTTTAGATCTAAAGACACCTGCTGATTGAAAGTAAGGAGATAGAGAACCATCTATCATGCTAATTGTCACCAAAAGAAAGCTTATATCAGACAAACTAGATTTTAAAATGAAGACTGTAACAAGAGATGAAGAATGGCATCATATCATAATTAAGGGGTCTATCCACCAAGAAGTTCTAACAATTACAAATATTTATGTCCTCAACATTGAGCTCACAAAGATATAAGTCAATTAATCACAAACATAAGGAAACTCAATGATAATACTATAATAGTAGAAGACTTCAACACCCCACTGACAGGAATGGACAGATTATCTAAACAAAAAATCAACAAGGAAACAGTGGCTTTGAATGACACACTGGACTGGATGGACATAAGAGATGTATTCAAAACATTTCCTCATAAAGCAGCAGAATACACATTCTTCTTCAGTGCACATGGAACATTTTCCAGAATAGATCACAAACTGGGTCACAAATCAGCCCTCAATAAGTACAATAAGATCGACATCATACCTTGCATATTTTCAAATGACAACATTATGAAACTCAAAATCTACCATGAGAAAAACTTTGGAAATACCATGAATACCTGGAGATTAAAGAACATCCTACTGAGGAATGAATGGTTTAACCAAGAAATCAAAGAGGAAATTAAAAAGTACATGAAAGCCAATGAAAATGAAAACATGAAAGACCAAAACCTCGGCAATGCAGCAAAGGCAGTCATAAGAGGGAAGTATATAGCAATTCAGGCCTTCCTAAAGATACACAAATACACGATTACACAATCATACAACTAAAAGAGCTGGAAAAAGAACAGCAAATAAAGCCAAAAAAACAGCAGAAGGAGAAACAATAAAGATTAGAGCAGAAATCAATGATATTGAAATTAAAAAAAACAACAACAGTAGAACCAAACAATGAAACCAGGAGTTAAATCTTTAAAAGAATTAACAGAATTGATAAATGCCTAGCCAGACTGATCAAAAAGAAAAAGGATGGGGCGCCCGGGTGGCTCAGTCTGTTGGGCATATGACTTCGGCTCAGGTCATGATCTCATGGTTCGTGGGTCAAGCCCCGCGTCGGGCTCTGTGCTAACAGCTAGCTCAGAGCCTGGAGCCTGTCTTCGGATTCTGTGTCTCCCTCTCTCTGACCCTCCCCTGCTTGTGCTGTCTCTCTCTGATTCTCAAAAATAAATAAATTTAAAAAAGAAAAGAAAAAGGAAAGGACCCAAATAAATAAAAATTATGAGTAAAAGAGGAGAGATAACAGCCAACACAGCAGAAATACAAATAATAATAAGAGAATAGTATGAGCAATTATATGCCGATAAATTGAGCGATCTGAAAGAAAAATGACAAATTCCTAAAAACATATAAACTACCAAACTTAAAAAGGAAGAAATACAAACTGTGATCAGACCCATAACCAGAGGAGATATTTTTTTAATGTAATTTATTGTGCAATTGGCTTACATACAATACCCAGTGCTCATCCCAATGAGTTACCTCCTCAATGCTCATCACCCACTTCCTCCTCTCCCCCACCCCTCATCAACCCTCAGATTGTTCTCTGTATTTAAGAATCTTTTATGGTTTGCCTCCCTCCCTCTCTGTCTGCAAGTATTTTTCCCCCTTTTCTTCCCCCATGGTCTTCTGTTAGATTTCTCATGAATCACGTATGAGTGAAAACATATGATATCTGATATCTGTCTTTCTCTGACTGACTTGTTTCACTCAGCCACATTGCTGCAAATGGGATGATTTTATTCTTTCTCATTGCCTGTATTAGTTCATTGTATATATATAATCCACATCTTCTTTATCCATTCATCAGCTGATGGACATTTAGGCTCTTTCCATAATTTGATTATTATTGAAAGTGCTGCTATAAACATAGGGGTATATGTGCCCCTATGCATCAGCACTCCCGTATCCCTTGGGTAAATTCCTAGCAGTGCTATTGCTAGGTCATGGGGTAGTTCTGTTTTTAATTTTTTTGAGGAACCCCCACACTGTTTTCCATTTTGCATTCCCATCAACAGTAAGAGCATTTCTCAACATCCTCTCCAGCATCTATAGTCTCCTGATTCGTTCATTTTACCAGCAAAGATATTGAATCAGTAATCAAAAATCTCCCAAAAAAGAAGTGTCCAGGGTGGATGGCTTTCCAGGGGAATTGTACCAAACATTTAAAGAAGAGTTAAGACCTATTCTTTTGAAGCTGTTTCAAAACATAGAAATGGAAGAACACTTCTAAACCCATTCTATGAGGCCAGCATTACATTTATTCCAAAACCAGACAAGGGTCCCACTAAAAAGGAGAACCACAGACCAACTTCCCTGACAAACATGGATGCAAATATTCCCAACAAGATACTAACAAACCAGATCCAACAATACATTAAAAGAATTACTCACCGTGATAAAGTGAGATTTATACCTGGGATGCAAAGCTAGTTCAATATCTGCAAGTCAATCAATGTGATACATCACATTAATAAAAGAAAGGATAAGAACCACATAATCCTCTCAATAGATGCAGAAAAAGCATTTGACAAAGTTCAGCATCCTTTCTTGGTAAAACCTTCAAGAAAGCAGGAATAGAAGGAACATACCTCAAGATGATAAAAGCTATACATGAAAGACCCACAGCTAATATCATCCTCAATGGGGAAAAACTGAGAGCTTTCTCCCCTAATTTAGGAACATGACAGGGATGTCCACTCTCACCACTGTTATTCAATATAGTGAATTGAATATATGTATTATATATATATATTATATATATATAATATATATATAGCCTCAGCAATCAGAAAACAACAAAAAATAAAAGGCATCCAGATTGGCAAGGGGGAAGGCAAACTTTCACTCTTCGCAGATGACATGATATTCTATGTGGAAAACCCAAAAAGTTCCACCAAAAAACTGCTAGAACTGATGCATGAATTCAGCAAAGTTGCAGGATATAAAATCAACACACAGAAATTGATTGCATTTCTATACACCAATAATGAAGCAGCAGAAAGAAATATCAAGGAGGGGCACCTGGGTGGCTTAGTCGGTTAAGCGTCCGACTTTCGCTTGGGTCATGATCTCGTGGTTCGTGGGTTCGAGCCCCGCGTCGGGCTCTGTGCTGACTGCCAGCTCAGAGCCTGGAGACTGTTTCAGACTGTGACTCCCTCTCTCTCTGACCCTCCCCTGCTCGTGCTGTCTCTCTCTCTCTCCCCTAGAAATAAAGCACTAAAAAAAAAAAAAAAAAAAAGAACTACCCTATGGCCCAGCAATTGTATTACTAGATATTTGCCCAAAGGAGACAAAAATGCTAATTCAAAGGGTCACACGCATCCCAGTGTTTATAACAGCACTGTTGTCAATAGCTGAAGTATGGAAAGAAACCAAATGTTCATCAACTGATGAATGGATAAGAAGATGTGGTATGTGGGGCATGTGTGTGTGTGTGATGAAAGTGAATGAAATCTTGCTATTTGCACAATGTGCGTGGAACTAGAATGTATTACGCTAGGCGAAATAAGTCAGAGAAAGACAAATAGCATATGATTTCACTCATATGTGAATTTTTAGAAACAAAAGAGGTGAACATAGGGGAAGGGACGCAAAAGTAAGATAAAAACAAAGAGGGAGACAAACCATAACAGACCTTGAAATACAGAGTACACACTGAGGGCTGCTGGCAGGTTGTTGGCTGGGGGGAATGGGCTAAGCGATCTAAGGGCTTTAAAGAGGGCACTTGTTGGAATGAGCACTGGGTGTTATATGTAAGTGATGAATCACTAAATTCTATTCCTGAAACCTTTACTACCCCTATATGTTTACCAACTTGGATTTAAATTTAAAAAATAATTAAAAGAAAAAAATAAATTAAATATAAAGTTTATGTGATTTTGCCTGCATTGCCAATTCTTCTCTGACATTCTGTTTGGCCTGCCAGTAGAAATATACATAAAATATGTTTTTCCTAGAGTGATTACATTAACATGTTTCTAACTTCTTTCTTATTCCTTACTAATAGTGTCCTGAAAGTCCAAATTAATACTAAGAGTATTCAGTGAAACATTTAAATCAGTAAGTTGAAAAGATCACCAGAGATATTGGAAATAAATAAAAAGGGAGGTATTAATAAGAATAGTTTATAAATTATAGGGGCGCCTGGGTGGCTTAGTCGGTTAAGCGTCCGACTTTCGCTTGGGTCATGATCTCGCGGTTCGTGGGTTCGAGCCCCGCGTCGGGCTCTGTGCTGACTGCCAGCTCAGAGCCTGGAGCCTGTTCCAGTCTGTGACTCCTTCTCTCTCTGACCCTCCCCTGCTCACGCTGTCTCTCTCTCTCTCCTAGAAATAAATAAAACATTAAAACAAAAACAAAAACAAAACAAAACAAAACAAAAAAGAATAGTTTATAAATTACCAAACTAAAGAAATGATAAACATGAAAGAAGATTTTGGCACCTGAAAGGGGGATGATGTTGTTATAAATTCCTAAAAATACGCAAATGGCTTTGGAATTTGAGTGTGTGAAGGCTGGAAGATTTTGAAGAGGAAAAATTTCCTGATAAATCATTTTAAGTTACAATTTACCTTTATTTTTCCTTTGGGGTTTTCTCATGTATTTTAAGATTTTGTATTCTTAACTACCATTTCATTCTTAAGTATTTCCTCATTTTCTTGGTAAATTCCTTTTACCCCAACAAGTATTTAATAATTATTTTTTAGTATTCAAGCATCAAGGGCTTATTAATGTTGTTATTAATTCTATATATTATTAGATTATGGTTGGAGAACATGGTATACATGGTATTTTTAGAATTCATTAGGGGGTACCCTAGAGCCAAATCTGATCTACTGTTGTAAATATTTTTAATGTCAAAAAATATCTATTTTCTCTTTGCTAATTCTCCATATATACATTAACTGACTTATTTGTTCAGATCTTTTTTATCTCATCTTATTTTTTTAAATATTTTTATTCATTTCTAGGAGAGAGAGAGAGAGAGACAGCGTGAGCAGGGGAGGGTCAGAGAGAGAGGGAGTCACAGACTGAAACAGGCTCCAGGCTCTGAGCTGGCAGTCAGCACAGAGCCCGACGCGGGGCTCGAACCCATGAACCGCGAGATCATGACCTAAGCGAAAGTCGGACGCTTAACCGACTAAGCCACCCAGGCGCCCCTCTCATGTTATTTTTTTTTTTTTTTTTTTACAAATAGTTTATTGTCAAATTAGTTTCCACATAACACCCAGTGCTCATCCCCACAAGTGCCCTCCTCCATGCCCACCCCTCCTCCCCCCCCACATCCACCAGTCCTCAGTTTTTGTCAGCATTCAAGAGTCTCTCATGGTTTGCCTCTCCCCCTTTCCCCCACCATTTCCGCCCTTCTTCTCCCCCTTGGTCCTCTGTTAAGTTCCTCCTAATCCTCCTATACATGCAGACATATGATACTTGTCCTTCTCTGCCTGACTTATTTCGCTCAGCATAACACCCTCAAGGTCCATCCATGTAGCCACACATGGCCAGATTTCATTCTTTCTCATTGCCATGTAGTATTCCATGGTATAGATAAACCACATCTTCTTGATCCATTCATCTGTTGATGGACACTTAGGCTCTTTCCATGTTTTAGCTATTGTTGAGAGTGTTGCTATGAACATTGGGGTACATGTGCTCCTATGCCTCAGCATTTCTGTATCCCTTGGGTAAATTCCTAGCAGTGCTATTGCTGGGTCACAGGGGAGTTCTATTGTTAGTTTTCTGAGGAACCTCCACACTGTTTTCCAGAGGGGCTGTACCAGTTTACATTCCCACCAACAGTGTAGGAGGGCGCCCGTGTCTCCACATCCTCGCCAGCATCTAGAGTTCTCTGATTGGCTCATTTTAGCCACTCTGACTGGCGTGAGGTGGCATCTCAGTGTGGTTTTGATTTGTATTTCCCTGATGAGGAGCGATGCTGAGCATCGTTTCATGTGTCTGTTGGCCATCTGGATGTCCTCTTTGGAGAAGTGTCTGTTCATATCTCCTGCCCATTTCTTCACTGGGTTGTTTGTTTTTCGGGCGTGTAGTTTGTTGAGTTCCTTGTAGATTCTGGATATCAACCCTTTATCTGATATGTCATTTGCAACTATCTTTTCCAATTCCGTTGGTTGCCTATTAATTTTCTGGGTTGTTTCCTTGGCTGTGCAGAAGCTCCTCTCATGTTATTTTTTAATCTCCTTGATGTATCAGTTTTTGAGAGTGGGTATGTTAAAACCTTCAAATAAAAACTGTCCATTATTTATCTAGTTCTTACTTCATTTCCTTGATTTGCTTTATAGCTATATTGTAGCTCTATATTAATTTCATTTTTTAAAATTTTTTAATGTTTTATTTATTTCTGAGAGACAGAGAGAGACAGCATGAGCAGGAGGGTCAGAGAGAGAGGGAGACACATTATCTGAAGTAGGCTCCAGGCTCTGAGTGAGCTGTTAGCACAGAGCCCGATGTGGGGCTCGAACCCACAAACCCGTGAGATCATGACCTGAGCCACAGAAGTCGGATGCTCAACTGACTAAGCCACCCAGGTGCCCTTAGTTTCTAAGAGTTACCATAACAAATTGCCACAAACTTAGCAGCTTAAAACAACATAATTTTATTCTTTGACAGTTCTAGAAGCTAGAATTCTGAAATCAAGCTGTCAGCAGGGCCACACTCCCTCCAAAACTCTAGAGAATTATTTCTTGCCTCTTCCAGCTTCTGGTTTCTCAGGCATTCCTTAGATTGTGGCAGCAAAGCTCCAATCTGTCTTCACATGCACTTTTCCTTTGTGTGTTCTCTTTTTATTTTTTATATTTTTTTAAATGTTTTATTTATTTCTAGGGGAGAGAGAGAGAGACAGCGTGAGCAGGGGAGGGTCAGAGAGAGAGAGAGTCACAGACTGAAACAGGCTCCAGGCTCTGAGCTGGCAGTCAGCACAGAGCCCGACGCGGGGCTCGAACCCACGAACCGCGAGATCATGACCTAAGCGAAAGTCGGAGGCTCAACCGACTAGGCCACCCAGGCGCCCCTGTGTGTTCTCTTTTTAAGATCCTTAAGTATATGTACAAAGACCTTTTTTTCCAAATAAGATTACTTTCACAGGTTCTCAATGAACGTATCTTCTGGGGGTGCGGCCTTCAAACCGCTGTAAGTAGGGTGTTGTAGGCACCTGTATGTATACGACAATCGTCCTTCTTACTTGGCTTACATATATGTATATGCATTACTATATAAAATATATTCATACATACATATAAACAAATGCATATAATTATATACGTCCTGTGTCATGCCATGGGAGGGGTAGGCAGCAGTGGGAATTTTTTGTTGCAATTTTTTTTAAAGTTTATTTATTATTTTGAGAGAAAGAGAGCACAAGAAGGGGAAGGGCAGAGAGAGAGAGAGAGACAGAGAGAGAAAGACAGAGAGAGAGAGAGACAGAGAGAGAGAGAGACAGAGAGAGAATCCCAAGCAGTCTCCACAGTCAGCACGGAGCCTGAGTCATGGCTCAGACTCCTGAACTATGAGACCATGGCCTGAGCCGAAAGAGTCAGACGCTCAGCTGACTGAGCCTCCCAGGCACCCAGCAGTGGGAGTTTTAGATTGGGAGTTGCAGCAGCTGTAGGGAATTTAAAGACAATGACAAAATGTAAGAATTAGTCTGCATTTTATTCTCACTATGTTCAGGCAATTTTAAATAGTGTCACTGGTAAAATACCTCTTAAAATGATCTCTTTTGTTGGCCTAGGTACAAAATAATTACTGCAGGTACGGTTGAGTGTTAATAATAAACATGTAGGAGCGCCTGGGTGGCTTAGACGGTTAAGCGTCCGACTTTCGCTTGGGTCATGATCTCGCGGTTCGTGGGTTCGAGCCCCGCGTCGGGCTCTGTGCTGACTGCCAGCTCAGAGCCTGGAGCCTGTTTCAGTCTGTGACTCCCTCTCTCTCTGACCCTCCCCTGCTCACGCTGTCTCTCTCTCTCTCTCCTAGAAATAAAAATATTAAAAAAAAAAAAAGAGGCAAGGACATAAAACCCTTTAATACTGCTTAGTAAGGTATTCATTAAAAAAAATAAAATAAAATAAACATGTAAACTCCAAATTCACATGTTTTATTGCTTATCATTTAACAAACATTGTATTTTACATAGAGGCTAATTCAGAAAACTTCCAATATACTATCACCGCACAATACACATCAACTTATTTATACATCATTTATACATCTTTGTTTTAAGAGTAAGTTTATAATAATTCTAAATCATTAAAGCTTGTTTCATGTGCAGTTCAGGATTGCAACCCCGAGGGGACTACATATTGCTTCATTTAAACAACAGTTTATAAATAAATGATGATGTTTGTAAAAAAACAAACAGAATTTGCATAATCTTAATTCTATTATCATATGTGACCACTTGGGTTTTTTTGTCTCTGTTTTAATAACTGTTTAATAAGAACAACAAACCAATGTTATTAAATATTTGATCTTTTGATTTGACATACTGCTCGTGGAAGGTAAACATTGTCACTAAGAACACATTCTCTAGAGCCAGATTGCCTGTTCGGTTTTAACTTTGTCACCAGCTAGCTGTTTGATCCCAGGCAGGTTAAACTCTCTCAGTCTCCGTTTCATCGTCTTTTAAATGTGTGTAATATTAAAATATGGATTAATAAAAACACTTTAGAGCTAATAAAAATACTTCAGAGCATTTCTTTATGATTTAATGAATTATCACACATATTGCAGTTAGAATTCTACCTATAACACAGTAAGAACTTGATAAATTTTAGCTTTTATTGTTATTAACTCCCTAGTGGCTCAGTGGTACATCAAGAAAAAAATTCTTTGGGGCGCCTAGGTGGCTCATTCGATTAAGCGACTAACTCTTGATTTCAGCTCAGGTCATGATCTCACGGTTGGTGAGATGGAGCCCCACTTCGGGCTCTGTGCAGGGATTTCCTCTCTCTGCCCCTCCCGCACTTCTGCTCGATCAGTGGCACTCCTCAAAATAAACAAACATTAGAAAAAAGAAAAAATTTCTTCATAACGATACTTTGATGAAACAAAAATATCTTTAATGTAAAATTAACGCATATTACTGTAATACAAAAAGAAAAGATTGGCGGTGCCTGGGTGGCTTAGTCGGTGAAGCTTCTGCCTTTGGCTCAGGTCATGATCTCATTGTTCATGAGTTCAAACCCCTCATTGGGCTGTCTGCTGTCAACATAGAGCCCACTTTGGGCTCTTCTGTTTCCCTCTCTCTTTGTCACTCCCCATCCCTTGTCCCCACTAGCTCTCTCTCTCTAAAATTGATAAACATTTAAAAAGAAGAAGAAAAGAATTATTGCTTGGAATCAGTACATAAAATGAAGCAGCTTGGAGAAAATATACTTGAAAACAAAATTTACTCCTGGAAAGTGGCTTACTATATAGTTCTAAAATCATGATTAAAAAAGTAATCATGATCCAAGTATTTCACAGAATATTGGATTAAAACACTTGTGGGGTGAGAGATAGGTGAGAAAAGAGACTGAGAGAATTCATGCTTATCCTGATAAACACCACAAACAACAAAACAAAAATGTATTTTAGGCAATAAAATAAGGAAAACTTGGAAAGAAGGAACAGAGATTGAAAAGCTTAAGAATGCCGACTTGGTTTTCAGTCTTTTCCCCCCACTCTCTCAATATTTAAGATGGATGCAGTGATTTCCTATAGAACTCTCTGCAATGTTAAGAATATTTTTTTTTAATCTATGCTGTCCAATATAGCAGCTGCTAAGAGTGAGGGAGTTTAAGTAACTAGCTAGCTGATGATAGCGATTAAAAGGCAGTTATTCTGGCTCCAGAAACTATACTCTTAATCACAATGTCTCTCTGCCTTTCCATGAGCAGCAAGTCTTTAATTATCAAAAGATTCACAAAAAACAGCATTGCATTATATTTATCAGTGTCACAATTTTTTTATTTCGGCCTTACGAAATCCTGCATTACTTCACTACTAAATTGCAAGGGAGGTGGAAGTGAGGATAGTCATGGATTTGTAATTAGTAGCAGATCAAATAAGAATTTGAATGCAAGTCTTCTGCCTTTGGAAGCTCAATGTAATTTATCAGTAAGCCTCTTTGGTTTGCTCTTGCAGCCTGTGGGAGAATCACTGTCTTTAATAAAGTCAACTTACTTAGAAAATACTTTAAATGTATTGAAGTATATATTAACATCAATGAAGACTTCTGTTGTTCTAATTCAACATTCCCTGAAATCATGGCAGCATATGGAGAAAAGAATCTTCATTGGAAAATGGACCTAGGACTCTTATCATTATAGACACAAACATGATCATTTTTTCATATTTGAACATTATCAGTGCCAGAGAATTGTGAGCAAGATAATGCTTTCAGAAATACGTGATGTGACTGCTAAATCTAGTATCCAACGTCTCTGACACAGACCTTACTTTAAATTTTCTATACTTTACCTTGTTAATTCAGCGTACCTCTCTGGCTTGGTTTTAACACGTGCTTAAACAGAAAAGGGATGCTTATCATTTACAACAGCTATTAAAATGTAGGTACTACACTTTGTTGCTTCATTTATTTCCAAACAATAACTGAGGATTTCACATAAAAAATCTTGGTGATATTTGTAATGCCCATGCAGTAGAGCACTACCTATAAAGATTACACAGACTCTCGTCAAACTATGATCATGCTTTTGTCTTACATGAGCTGTGCCTGTCACTCAATAGACCTGTGTCTTTACCATATCCCAGAAGAAGTAGTCGGGGTTCAACCTGTTTTTTAAAAATGTGTCATCTGTAACGGTAGTTTACCAACTCGCAAACCCCGTCCGTTGTAATCCCACTAACAACCGCTAGGGTGAGACGAGAGCGGCCTCGCTTTCATCTTTCCACGGAATCTGGGCTGTTGCCCGGCACCCTGACGTGCGCCGAAGACGTAGGTGTAGACGATGAACAAAAGAGAAGCCCCCGCGCGGACGGGGCCCCTCCGGGCACGGCCGCCCCGGGGCGCCCCGCGGCGCTGCGCACCCCCGCCCGGCTCCCCGCGGCCAGGCCGGCCCCGCGGGGGCGAAGCGGGGGGCGGGCGGGGGGCGTGGGGACCCCCTCGAGCGTGGAGGACCAGGAGGCGGGGGAAGGCCGGGGAAGGCCGGGGAGAGGCCGGGGCAGCGCAGCCGAGAGAGGCCGCGCAGGGGACGACGGCAGCGCCGCGGGCCGCGCCGAGGGGAGGCTCCGGCCCTTCCAACAGGCGCGAGCCCAGCTCCGGGGGAGCCCGCGGCTTCCTCCATCTTGGTTGGTGGAGGCGGGGAGCGGCGCCCGGGCCCCTCCACCGTGGCGCCCGTCCCCCAGGGCCCCTCGGACGCAGACGCCGGAATCGGGGGCTGTCCCCTCGGCCGAATGGCGGAGCCCAGTCGGGGCCTCGCGGGCACACGTCTGCCCGCCCCACGGGGCCTGGCTCTGAATCGGCCCCGAGTTCCCACGGCAGTCCCGACAAAATGGAGGACGTCGTCTCCTCCTGCAGCCATGACGGGAGGTGGGGGGACTATTCCCCACGGGGCTGAGGCGAGGGTGGAAGCGCCCCCACTCCCCGCAGCACGTTGGGGAGCCCGCCTGACCCGCCGCCCCGACCTCCCAGCCCCGGCGCGCTCCAGCCCGCGCGCGGGCTCGCCCCTCTCGGGGGGCTTGAGGAACGGGACAGGGAGGGCGTTGGGGACATCGAGGCCGCGTCTCTCCTCGGGCAGGGTCGCTGGGAGCGGCCGCAGCAGCCGGGGCGCCCAGGCCCGAGCTAGGGCGGGCGGCCACGGCCGGGGGCTGTCGGGCTGTCCCGGGCCCCGTGGCGCCCCCCGGGCCCCCCGGGCCGGCGCCCGGGGCCGCTGCAGCGGGCGGCGAGCCTCGGGCTGCCTGACCCTGACGGACCCCGGGGTGGGGGCGGGGTGGGAGGCGGGGGCAAGGCGGGGAGGGGACGCGGCCGAGGGCCGAGCGCGGGCGGAGGCGGGGAGGGGAACGGCGACGCCGGGGGGTGTGGCCCGCGCCTGACGGACGGCCCTTCGGACCACCCCCTCGAGGGGGGTCCTGACGGAAGGCAGACGCAGCCAATGGGCGAGCCCGAGGCGCCCCGGCCCGCCCTCCCCGGCAGCCAACGGGGGCGCGGAGGGCGGGGCCTCCCCGGGCTCGGCCGCACCGCCGCCGCCTCCGTCGCCTCCGCCTCCTCCTCCTCCTCACCAGCGCTAAAGCCGGGACTGGACCGAGCGGAGTTGTGCGTGTTGCCGAAGGGGGGTGGGCCGGGGGAGGGGAGGTTCGTTCCGCGGAGCCGCAGCCAGAACCGGGTGAGGCTTATCCCCGCTGTCTTCCCAGCCCAGGTCCGCCGATAGTGGGGGTGGCTGGGAGCAGCGCAGCCTCGGGAGGAGGAGGCGGAGGCGGAGGCGACTGGGGAGGCGGAGATGGGTGAGGGCAGCCTCCGGAGCCTCCCACCGACCCGGGATTAGTACCCCGCGGCGCGGCCGCCGTCGCCGCTGCCGCGCCGGGGCCTCGGGGTCCGCTCCGGGCTCCGCTCATGTCACAGGCGTCTGCGCGTGCGGCCCGAGGGGCTGCGAGGGTGAGGGCGAGGCCGGGAGGGCTGGCTGAGGAGGACGCCGGCGGCGGGGGTCGCTCGGGGGGCGGGGGCTGCCCGGGCCGGGGCGGGGGGAGGTCGCGGGGTATTTCTCCCTTTCTTCCTGGCGGGGGGGTGGGGGGTCGGGAGGAGGCGGGGGGTGGGGGGAGGGGCGCCTCAGTTCGTTCTCCCGCTCTCCGGGCTGCGCTGCCGCTGTCTCCGCGGTAGCCCGAGGTCCCCAAGTTTTTCGGGGCGAGGGTGCTGCCTCTTCCCCCACCGGGTCCCCTCCGTCGCTCTTCTCTTCTCTGGCGTTTCGCGTCTTGTCCAGTTTGGGGTAGTTCTAATGGCGGCAGGGAGCCTCGAAGTCTCCGCGTCGGAGCAGCTGTTTGGGGCACATGTGGGAGACTTGAGCCGGGCGTGGACGTGAGCCGCCGTCGCCTCCGAACTGGTGCCCCGAGTGCCGGGGCCGACGCCGGGTGGGCAAATGTGGGAGGGAGGTCAGCTCCCCTGCCGGCGTCGAGGCAGTGTTCGGCCGGCCTTCCGCTAACCCCGTCCTCCCTTCCCTCAGAGCAGGCTTGTTCTCCGTCTGCAGTTTTGAAGAACATTTAGCTACGTCTGGTCGTTTAGATCCCTGTAGTTTTGTTTTGTTTTGTTTAAAGCTCGTTTCTCCACGGTTCTGGGGTGGGGGAGGGTAGAAGAGCACAGAAACTCCTTGACTTCTTACCCTTTGCGTCCTCCCTCTGGTGTTGGGAGTTGGTGCTGCGTCCACATTGGTTGGAACCAAATTTCTCAGCTCTCTTTCTCCTGTCATTTCCAGGATCCGGAATCACCTTCAGGCCAGTCCGGTGGGGCTTTGGCAGAAATTAAGGAAGAAGACATACCATTTGTGAGTCATTGTACCCTGCTTTTTAATTTAAATACACTTAGTGCAATAATTGGTCGATTTATCTTTCTGTTATCTTGATGGCAGGGAACTAATTGCTTAGATGGACCCTGTCCCCAGAGCCAAGTCAGGGTAGTCCCTGGGAAAGCACTGGGAATGTATGCTGGTATTTACACCACTGGCTCCGACTTAAAGTTAGTTTCATTTTGAATGCTTTGAGTGTAACTTTTTTTTTTTTTTTTACCTTCTCAATGTATACAAATGCTGTTAGATTAAGAAAAAATGTAGGCGTGGCAGGGTGGCTCAGTCAGGTGAGCCTCCAGTGTTGGTTCACATCATGGTCTCTCAGTTCCCGAGGTCGAGCCCCCACATCGGGTTTGCTGCTGTCAGCTTGTCAGTGCACAGCCTGTCCCCCTCACTCTTTCTGCCCCTCCCCTACTGGTGACCACCCAAGTCTCTCAAAAATAAACATTAAAAACAAAAAATGTTCTGAATTTTCTGTTATTTTAATGTTGATGAAGAGAGTAGTTTTGGTAAGTTTGTCTCACATCTGAGAAAGATTTATATTGAAGTACCCTTAGAGTCCTTCCACTGGCGTCACATCAGGAGGTACAAAATCTAGTTGTCACACGACTTGTGGCTCTGAGATTGACCACAAATTGGTAGTGACAGCTGGATCTCTCCAATTATGATGTTAATGTATATTTTTCTTGTACCAGAAAGTAATCTATATAATGTTTCATTTTGGTACATTAAACGCCCAATCCTCTGTCAGTTAATTGTTTTTTAACACCAGTTCTTGCTTGAATCAATAATTTTATTAGGAGTCTGAAGATGATGGTTTTTTAATGTTTGGTTTTAAGAAAGAGAGAGTGCACAAGCCAGGGAGGGGCAGAAAGAAGGAGACAGGATCCCAAGCAGGTTCTGCTGACAGCAGTGAGCTTGACATGAGGCTCGAACTGGCGAACCCCAAGATCATGACCTGAGCCACCCAATCGCCCCTGAAGATAATGACTGGAAGAAAGGAATCATGATTCTACATCTGTTATCTGGGATTCAGTACAGCCTTAGGTCCTGCCTGTTTTGTTCTTTAGAGCTGTCGCAACAACTGACAGTTGGCGATTGAAAAGAAACTTGTGATTAGAATAACTCACATGGTAGTACACCTGCCTTCCCTTTGGCCTTGTTGCTCCTTACCAACCTTGGCTTTGCACTCACCGCTCTTATTCTTCACAGGGCATCTTTTTAGTTCTTTCTAGGACACAGTGTCAGTGTAGACTGCTGTCTAACTTTTAGGAGTGGATACTGCTTCAGTTTGGTAATTTTTGTACTATCCCTGAGTGGTGAGATTTCACATTCCATGGAGTTTTGTGAGATGATGGGATGTAGGCATGGTGCTAGAGCTATGCTGGGCATTTGTAGAAAAAAGGAAACCGGTGGAGACTGAGTTTGTCAGGGTAACAAGTCACTGACTCGGTTATTGAAAAGCCATTTTTCTCAGAGTATTCCTAGGTATTTGCAGCACGATGGACCGTAAAGAACTAGGTTTTAGTGCCTGCCAGATTAGAGTTAAAATGTCTGCTATCTTGAAATAAGTCAGGCAGAGAAGGACAAATATCATATGTTTGCACGTATAGGAGGATTAGGAGGAACTTAACGGAGGAACAAGGGGGAGAAGAAGGGGGGAAATGGTGGGGGAAAGGGAGAGAGGCAAACCATGAGAGACTCTTGAATGCTGACAAAAACTGAGGACTGATGGATGTGGGGGGGAGGAGGGATGGGCATGGAGGGGGACACTTGTGGGGATGAGCACTGAGTGTTATGTGGAAACTAATTTGACAATAAACTATTTGTAAAAAACCCAAAATGTCTGCTATCTTGGGGTGCCTGGCAGGCTTAGTTAGTGGGGAATTTGACTCTTGATCTCACGGTCATGAGTTCAAGCCCCATGTTGGGCATAGAGATTACTTAAAAAGTAAATAAAGAAAAATTTAAAAACATTAACAACAGATTTCTGCTATCTTATGTATTTTAGGAAGTGCAAACTAAATAAAGGTCAATAAATGAACATTTATTATGGGCATTTTATAAATGAGCAAATGATGTGTATCTTCCCAGGATTGCTATGAAGATTTAATTGACTATAAAAATAGGTAAAGTGCCTGGCCCATAAATTATGGGACATACACATACACACATACTGTTAATGGTAACTGTAATTCTTCTGGGTTTTTGTGTTTTTGATTTTTTTAATTTCCTGAGATTACCTCAGGTTTATCTTTCAACTTAAAACTAAGCTTTGCCTTGCTTTTATTTATTTTTTTGTAATATTTATTTATCTTTGAGAGAGAGAGAGAGTGCGCGCGCACATGCTAATGGTGAAGATCTCGATGTGGGGCTTGAACTTACAAACTGCAAGATCATGACCTGATCCGAAATCGGATGTTTAACTAACTGAGCCACCCAAGCATCCTGTAAGTTCTTCCTCTCTACTAAGCTTTTAATTTCTGGAAGCTCTTTTCTATATTAGAAATGTTAATTTGGGGGGCATTTGTTGGCTTAGTTGGTAGAGTATGCAACTGTTGATCTAGAGGTTGTAAGTTCAAACCCCACATTGGACATAGAACCCACACAAGAAAAGTTAATTTTTTATGATCTTTTACTTATAACCTATTTAGAGTACTGATAACTTTGTAATATTTCATTTTACTTTTGTTTTTCCTGCATTATCTATCTCTTCTTTATTATTAGAAACTTTCCAGGGCGCCTGGGTGGCTCAGCGGTTAAGCCTCCGACTTCGGCTCAGGTCATGATCTCGCGGTTCGTGGGTTCGAGCCCCGCGTCGGGCTCTGTGCTGACTGCCAGCTCGGAGCCTGGAGCCTGTTTCAGTCTGTGACTCCCTCTCTCTGACCCTCCCCTGCTCACGCTGTCTCTCTCTCTCCTAAAAATAAATAAAAAACATTAAAAAAAAAAATTCAGAAGTAGAAAGCAAATCAGGAAAGTGTGGTTGAACTTTCAATTTGGGAGCCTCACTGTAGAATGGTTCTTTTGGCCAATTGGTGGGGAATCTCTAGAGTCATTATACTTATGGTCTTTTCCTTTTTTTGCTGGTTCCGAATTTTACAGAGAAGAGTGTTTCTGGGGTGTCTGGGTGGCTCAGTCGGTTTAGTGTCTGACTTTGGCTCAGGTCATGATCTCATGGCTCATGAGTTCGAGCCCTACATTGGGCTCTGCTGTCAGCACAGAGCCTGCTTCGGGTCTTCTGTCCCTCCTTTCCCTCTTCCCTTCTCCTGCTTGTGCTGTCTCTCTTTTTCCCTCAATAAATAAACTTTAAGGGAAAAAAAAAACAACACAAAAGAGTGTGTCTGAGAAAGCAGTCTTCCAGGGAAGAGCCAGATCCTGAAAGATAAAGGTCTGGAAGCCAGCTCTATGGAAATCAAGTGGGAGAAAACCTTTCATAGGCTTGATATTGAACCATCCAGTCATGCTTGGCAAACCCCAGACAAAAATCTTATGCTCTCTCCAAAAAATAAAAGTCTAGAACTTGTGGCAGGATAGGGAAGAACCTGTCGTCATCAACATGGAGGGAGAGAATCGTTCTAGGATCTATTAACCTCATTTTAGCTCCCTGATCCCCTATTCCAGGGATATCTGCAGCTACTGGTTTCTGAGCCTTTTCAAGATTCTGCAGTATAATCAGGATGTTTCTCTGAGCTTTTTCTATCACTGTTTTAGAGTTTGACTGTCTCAGATCTGCTGTGGTAGTTAACAGTCCATTTGCTCTTTAGCTTATAAAATTTTGTTGCTTTGTTTCTCGTTCTTCTATCCTTGTGTGTAGGGACCTTACCATTGTTGTCTTGGAAGGGAGACAAGTTGTGTGTGAACAGTCTACCAACTGAATCCCTATCAGGCTGTTGAATTTCTACATAGTAATTTTGTACTTGGGCACTTCACTGATTCTCTTCTTTTTGTTGTTGAGTTGTTCATTTGAGGTTTCTTTATCCTATCTCATAACATTGTTATACCTCTGGAATCATGGTACACCTTTATTTTGTTTTTGATTTTTTTTTTAAGTTTATTCATTTTTGAGAGGGAGTGACACACATATGGAGTGTGAGCAGGGGAGAGGCAGAAAGAGAGGGAGACACAGAATCAGAAGCAGGCCTCAGGCTCTGAGCTGTCAGGACAGAGCCTGACGCCGGGCTCGAACCCACGATCCGTGAGATCATGACCTGAGCTGAAGTCGGGCGCTTAACCGACTGAGCCACCCAGGTGCCTCTTGTTTCTGACTTGAAATGGGAATGCTTATAGCAGATAATCACTAAACATGAAGTTGGCTTTCGAGTTGAGGTTATTTTTATGTAAATACATAAATATTTTTATAGTAAGACAGACCTGTTTTATGACAATGTAAGTCCACAGAGATGCAATAGAACATGTTCTAGACTAATTAATGATTAACAACGGTTTGGTGGGGCGCCCGGGTGGCCCAAACTTAGGCTCAGGTCATGATCTTGCAGTTTATAAGTTCGAGCCCCACTTCAGGCTATGTGCTGAGAGCACCAAGCCCAATTCATATCATCTGTCCTCCTCTCTCTCTACCCCTCCCCTGCTAGTGGTCTCTGTCAAAAATAAAATAAATAGGGGTGCTGGGTGTCTCAGTCAATTGAGCATCCAACTTCGGCTCAGGTTGTGATCTCATCGTTTTGTGGGTTCAAACCCTACATTGGGCTCTGTGCTGACAGCTCAAAGCCTGGATCCTGCTTCAGATTCTGTGTCTCCTTCTCTCTCTACCAGTCCCCTGCTCATGTTCTCTCTCTCTCTCCCTCAAAAATAAATAAACATTAAAAGAAAATTCTTTTTAATTTTTATTTTTTTACGTTTACTTATTTTTGAGACAGAGAGAGACAGAACATGAGCTGGGGAGGGGGAGAGAGAGAGGGAGATACAGAATCTGAAACAGGCTCCAGACTCTGAGCTAAGCTCTCAGCACAGAACCCATGGACTGCAAGATTATGACCTGAGCCGAAGTCAGCTGCTTAACTGACTGAGCCACCCAGGCGCCCCAGAAAATTCTCAACAATGGTTTTTATAACCTACATCCTAATTATCTTTTATAGAGTCTACAGATATAAGTGGCCAAAAAATGAATCTTTGAAACAATAATTTTTTTATGGTGTAATTTTTTTTTTAAGACTTTATTTTTAAATAATCGCTATACCTAACATGGGGCTCAGACTCAACTTTGCCATCAAGAGTTGTATGCTCTAGTGGCCGAGCTAGCTAGGCACTCCAATAATTATTTTTAACTACTTTCCTGGCGATTTTAATTTTTAAAGATTCATAGAGCAAGTTAGCTTAGTTTTCTCATATGTGGCAGTCTTGTCATATTAACATCTCAACATTTCTATTTTAGCTTTTTTAACTAACAGATTTTTTTAATAATATAAATTCTATGTAATTGTATGTAAACATAATTGAATATTGAACGGCTCTTAAATTCGACTGATACGAATTTAGCAAAAACGTTTGCAAGTTCTAAAAAACATGTTTTAAAAACTCACAATGTACTGATGAGTGTGGAGGTGGAGGAGAAGAGGGGGTGATGGACATGGAGGAGGGCACTTGTGGGGATGAGCACTGGGTATTATATGGAAACCAACTTGACAATAAACTATTAAAAAAATACAGAAAAAAAACAAAGCAAAACAAAAACTGACAATGTATGCTTAATGCTTAAAAGTGGCTAAAATGACAAGTTTTATGTTATATTTTTTACAACAAATTTTTAATTACCTTCAGGAAATAAAAACAACTGAGATGTCACTGAAAGTAAATACAAAAGGGCAAAACACTCTTATTTATGTCTTTGGTTTTAATAAGTCTTATCTTTACTCCTAATTAACTACTGTTAATTTTGCAAGGTTGTTAGAGATAGTCTGCTAGAGATAGTCTGCATTTAACAATCTTGTTTGGGCTACAACCTATCTCTTTTGTATGGTGGTAGTATAATTTTGTATCAAATTTCTCTGTGCAGATTTTCCTTTCATTTTCCATTACTCGAGATTACATTAATTTTCATGGTATCAAAAATTTTATTTTCGGGGCGCCTGGGTGGCTTAGTCGGTTAAGCGTCCGACTTTCGCTCTGGTCATGATCTCGCGGTTCGTGGGTTCGAGCCCCGCGTCGGGCTCTGTGCTGACTGCCAGCTCAGAGCCTGGAGCCTGTTTCAGTCTGTGACTCCCTCTCTCTCTGACCCTCCCCTGCTCACGCTGTCTCTCTCTCATGGAAATAAATAAAACATTAAAAAAAAAAAATAGAAAAATTTTATTTTCATAAGTAAGCATTGGTTATAATTTGTAGATGATACTGTTTAAGATTAGATTGAGATCCTAGGATATAAACAAAGTATTTTCTTGAATACCTTCTCATAGGGATTTAACATTTTTCTTTCTTTAATATGATCTAAGCAGACACTAGGGACTTGCATTTTCAGTTATCTCAATAAAAACCTTCTAATCGTATGTTAACCCCATTAACAGAAAACTCAATAAGGTGAAGTAATTTGCTCAGTGCTACACAACGAATTTGCTAAACTGTTACTTTAAGTTTTTGGATAATATTATAGAAGTAGTCAGAACTTTTCTGTAGTATTCTGTTTCTGAAATTAAAGTATTTGGTTAAATTATATGCACAATGACTTTTAGTAGTGATTTAACTGTTTTATAACCTGTGACTTGAAAGTAGGTGAATACTTAATGTTTTTTCAGAGATGGAAGCCTGCAGTGAGCCAAGCATGAAGAATGCTCTTTCTTTCATTTTCTTTGAGAAGATTAAGACATGTCCTAGCAGACACCAGAGGACACTCTGGAGTTAGCAATAGCCCTTTTCCAGAAATTTTTCTTTTCTGTTTTAAGTTTATTCAGATATAGAAAGGACTAAGATAATTCATGTGTAACAGCTCTTACATGTCATAATTCAGTTTAGGCTAAATTATTGCCTCTTTCCTTTGAAAATGAACCACATAAGTTTCCTGGATGAATGTTAACCATGATCCCAACTTGGGTGTTTCTTATAACCCTTTTGAAGTGTTCTCTTAGATTTGTTACCTTTTTCTTTGAAATGGATTCACTGAATGTTGATTTTATTTTAATAAATTCCTCTTAAAGAAAAGTAAATTCTAAAAATTGTCTTATACATTAATTGCATATAATATAGTGGCTATGAAATCGATCGATTCTAGAGTCAGATTTCTTAGATTTGAGTCCTCACTTTATCTTTTGGACATTTGGTCAAGCTATGCTGATTATATATCTTCTGAGTCATTTCTTAATGGGTAAAATGGGAAAAAGAATAGCCTCTACTTCATTTTCATAAGCATTAACTGAGTTAATATTTAATGACATAACAGTTACTAAGAATAAACTTAACCTATTGCATGACTTCATCATCAATTGAAATTAGTTGGGAAAATTTTTGAATAGAAATGTTATGTAGCATATTTCAATATGAGTTCAAAAATGGAATGATGACTGCCATATGAAATGAGTTTACTTAATCATACAACACCTATACAGTTCCCACCTTCTTTATTCTTGATTTTTTAAGACTATCGAGACTGTTATATATAAAGTTACCTCAGCTTTTCATCTATCGCTTTTGTGTACTTACATTCTAAGTATGCTTAGCTTTTCCCTGCTTGTCTTTTAGCTAGAGATGGTTTTTTACTCATCAATTTCATTACTACCTGTGCACATATCCTCATTCTCTGTTTACTTTTAAGACCCTTAGTTCATTGATTATTTATTTTTCCAGATTCTTCAGCTATGTCTGTCTGCTGGATCCTTCCTTTTATCATACTCTAGTGTATAGTAGTATTTGTTGAATATAACTGAATGCTAAGAATTTGGGGCCTAGAGTTAGAACCTGGGGTTTAAGTCCTACTCAGTCTTACCTAAAACAATTTAGTTGACTTCTCTTTCCTGATTTGTAAAGTAGGTTAAATTATACCTACATTATGTGGCTGTTTTTAGAATTTTACATAAAAAATCCATAGTATAATGTCTGGCAGTTTCTGGACAAGAATAAGAAAGATTTCATCAAAGTTATGTCAGAAGTGTAGAATTTGAAAAACAGTGACAAGGGGGCACCTGGGTGGCACAGCCAGTTAAGTGTCCGACTTCGGCTCACGTCATGATTTCACAGTTCGTGGGTTCGAGCCCCGCGTCGGACTCTGTGCTGACAGCTCAGAGCCTGGAGTCTGCTTCAGATTCTGTGTCTCCTTCTCTCTCTCTGACCCTCCCCTGCTCATGCTGTCTGTCTCTCTCTCTCTGCCTCTCTCTCAGAAATAAAAGCATTAAAAAAAAAAAAGTTATGGGGCGCCTGGGTGGCTTAGTCGGTTAAGCGTCCGACTTTCGTTTAGGTCATGATCTCGCAGTTTGTGGGTTCGAGCCCCGCGTCGGGCTCTGTGCTGACTGCCAGCTCAGAGCCTGGAGTCTGTTTCAGCCTGTGACTCCCTCTCTCTCTGACCCTCCCCTACTCACGCTGTCTCTCTCTCTCTCTCTCCTAAAAATAAAATAAAAACATTAAAAAAAAAAAGTTAAAAGAAAAACAGTGACAAAGACGCTAGAGAAATAAGGATTAGATGATAATCACTTATTTTAGTAGATGGAAGTATAGTATACTGATTGTATTTGGACCTGGGTGATTGGTATTTGATGGAATGATTTTGTTACTATTTCGTATTTTGAAAGAAGGCTTAGATTTTTTTTTTCCATTGTAAAGAGTAAGTTAAATTGAGTACTATGAGTACATTTTTTTACAGACTACTATAAATTGTGTGATTAATTTCCATCAGACTCTGAGGTAAGCATTAAATGGTTCATGGGAGAGGAAAAACAAAACGAGTAACAATATTTTCCCTGAGAGTTAGATAAAAATCACTAAAAAGAATTTAAAATTTCATTTGTGCTATTTCATTGCAATAAAACACAATGCTCATAATATACTAGAACTTTTATTTTTCATTTTTCTCTGTTACAGGTTCTCTGGCATGGATAAATGTTCAGTGAGAGGATTAGACTTGGCTGAACAGACTCCTGTCTTATTAAAGAGTAAAGCCATGGCAGCTAGCCTCATAGAAGTTGGAAATTCTTTTGGTGACCCAACTAGTTCTTTAGTTAATAGATCTAGAAACTCATCAGTGGAAGATAATGATGATGTTGATGATGATGATGTTGTATTTATTGAATCTATACAACCTCCTTCAACTTCTGCTCCAGCAATAGCTGATGAAAGAAATTTTACATTTGCTTCTTCAAGAAGTGAAAGTCTGCAAGGAAATTATTCCATAATTCTTCCTTCCTCAAGAGATTCAGTTTCTCATAAGGGAAATATAAGTGAGACAATTGTTATTGATGATGAAGAGGACATAGAAACAAATGGAGGAGAACAGAAACATTCTTCCAATTATATTGAATGGGGACTTCCTGGAACTAAAAATAGAACCAAAGATTTGGATTTCTCCACTTCCAGTCTTTCAAGAAGTAAGGTAAATGCAGGAATGGGTAATAATGTTATCACTACAGAATCGACTCTGAAATTCCTATTACTAATGTTACAACCTTAGAAACAGGTATAAGCTCTGAATGCTGGGCGAGATACGAACTTAATGATTACACATATAACATCACTATAGAATACCAACTTGGGAGATGTCGCTAAAGGACTTCAGTCAAGTAATTTTGGTGTTAATATACAAACATACACCCCATCTTTAACTTCACAGACCAAGACTGCAGTAGGACCTTTTAATCCTGGTAGAATGAATGTGGCAGGAGATGAATTTCAGAATAGAGGATTTGCAACTCATCATAGTCCTGGTAAGCAGTAAGTGATTTTATTGATAAATCTTTTTTTCTCTTGATTTTCATATAAAGATAGAATATTTTACTTGCAATCTACTTGGTCCCTGATTTTTCAGAAATTAAATATTTTGCCCTATGCGGTTTACATCTGAAGTATTTTAATTGAAAACCTCCATAAATACTACCACCACCCTTGTTAACTAGTTTTTTATTATTTTTTTAACATTTATTCAGTTTTGAGAGAGACAGAGCGTGGGTGGGAGAGGAGCAGAGAGAGAGAGAAGGAGACACAGAATCCAAAGCCGGCTCCAGGCTCTGAGGTATTAGCACGGAGCCCAACACGGGGCTTGAACTCATGAACTCCAAGATCACAACCTGAGCTGAAGTTGGCCACTTAACTGACTGAGCCACCCAGGCTCCCTAGGTTTCGTTTTTTTTAATCTAAAAATCATAGAATAAAAAAATGGATAGTGAATTGAAGAAATAAGGTAATATATAATAATTAAATTTTATTTAACTTGTAATTACGTAACTTGAAATTTCAATTTTTGTGTTTCAGGTGTTTACTTTTGGACTGCTTGTCTTTTATTTTTTTAAATCAGTGTATTATAGGGGCGCCTGGGTGGCTTAGTCAGTTAAGCGTCCGACTTTCGCTTAGGTCATGATCTCACGGTTCATGGGTCTGAGCCCCGTGTCGGGCTCTGTGCTGACTGCCAGCTCAGAGCCTGGAGCCTGTTTCAGAGTCTGTGTCTCCCTCTCTCTCTGACCCTCCCCTGCTCATGCTTTCTCTCTCTCTCTCTTAGAAATAAATAAAACATTAAAAAAAAAATTAAAAAGAATCAGTGTATTATTAGTTGCTTTATTTTAAAAAGTATTTTAAAAACCCTATTTTTAATATTTATTTTTTATTCTATTTTTTAAAATTTTTTGGGTTTTTTGTTTGTTTGTTTTTATTTATTTCTGAGAGAGAGAGAGTGTGTGTGAGCAGGGAAAGGTCAGAGAGAGAGGGAGACACAGAATCTGAAGCAGGCTTCAGGCTCTGAGCTAGCTGTCAGCACAGAGCCTGACGCGGGGCTTGAACTCACGAATCGTGAGATCATGATCTGAGCCAAAGTTGGACACTTAACCGACTGAGCCACCCAGGTGCCCCTAATTTATTTCTGAGAGAGAGAGAGAGAGAGAGAGAGAGAGAGCGAGCAGGTTAAGCATGGGGGAGAGGGGCAGAGGAGGAGGGGGGAGAGAGAAAGAGTCTTAAGCAGGCTCCACAGTCAGCCCAAAGCCCAACGCAGGGCCAGTCCCACGACCCTGAGATCATGACTGGAGTTGAAACCAGGAGTTGGATCCTCAACCCACAGAGCTACCGAGGCACCCACAGAGGCCTACATTTTTAAAATTTAATATGGGCAGTCATTTCTGATAAAATATGATGGAAGTTATTTAAAACTTAGCAAATCTTTTTGGCAGCGTTGTCATGATTTAGTGTGGGTATTTGAGAGTTAAAAATTTTGTTTTGGTCTTGTTTTTTTGGTCATTTTAGCTTTAACTTATTGACCAACTTAGAATTTTGGGAAAGGACTGAAAAGGAACTAGTTTCAAGAACCTCATTTATTGCTTTAATGGAATACCAGAATTTTTTTCTTTTTTTAAATTAATCTTTTTCTCTGGTTATAAGAGTACTACATGATTATTACAGATCCTTTGTAGGAAGTTATGGTTTAGATAAAATATATTTCACCTTATCCCACTAACTAGCAAGGAGTACTGCTAAAATTTTGTTTTCAGTTTTTCGCCTCTGTGGTTTTAAAAAATATAATTTAGAGCATATTACATATAATTTTGTGTTTCTTTTGATTTACTTAATCTAAATTTTAACGTGTCATTTTAAAAACAGAAGTTTCCATGTTTATAAAATATTTTTTGTCTGAGATAACCCATTCCTATACCTTTTTTTTTTTTTTAGCATTTGTATGATATCCGTTTTTTATCCCATTTATTCCTATTATTGAAACTCTACCCTAAATTTCTTCGTCTATGTTTATTATTTCTACAGGACAGTTCTCAAACATTTTAGGCCCAGTTTCACTCTTAAAAATAATTGAGGACCCTCCCCCAAGACTTTTTAATTTATATCTATTAAGTAGCTTATTAGAAATTAAAGCATAAGATTTTTTAAGTATTTAACAGTAATTATGTATTATATGACAAAATATAATTTTTAATGAAAAGTAATTTCAAAATTGAGTGAACAGTGCCATTGTTTCACATTTCTGCAAAACTCTTTAAAGTCTGGCTTAACAGAAGATAGCAAGGTATATGGTATTTCCTCACATCTATTTCTACATTGAGTCTGTTGCCATGTCTTCTTTTGTTTGAAGTATAAGAACATCTGGCCTCACGTATTCGGTTGTAGGAGGGAGCGATATTTTAGTGATCTTTTTAGATAATTATGGATAGTTATAGGTTTTTTGATCCTGTCCCAAAACTTAGGAAGTTGGCAGTTTCTTAAAGGTTCCTAACAATGTGGAATCTGAAATCATATAATGTTGTTTTCATATTTATTACATTAAGATTCAGTGATCTGTGGGGCCGCCTGGGTGGCTTAGTTGGTTACGTGTCCGACTTTCGCTTAGGTCATGATCTCGCGGTTCGTGGGTTCGAGCCCCGTGTTGGGCTCTGTGCTGACTGCCAGCTCACAGCCTGGAGCCTGTTTCAGTCTGTGACTCCCTCTCTCTCTGACCCTGCCCTGTTCTCTCTCTCTCTCTCTCTCTCTCTCTCTCCTAGAAATAAATAAAACATTAAAAAAAAAAAGATTCAGTGATCTGTGGACGGATCTTTTACCTTTATATGATTCAGTTATATTGTGCTTTAGTTAAATGAAAAAGATATATATTTGGAAAATATCAATTCATTGAACTTCTAGATATTTTATTTTTTATTTATTTATTTATTTTAGGTATTTTATTTTAAATGTTGACATTTTATTTATTTTTTTTAATGTTGACATTTTAGAAAGCGGTGAAGCTGATGGTGGTGGATACAGTTTTCAAAGATGCTGATTTTCACTTGAAAGCTCAAATTTTTTCATTAGCAGGAAATACTGTCATTTTTCTTGATTTATTTTCAAGAAAATGTCAGTAATCAGATTGTCAGTTATTCTTTTAAGTAAAAATGGTAGTTCGTGAAAAAAGCCTAGTTTAACTTCCAGTGTAACTATTTTATGAGTGCTATTCCACTTTTCCTTCAGACAACCATTGTACTTTGGTATGAAACAAGTGTTTTATGCATGCTTTCCTGTTCATCACATAGAATATTAAGATGTAGTCAAAGGCTGAAATTTAGTACAATTGATACCAATTTTTATTATTTCATCATGGACATCTGTTTAATAAATAATAGCACTGGCCTTTTCCTTAGTTCTTAGGAGAGAGACTAAGTCCTTGGAATTTTCCAAGTATTGGGATTGTCTTTTCTACTTATGAGCCCTTTTAGTCACATCTGAATTTATTTGGGCTAAGACTTGATCAGATGACTAAGGCTGAGGGAAGGTCATCAGAAAAGACCAATGATGTGATTAGAATGTTGGAGGTTTTAGCCAGTCCAGCCGCAAGGGAAGAGAAGAAGGCTAGAGATGGAGTACAGTCACATGCAGTGAATAAGTCTGTCAGTCATACCTGTGCAATGAAACACCAATAAAAGCTCTAGACACTGAAACTCAATCCATCTTCCTGTTTGGTGAGCTCATCAGTGTGCCAGGTAACACAACCTGATTCCATAGAGAGTAGGCACAGAAGCCTTGCATTTGGGACCTTCCAAACTTAATCCTTCTTGATCTCCTCATTTGGTTGGTCCTGATTTGTGTCCTCTATATTAAAACTGTGATTGTGGGGCGCCTGGGTGGCTTAATTGGTTAAGCCTCTGAGTCTTGATTTCAGCTCAGCTCATGTTTTCACTTTTTGTGGATTCGAGCCCTGCATTGGGCTCTGCGCTGACAGAGAATTCTCTCTCCCTCTCTCCCTGTCTCTCTCTCTCTCCCAAAAATAAATAAAACTTGAGGGGGGAACTGTGATTTTAAGTGTAGAGCTCTTCTGAGTTCTAGGAGTCATTCTAGCAAATTATCAATCCTAAGAGGGTCTTAGGAGCCACCCTGATTAAAAAAAATTTTTTTAAATGGTAAGAGTACAGAGACTTGCTTTGTTCTTGACCTGGGGTAGGGGTTGGGGGGCATTTGACATTTTATCTTTAGTAGTTTTTGTCAGATATAATTATCTTTTTTACGTTTATATAATCAAAGTTATTTCTAGTCTTTTCAATTGTAAACAGGTTTTTCATGAATGTCTCTGTAAGTTCACATACTTCTCTCTTATTTTCTTTAGAAAAGTTTCTATAGGTGGAATTGCTAAGTCAAAGTGTCAGTGTATTTTTGTTTTTTATTTAATTTAATAATTTTAGGTGGGTTTTTTTTTTTTTTTTTTTTGAGAGAGAGAGCAAGAAAGAGCATATGTGTGGGGGAGGGCCAAGGGGTGAGGAGGAGAGTGAGTCTTAAGCAGTCTCCTTTCCCAGTGTGGAGCCCACATTGAGATTATCACCTGAGCTGATATCAAGTGGCAGACGATTAACCGACTGAGCCACCCAGGTGCCTCCTCAGTGTGTTTTTAAAGCTTTTTTTTTTTTTTTAATTTTTATTTATTTTTGAGAGAGAGAGTGCACGAAGAGGGGAGGGGCAGAGAGAGAGACACAGACTCTGAAGCAGGCTCCAGGCTCTGAGCGGTCAGCACAGAGCCCAATGAGGGCTTGAACCCACAGACCGCGAGATCATGAACCGATCTGAAATCTGATGCCCTGAGCCACCCAGGCACCCCAAAAGCATTTGATGGTTAATGTAAAATTGCCTCCACCTAAAAATGGTATTACTTTTCTTACAGCAAAAATTTTTTTCTCCATATTATAAGCTCAGGGGTCGGAATGTTTTAATGTTTGCTAAACTGATCATTAAAAGGTGGTGTCATCTTAATTTACACATCATTGAATTTTTAAAAATATATTTGCATATTTTTATGAATTTTTTGATGCTTGCATCCATTTATTACTATGTACATTTTTTTGTTTATGGAATAAGAATTAAACCTGAGAAATCATATTATGAAAACTTGTGATCTCTATAATGAAGCAACTGAAGATGTTGAAGACTTGAAATAATGTCCATTAAAAATCATCCTTTTGGATCTGTTTCTTTTACTCTTTTATTTGTTATTCAATTTTAAATATCTATTTGTGTAAGCTTGAATTCCATCTTATGTACATATAAGCTCTTAAGTACACTTAAAACCAGAAACCTTGCCATGTATCTTGTATGTTTCAACCTTGACCACTTTTCCCTTTCTGGAGTAAGTTTAAGTTGTGTATTTAGTGGTAAATATGGATAAATAAGATTCTTTTCAGTTTAAAAGCATAGCATCGACTGATTATATAAAAAGCATATTGTAGTTAGATGCTATACTGTCATTCCACTGAAATTGTGGCTATAATTGAGACTTGCAAATGTTATTTGGAAGTAGTTTTGATTACTCTTGGCTTGTCATCCCTTTATCTCACTACTTCAAAGGTGTATTTTATATTTTTATATTTTTCATCATGTAAAGTATCAGTGATTTTAAAATGTAACAAAAAAGCACTACATGGCTCACTTGACGCTCATTCATCTAAATGGAGATGTTCTTAACCAAGTACATTTAAACTGTTTATGATACATGACCACAAATTTCTATTATTTATGAAGTGTGGATGAATTTACAGTTCCTGAGCTCCAAAATTCTATTTTTGGGGACAAAAGTTACAGAACTATATCCTTTAAATAATAACATTTAGTGTAGAATTCTAAAAAGAATGTTTACCAAGTTGTCAGATGATGAGTGATGTTAAAGATATGTTGACGCTGGCACTCCTGGCTGGCTCTGTTTTTGGGGTGTGCAACTCAATCTCAAGGTTGTGAGTTCGAGCCTCACATTGGGTGTAGAAATTACCTTTAAAAAAATAATAAATTAAAAATTTTTTAATGAAATGTTTGAAGCTTTCATGATCATTAGTCAACTGTCAAAAGGGTAGTCTTTTTGTCATTGTTGCTATTTTTCTCTCTTTAACTTGAATATAGCGTAGTATTAGTTGTCTAATTTTACTATCAGCCCTAGGTTTTGTTTTTGCTTTTGCTTTTGCTTGCACTTGCTATTAGCATTAGTAAAACTAATTTCTACCAGACTTCTAGAAGAAGATGGCATCAATTACACTATTATTTTAATTTTTGTCACTTAGAGTCAGAGCTTCCCCATAGTGTCTTAGTTTAGTTTATTTGTGCATTCTACTTTTAAAAATTGAAGGATTTCCAAAACAGGAAATAGAAAAAAATAAGAGCAAGATGAAGATTTCTGGAGCTGAATTACACGAAAATCCAGGAAGAAGAAATCCAAGAAATAAGTTCAAATTTCTTCATACAAAATTATGGCTTTGCATAAAAACACATAAAACTTTTCATTTTATAAAAATAGGATTATGTCCGTTGACTGGACCTTTGAGTCATTTAATTCTTTCATTAACTTTTAGTATTGACTCAGGGAAGGCTCTCTATTCATCACCTATCTTTATATAAACAGCAAAAAACTCATAACAGAATACCTATATGTAGAAATTGCTCTTGTATCTGTTTTATTTTTATTGTATTATAAACATTTCTGGCCATTATTCTGATTCTAGGGCATTCTGTTTCTGATAATATAAATATAGTGGGAAAATGAGGGCTCTAAGATCTAAGAGAAGGAGCCTCTGAGAAGTAATCTGTTACTTGAGGCTGCTTTTCTCTTATGGGTGTGTATTCATTCAGTCCTAGAAAAAACTGCAGAGAAAGGCTGAAAATCTAAGTAGAACTTTCAGCATATTCACAGAGGTCCATAAAGAAGGGTACTTGGTTAAAAAAAAAACAAAAAACAAACAAACATGGGGTGCCTGGGTCGTGGTCGGTTAAGCATCCAATTCTTGCCAACTCTTGGTTTTGGCTCAGGTCATGATTTCAGTTTTGTAAGTTTGAGCCTTGTGTTGGGCTTGGTGCTGGCAGCACAGAGCCTGGCTGGGGTTCTATTTCTCTCCCTCTCTCTTCTCCCCAACTTGTGCTGTCTCTGTCTTTCTCAAAATAAACTTCAAAAAAATTATTTTAAAAGAAACAACCTCTTTCTAAACAAACACAGCCTCTCTGACCTTTAGTTAGGGATGCTGACCTAATCCAGAGCCTCAGGTTTTTTTTCAGTATTTTGTTTGTTTATTTTTGAGAGAGTGCAGGTGGGTGAGGGACAGAGGATCTGAAGTGGGCTCTGCACTGACAACAGTGAGCTTGATGTGGGGCTCAAACTTAGGAACCGCGAGATCATGACCTGAGCCAAAGTTGGATACTCAACCAACTGAGCCACCCAGGTGCCCCTCAGTTTTTTCATATAAACACAATAAAAAAGCAATCAGCAGCATGAAGAACGAAGGCCATATGCCAGAAATCAAGAGGAAAACAGACAAGAGAAGTGAGGCTTTGGGATCCAGATAATAGGATTATCAGACATAGATTTTAAGGAACTAATCATTTTAACTGCAGTTTGGGCATAGCTGAAGAGTTATAAGTGAACTGGAAGAAATCTCAGAGAAAATCATTCAGATTAAATCAGAGAAGTCACAAGGGTAGAAATCCAGAAAAGAATGTAAAAGATCTGTGACACTTGATGAAATGGACAAGTATTTAATGTCCCGGAAAGAAACAAGATGGAAGAGGTACAACTGAGAATTTTCTAAAATGGAGAAAAAGCATTAACCTACAAATTTAAGAACATTTATAAATCCAAATTCCAAGCAGGATAAATACATTAAGAAACTGTTACAAGACATATATAGAAATCATAGTCAAAATTGGAAATGATCCAAATGTCCATCAATAGGAGGATGTATAGAGGCGCCTGGCTGGCTTAGTTGGAAGAGCATACAGCTCGGGATCTCAGGGTTGTGTGTTTGAGCTCCACATTGCGTGTAGAGATTACTTAAATACAACTTAAAAAAAAAACAAAAAACAGCAGTAGGGCAGATAAGTAGTACCAGCAATATAATGGAATACTTAACAGCAGTGCAAAAGAATGAAGTATACATTCAATATGAATGAAATTTACAGACAAGATGTTAAGGTAATCAACTACAAAAGAGTATATACTATATTTTTTTTATGTATGTGAATTCCAAAATAAGAGAAATCTAATCTTTGAAGTCATAATAGGGACGGCTTATGGGAAAGGCAGGAAATTATTGAGTGAGAAAAGACCAGGCTTCTGGGTGATGGTCATGCAAGTATATTCTTTGTGAAAAGTTTAGTTGAGCTCCCCACTTAAGATTTATAAACTCTATGCATACATGTTATTCTTTAACATCTAAATACAAACAAACCACACTGAGACACCAAAAGAACTTTTCACTAGCAGACCATCACTAAATAAATACTAAAATATTTTTTAGGCAGAAGAGTTTAGATGCAGAAAGAAATGAAGAACACCTAAAAGTCAATAGTGTATCTAATACTAGATTTTTGGATAAATCATGTAACTTCTAGGTCTTAATTTTCCTTGCATGTAATCAGGGGTTTTTACCAAATAATCTATTTTGTCCCTTCTCTTAAAACATACTTGGAAGGATATGGAAGAATTTGAGAGATTGAATTTAACCTGGAGACACAAATACCAAAAATAAAATTAAATAAAAATTTGATGAAATAGGGGCACCTGGGTGGCTTAGTCGGTTAAGCGTCCGACTTTCGCTTAGGTCATGATCTCGCGGTTCGTAGGTTCGAGCCCCACGTCGGGCTCTATGCTGACTGCCAGCTCAGAGCCTGGAGCCTGTTTCAGAGTCTGTGACTCCCTCTCTCTCTGACCCTCCCCTACTCACGCTGTCTCTCTCTCTCTCTCCTAGAAATAAATAAAATATTAAAAAAAAAAATTTGATGAAATAAACTCTGAAATTTCAAGAAACTAAATAGTTGTGGTATTAGCAAAGTAAGCATTTGCTTGCTTTATGCACCAAAGCTAACATGAAAAGGAAATTGCAGAATCTAATTATTGTCCTGAGCATATATTGATGTCTCACATTCCATAGTTATATATAAATATGCTCCCTTTAAGTATGGATAACTCCCTAAAATTTTAAAGACCAATATTTTTTCTTTGGGGTTATTTCTCCCATATTAATGGTAATAACAAATCTTATAATGGTTGCTATCTTTCATTTCTGTTATTTATTAAATTTATTACCTATCTAGCTATGTGATATGCAGAAATGTTTGATCCCAGAATGCAACCTATGTTTGTTCTACAGATGAATATGTAATTTTTGTTTTCTTTGGAATGGTTCAGAAGTAGGAAAATTAAGTAGTAATGAAAATTCTATTAGGTGATAAAAAAGTTTATTGTAATATATTCTATATTTCCAGTATGTCATCCTGTGGACTTAAAGAGTTGCTTTTGTTACTTGTTCTGTTTTATTTTTGCTTGTAAAGTAAAGGTATCTTGAAATAGGACAAAGAAAATTGGAAGGAGTAGGTGGAGGGTAGCGTACTCTGAAAGGCTTTTGAGGACGTGATAGATGGAGGAGGGCCATAGACCTCTTGTCACTGACCAAAGCGATTTTTGAAGAGAGGTGACAGAATAATTCCGTACTCTTGGGCCTCACAGCTTCACCATCATGTAAGAGTAAGTTAGAAAGGCAGAACCTTGGGGCACGTGGGTGGCTCAGTTGGTTAAGCATCTGACTTCAACTCAGGTCATAATCTCATGGTTTGTGAGTTCAACACAGAGCCTGCTTCACGTCCTCTGTCTCCCTCTCTCTCTGCTCCTCCCCTGCACTTGCACTCACTCGCTTGCTTGGTCTCAAAAATAAACATTAAAAAAAAAGAAACGTAGGACCTCAGGCTCTTCCCTAGACCTACTGATTTAGAGTCTATGTATGTATATGTGTATGTACTTATATATTTTTAAGTAATCTCCACATCTATCGTGGGGCTCTAACTCACAGCCTCAAGATCAAGAGTTGTATGCTCTATGACTGAACCAGCCAGGCACCCCTAGAATCTCTGTTTAAGTAAGATTCTTAAGTGATCTCATGAATGTTAAGGTTTGAGACACATTACTACCGGTACTTAATATTATTTTTACCATTTTGAAGCTAACAATACGATGGAGGAGTCCCTGTGTGAAGTTAGGAAAGCTGAGTCTTTGCAGAATAATCTATCACCTGTGTTAATGATTATAAAATAATATTTAGAAGGCTGAGAAGAAATTGTAAAAAGAGTTGCTTTCGGGGCGCCTGGGTGGCTTAGTCAGTTAAGCGTCCGACTTTCGCTTAGGTCATGATCTCGTGGTTCGTGGGTTCGAGCCCCGCGTCGGGCTCTGTGCTGACTGCCAGCTCGGAGCCTGGAGCTATTTCAGAGTCTGTGTCTCCCTCTCTCTCTGACCCTCCCCTGCTCACGCTGTCTCTCTCTCTCTCCTAGAAATAAATAAAAATATATTTTTAAAAAAAATTGCTTTAAAAAGTGTTTTGGAGGGGTGCCTAGCTGGCCTAGTTGGTAGAACATGCAGCTCTTGATCCTGAGGTCATGAGTTCAAGCCCCACACTGAGTGTAGAGCTTAGTTAAAATTAATAAATAAATAAAATTTAAAATAAATAGGGGTGCCTAGGTGGCTCAGTCAGTTGAGCATCTGACTCTTAATTTTGGCCTAAAGCAATGATCTCATGGTCAAGGGATCGAGCCCCAGATCAGTCTCCTTGCTGAACATGATGCCTGCTTAAGATTCTCCCTATCTCTCTCTCTCTGTCTCTCTCTCTCTCTCTTTCTCTTTCCTCTCCCTGCCCATGCCCTTCTCTTCTGCTCATGCTCTCGCTCTCTAAAATAAAATGAATAAAAAGTATTTTGGAGAGGAGTAGACTGATGTTCTACATTTACTTGAAATACACAAAACACATGGGTGTTTAGAGGGATGAATTGATGACAAAGCAAAAATAGTAAAATAGTAGAGAATAGACTTGGTGGGAATGAGTGGCCACTGTAAAATTTTTTCTTTATGCTTTATATTTTTCATAATGTTAGGGAGGAAGTGGTTATGAAAATGGACATCATATACCAGATTCTGTAGTTATCTTTGATTTGCATATTTGCTTTATTTCATAATGTATTAATACTTTTCGAGAAGAAAAGGTGGCTAATACTCTTTTTTTTGCAAATGCCCTGTGTACCAAACATACTGCTTTACTGTATGCATTATCTCATTTAGTCTTCATAACACTCTGATGAGTTAGATGTCATTTCCAGTTTGTAGGTGAGAACCAAGGCACAATTTAACGTACTTTCATCATCTAGTGAGCTCAGAAGATGCATTTTGAACCTGGGGTCCTTAACTTAAGAGTAGGTAACTACTGCATTGCACAATTCAAGGGCTACCATTTACAGTTTTGGCACAATAGAGTATCGTTCAAATACAGAGTTGTTAGGGGTGCCTGGCTGGCTCAGTCGGTTAAGCTTCTGACTTCAGCTCAGGTCACGATCTCACAACTTGTGTGCTTGAGCTCTACATCAGGCTCTCTGCTGACAGTTCAGAGCCTGGAGCCTCCTTCGGATTCTGTGTTCCCCTCTCTTTCTGGCCCTCCCTCTCTCTCTCTCTCAAAAATAAATAAACATTTAAAATTATTACTTTAAAAAATGGTACAAAAACAGACACGTGATTAATGGAACAGAATAGAGAACCCAGAAATGGACCCACAGATATATGGCCAACTATTCTTTCACAAAGCAGGAAAGAATATCTGATGGAATAGACAGTCTCTTCAGCAAATACTGCTGGGAAAACTGGACAGCAAAATGCAGGAAAATGAACCTGGACCACTTTCTTTACACCGTACACAAAAATAAATGCAAAATGGATGAAAGACCTAAATGTAAGACAGGAAGCCATCAAAATCCTAGAGGAGAAAGGCAAAAAAAAATCTCTTTGACCTTGGCCGCAGCATCTTCTTACTCAACACGTCTCTAGAGGCAAGGGAAACGAAAGCAAAGATGAATGATTGAGACCTCATCAAAATAAAAGCTTCTGCGCTGCGAGTGAAACAATTAGCAAAACTAAAAGGCAACTGACAGAATGGGAGAAGATATTTGCAGATGACATATCAAATAAAGGGTTAGTATCTAAAGAAGACATCCAGATGGCTAACAGACACATGAAAAGATGCTCAACATCACTCATTATGAGGGAAATACAAATGAAAACCACAGTGAGATACTACCTCATACCTGTCAGAATAGCTAAAATTAACAACTCAAGCAACAACAGATGTTGGCAAGGATGCGAAGAGGAACCCTTTTGCACAGCTGATGGGAATGCAAACTGGTGTAGCCACTCTGAAAAACAGTATGCAGGTCCCTCAAAAAATTAAAAACAGAACTACTCTACCACCCAGCAATTGCACTACTAGGTATTTATCCAGGGGATACAGGTGTGCTGTTTCAAAGGGGCACATGCACCCCAATATTTTGCACAGTGCTATCAACAATAACCAAAGTATGGAAAGAGCCCAAAGAAGATGGGGGGCGGGGACGGGTGTGTGTGTGTGTGTGTGTGTGTGTGTATATAATGGAATATTACTTGGCAATCAAAAAGAATGAAGTCTTGCCATTTGCAACTACGTGGAACTAGAGGGTATTATGCTAAGTGAAATGAGCTTAAAAGAGACTCTTAAATACAGACAAGAAACTGAGGGTTGCTGGAGGAGTTGTGGCTGTGGGGATGGCCTAAATGGGTAAGGGGCCTTAAGGAAGATACTTGTTGGAATAAGCACTGGGTATTATACATGGTGGGGAGAATCATTGGTATATACTCCTGAAATGATTATTGCACTATATGCTAACTAACTTGGATGTAAATTAAAAAATAAATAAATGAAATGGAAAAAAAAAAAAAAAAAGAATACAAAGTGGGTAGTTCCCCTGCAACAGGGTTACCTGGCCTTGACCATTTGCTTATAGGACCGCCTCACTATTCTCTTAAACTTGCAAAATGAAAATTTAAAATATTTTTCTGATGTGAATTTTGAATTGTTCCATGACTTTTTCTTGTGTGTTTTATTTTTAAGATTCTTGGATCTCCCAGTCAGCATCATTTCCCCGTAATCAGAAACAGCCAGGGGTGGATTCTTTATCATCAGTGGCCTCCCTTCCTAAACAGATTTTCCAGTCTTCAGTCCAACAGCAACTTACTAAACCAGCTAAAATCACTTGTGCACACTGCAAAAAACCTTTACAGAAGGGACAGACAGCTTATCAACGAAAAGGATCAGCTCACCTCTTTTGTTCTACCACCTGCCTTTCTTCCTTCTCTCATAAGCGCACTCCAAAGAAACGCAATGTAATATGTAAAAAGTAAGCTGTACTTTTCAACATGGCTCCATATAGTTGGATACTGGCAGTATAGATGTGTGTTGAATGTAATTGGAGAGCTGTATAGATTCACGGATACAGTTGCTGCAAAGATATCTTCAAGTTTATTGAGCTTGACTTATCCTAGAGTATGTCAGAGCTATGAGTTCATTTGTACTGTCCTTAGGCAGGAAAGGGGAATGTAAAAATTGACCCTCTCTCTGCCACTGCCTTTGCCTTGCTCCTTCCCCATCTTTTACCTTAATTCTACCAAGTTGCTACCACCTTTTTGGAGTGCTTCAAAAAGTCATAATAACCTGTGACCAGGTTCTTGTGCTACAAAATGTTTTTGTCTCCAAGTCACCCCCTGCCATATTACTTAGGAACCCTTGACAGTGAAACCGAAAGTGGGTTTACCAAAACCTAGTAAGACCCAAAAATTCCAGCAGATTCTTAGGATTAAATTATGAGAAAATGAAAAATGTCATTTCTTGTTCATATATTTGACTTTTATTAAAATGTAACATTCTTAAGTTGCATCTGTCCCTTTTGTTTCAGAGATGCACCTACAAAAAACGCTACTACTGTTCAAGTTGAGGCAAAAGACTCCTCCCAAGAATTCTGTCGAACATCTTTGCCTCCCTGTGAAGACAACCAGAATCTTAGAAAGAGAGTTAATAAATCAAGATGTATAATCTGTAGTAAACTAACAGAGGTCTGGGTTTTTATATCTTATTTAAGCTATTATGTAGGTTAACAGGGATAATTTTAATTTTTAAGTGTTGTTATATGCTCTGCCATCTACATAATACAAATGTCCCGGATCTACACAATGAAATTAAAGGGAAGGGTAAAGATATGTTAGAACTAACTCTTTTGTGAATGAATATCCCATTTGCATGCTATAGAAAGTATACAGCTATTTCCATGGAATTGAACATACTCATAAACTTAAGCGTTAGTGTTAGGGTGAATTTTGTTCTTATTAGTCACTAAGTAAATGTGCAAGTTCAGGACATGTAGGAAGCAACCAGTCCTGGTATAAGAATATGCAGAACAAGTGGAGTATAAGTGTGTTGATCACATTTCTTAAGTGGTATTGCCATCTTTCCAGTTGCTGAAAGAAGAAACATGCATACAGGCAGTCCTTACATAACATACTCCTTGGCAACTGAAGTTGGTGTTCCCTGGAGCTGTGCAAATTGAGGACATGATTTTATCTCTGTTACCATAGAACTGAGCAAAGCAAGAACCATCTTATGTATATACAGACACCATCCTGAGTATAGTCATATGGACTTTTAGCACCTTCTATGAATTAGGGTAGTGAAGTTTATAATAAAAATTCCAAGTCCATTTCTTTTAATCAGGTCATATCAAAATCTTCAAAACAGTCTGTTTCCTCTAGGTCTTAAGTGTCTCTGGGGAAGTTATTACTTAATTTTATAGTTTTTATTCCATGAATCTTACCTTTTTTGCAAAATCAAAGATAAAAGTGAAAGTAATGAAATGTACTTTTTAGTCTTTTCCCTGAATATTTCTTCCACTGAGAAATAATTAGAGATTGTTTCTTTTGAAGAAACTAGTTATCTCATTGCTTACTGTGCTACTCTGGCTCATTCTTTTAATAAATTCTGACTTTTCTTTTAGATTCGTCATGAAGTCAGCGTTAATAATGTAATACATAAACTATGCAGTAACCAGTGCTTTAATAAGTACAGGTTAGCCAATGGTCTGATAATGAATTGCTGTGAACAGTGTGGAGAGTACTTGCCTAGTAAAAGTGCTGGGAACAATGTCCTGATCATTGAAGGTCAGCAGGCAAGATTTTGCTGCCAAAGTTGTGTTAATGAATATAAACAGGTAATTATTTTCAATGCGTTTAAATGATCAAGTATACAATAGCTTTTTCTTGTTAACTTATATTAACCAGATTTATCTTAGAGTCTCATCTAGTTCCGTTTTTGTCAATCAGTCACTGAGCTGTCCCATCTCAAATGAGTTTTGAAATCAATTGATTGTCCTAAGCTAGTTTTCCTTCCTCTTCCAATTTTTAGAATAGCTTGTGAAGAATAGGTATTAACTTTTCTTTTTTTAAAAAATTTTTTTATAGTTTATTTTTGAGACAGAGACAGAGCGTGAGTGGGGGAGGGGCAGAGAGAGAGGGAGACACAGAATCTGAAGCAGGGTCCCAGGATCAGAGCTGTGCGATGTGGGGTTCGAACCCACAAACTGAGAGATCATGACCTGAGCCAAAGTCGGACACTTAACCAACTGAGCCACCCAGGCTCCCCAGTGTTAACTTTTCTTAAATTTTTGCTTGGTGGAATTCACCTGTGAAGAGAGTCCTAGAGTTTTGTTTGTTGAGAATTTTTTAATTGATTCAATTTCATTACTAGTAATTAGTCTGTTCAAATTTTTTATGTCTTCTTGATTCAGTTTTGGAAGATTATAGGTTTCTAGGAATTTACCCGTGTCTTTTAGGTTGTCCATATGTCAGCATATAGCTTTATTATAGTATTTCCTTGTAATCTTTTGTATTACTGTAGTATTATTATTTCTTCCCCATTTCTGATTTTATTTGAGTATTCTTTTTTTCTTGATGAATAGCTAATGGTTTATCAACTCCGTTTATCTTTTCAAAGAACAAGCTCCTGGTTTCATTGGCCTTTAAATAAATAAATAAACAAACAAACAAACTCACCGGTTTTTAAAGCTCCCAGGCTTAAGTCCCACTGATATATTTTTTTTTAGGCAGAGGCATTACTTCATTCAGGCAGGGATGCGCCAGACACAGCACAGCTGGAATGCAGGGGTCAGGACATGGAAGCGCACCTTCACCCAGTTACCCCAGGAGGGTGCAGTGAGTGGAGACGGCTGGTGAGCCCTCTGGGGAGCCCTGTACTCCCTCTGGGAGGAGCCTTTCCCAGCTCACAGGAGGGAAAGAAAAGGAATGCAAGTAAAGGGGCCTAGTCCTGTAGTCATTCAGCTAAGCGCCACTGATTTCTAAAGCCTTTGGAGTTAAGCCCTGCTGGTTTTCAAAGGCACAGGTTACAGTGACTCAGATCCCCAGTGTCAAGGGTACCCAGTAGGGTCTGAGCCTCTCTCTTCTCTGTGCTTGTGTTGGCCCTCTTGCTTGTGGTTAGTTTTACTAGGTATTTATTTGGTTCCCAGGCACATCTCTTGTCAGTGTGGACTTATCTCTGTGTTTAGCCATAGAAGGTCTTTTCTGCCAGTCTTGAGGCCATTTTCTAGTTCGTTGTGTAGATGTAGCTGTTTTCTTGTGTCCGTGAAGCGAGATGAGGCCAGGACCCTCCTCTGCTGTCTTTCATCAATTGGTACCAAATCATTTTTATGGGAAAAAGTAAGATCTTTATTTTTTTTTTTTAATGCTTATTTTGAGAGAGGTCTTTGCACTGTCAGCACAGAGCCCGACATAGGGCTTATTCTCCCCAACTGTGAGATCATGACCTGAGCTGAAATCAGTAGATGTTTAACCAACTGAGGCACTCAGGTACCCCTCTGATCTCATGGTTTTAATTAATATATCCTCATGATTTCCAAAATATATTTGTAGATGATAATTTCCCCTCTTTTTAAAAAATTTTTAAAATGTTTTTATTTATTTCTGAAAGAGAGACAGCGTGAGCAGGGGAGGGTCAGATAGAGAGGGAGACACAGAGTCTGAAACAGGCTCCATGCTCTGAGCTAGCTGTCAGCTCAGAGACCCCAATGCAGGGCTCGAACCCAGGAAACCAGAGATCATGACCTGAGCCGAAGTAAGCAAGTAAGCGACTGAGCCACCTAGGCACCCCTCCCCTCTTTTTTTGTTTTTTTTGAAGTTTGTTTTATGTATAGATATTTCTTTCAATTTCAGACAAATCTATCCATCTGTCATCTCCATTTGAATGTTCCACAGATATCTCAAATTCCATGTCTAAAGCTGAAACTCCAAACCTTTTTTTCATTCCGTTTCCCATATCAGTAAATGGTCCCATCATTCAGTCAGATGCCTAGGTAGAAATTTAGGGCCATTCTTTACTTCTCCTCCTTCCCCTCCAGAGCCACTCAGTTACCAATAATCCAGATTCTACTTTCTAAATATCTCTCAGGTCTATCCTGTCTTTATTCCTATAATCCTAGACCAAGCCATCATCTCTCTTGTCAGAATGATTCCCACAGTTTCTTGGCTGATTCTGCACCACTGGTCTTCCTTACAGTTAGAAATCATAATACAGTCAGAGCAGTCTAAGTACAAACTTGGGTATGTTGTTCCTGCTTTTTTTACTTAACTGCCACCAATATGGCTTTCAGGGTTAAATCAAAACAAAGTTCTCTTAGTTTTGTAAACGTTGAATGCAGTGTTCAAGTTGTGCTGTGTACAAAAAGATTATAGCTAGTAGGATACCATTCGCATTATCTACATCTTTGTTTCAAATTTTTCTTAATTTTATTATTGACTCTAAAATCAGTTCTATGTCTTTTTATTAAATGGAACCATACAAAATGTGATACTTTATAGCTGGCTTTCACATGCACTGTTTTCAGTGTTCATCCAGGTTGTAGCATATAACTTCACTTGTTTTGGGGGCGCCTAGGTGGCTCAGTCAGTTAAGCCTCCGACTTCGGCTCAGGTCATGATCTCATAGTTCGTGGGTTCGAGTCCACATCGGGCTCTGTGCTGACAGCTCAGAGCCTGGAGCCTCCTTCAGATTCTATGTCTCCCTCTCTCTCTCTCTCTGCCCCTCCCTGGCTCGCTCTCTGTCTCTTAAAATAAAGACATAAAAAAAAACTTTTTTTAAATAACTTCACTTGTTTTTATCGCCAAATACGATTTCATTGTATGGATAATACCCACATTTTTTCCCCACATTAAAAAAATTTTTTTTTTTAACCTTTATTTATTATTGAGAGAGCATGAGCATGGGAAGGGCAGAGAGGGAGAAACACAGAATCCAAAGCAGGCTCCAGGCTCTGAGCTGTCAGCACAGAGACTGACGCGGGGCTCAAACCCACAAACCACGAGATCACGACCTGAGCTGAAGTTGGATGCTTAACTGACTGAGCCACCCAGGTGTCCTTCCCCACATTTTTTGTTTATCCATCAGTAATGGACATTTTAATTATTTTTACTTTTTGGCTATTATGAATAATGTTGCTATGAACACTTAGTACAAATCTGTGTAGATCTGCATTTTCATTCTGGTGTTGGTGGGTCATTTGTAACTCTTTAAACTTTTCAAGAATTGCCAGGCTGTTTTCCAAGGTACCTGTACCATTTTACATTTGCACTCTCACCTTAGGAAGGTTTTAGCTTTTCCGTGTCTTTGCCAACACTTGCCATTATATCATATATCTTTTTTTATAGCCACCCTAGTGGATGTGAAGTGGTATGAGGTGTTTTTGATTGATACTTGATGACAAATGATGAGCAACTTTTCAAATGTGCTTATTGAGCATTTATATATACATTAATCTTAACAATTCTAACATAAAATTGTAATCTGTTTCTCTCAGATGATGGAAACAAAATCAAAAAATTTATCAGCATCAGAAAACAGAAAAAGGAATGCTGTTAGAGAAGCAAATGAAAGGAAGTTAAATGGACCATTGAATACTCTTTTAGAAAAAAAAGAGGGAATACCAGAAAAAAAGGAAAAGACTTCAGAGCTACAGGTTTTGGCAGAATGTAGGACAGATACATCACTGATCAGACAGGATGTGAATTTACCTTCTGTAACCATAGCTGATAAATTTCAAGAGCAACTGGAAAAGAAAAAATCAGAAGACTCCGTTATATCAGTTGTACTTTCTGCAGACCCAGGTACATGGCCCCGTGTTTTAAATATTAAACAACGGGACATTCTTGTTGAAAATGATCCACCTCAAGTAAGAAATTTTAACTTTCCAAAAGACAATACAGGGAGGAAGTTTTCAGAAACTTATTATACACGAATTCTTCCAAATGGTGATAAAACCACTAGATCCTGGTTACTTTATTCAACTTCAAAAGATTCTGTGTTTTGTTTGTATTGCAAACTCTTTGGGGAAGGAAAAAATCAACTGAAGAATGAGAATGGGTGCAAAGATTGGCAGCATTTATCACATATTCTTAGCAAACACGAAGAAAGTGAAATGCATATCAATAATAGTGTTAAGTATTCAAAATTAAAATCTGATTTGAAAAAAAATAAAACTATGGAAGCTGCAGAACATGGATTACATAAGAATGAGAAAAATGAAGGTGTGCTATTGTTGTACACAAAATATACCTGATGTGGTTTTGACATTGAGGTCATGTATTTATTCAGAAAAGATCTACACCCTAACAGTACCATTTGTGTTGTGAAGTTGCTACAACTTTTCAACAGTTCATTAGCAATAAGTATAATAGCAAATAGTAAAGAATGTTTCTGTTTCAAGTTCTAAAGCTAATTGGACTCAATAGTAATTAATGCAAATTTCAGTAAAGGCAATTGTTACGTTTTCATTCTGTCAATTCATACCTTTTAAAACTGGCATTTGAGGGCTAACATTTGATAGGTTTGGTTAATTTTCTGTTCTGGTTACTTTGAAAAAAGGAGAGAAAGGCTTAAATTTATCAATACTAGTTTGAACACGATACTTTGTGAACATTTTCATCATTATTATTAAAGTAAAAACATTCAGAAACTGAAAGTTTCAGTTTCTTGGAAACTAAAATTGCAGCTTTTTGCTATTAAACCAAATACCTGCGATTTCTTTCTTTTGGGCAAAACATTGTTTTATTATTTGGGCCAAACGGCATTATTTGTTACATTATATTAAGGTGATTACTTTGCATTTAATTGGTTTTAATTTAATTTATAAATGGTTTAGATTTTATTGTGTGAGAAGTATAAGAATAAATGTATAGCTATTTTTATGTTAGTACAAATATAAGAAATATTAAAGTTATATTAAGTTAACCTTTAGGTGTTGTGGCAATTTTTTTCCCCTCTGAAGACTATGTGCTTGAAATTCAAGAAACACATTATTGAAAATTAAGGCTCTCCACTTTTTCAAATGATCAGTGCTCCCATTACTATATATTTAGTAATTCTCCTTTTGTATCTGATTTCGAATTCCAACTTTATCATATATTAAATTCTTACATGTACTTGGGCTTTGTCTCAAAACTCTGAAACCAAATGACAAATGAACAATGACTAGAGTAAAACTTGCTGTATTTTTGGTGGGATGACACTAGGAGTACGTGGAGACTCTGTCACTGATGCCTTAGGACACCCACAGAAGTCCTTCTCAAGGTACAGCCATGTTGTTTTTTGATAACTATTTCAGTCTTTCAGAGTTGGATCTGAATCAGGCTTTGGGATGTTACCAAAAATTGAGTTTACTTCTAGAGGCCTAAGAAAATATTCTAGAGAATATAACACAGGTTTTGAAGTTCCTTTCCAAATGTTTAATGTGCTCATTATTTCTTTAAAACTTAAAGCTAATTGAATGACATTTATAATATGATTATGTTAGATAGATACTTGGTATCTGAGCAAACTAATGAAATCAACCAGTGGCTACTTAAGATAATTTGCTAAAAACAAATTTACCTATTGAGAAAACAAAATTAAATCCTATCCTCTAAATTCTTATTAATTAATTAATTTATTTATTCTTATTTCTTCATCATACTATAAGGCACCGTAAGCTCTTGATGTAATATTGAATTAAATGTGAAAAATTCCGGGGAGCCTGGGTGGAGAGTGTCTGACTCTTGGTTTTAGCTCAAGTCATAATCTCATGATTGGGAGATGGAGTCCTGCATCAGTGCTGGCAGTCTCCCTCCCTGCCCTTCCCCTGCTAACATATGTGCGCATGTGTTCATTCTTTTTCTCTCTCTCTCTCTCTCTCAAAAAAATAAACATTCAAAAATTTCAAAAGATGTAAATGTCAGGGTGCCAGGAAGGCTCAGTCAAAGTGTCCCAATTCTTGATTTTGGTTCAGGTTGTGATCTCATGGTTCATGAGTTTGAGCCATGCATCGGGCTCACACTGATGATGTGGAGTCAGTTTGGGATTCTCTCTCCCTCTCTCTCTGCCGCTTCAACTCTCTCTCTTTCAAAATAAACCTAAAAAAAATCAGATGCTGGGTTTTTCCATATTTACTGTAAATTTCATTCAACTTTTTGCTATGTGAAATTTTTCATATCATAAAATATTGAGGGGAAAAAATAAAATAAAAAATAAAATATCTCTAGGCAGGGGAATGATTTTTTCCTCCTTATCAATTTTTTGGTTTTTTAAGTTTATTCATTTTGAGAGAGAAAGAGGGGGGGTGGGGAGGGAGTAATAGAGAGAGAGGGAGAGTGAGAATCCCAAACAGGTTCCACACCATCAGTGCAGAGCTGGACACGGGGCTTGATCCCAAGAACTATGGTATCATGACCTGAGCTGAAGCCACACAATTAACCAAATAGGCCGTCCACGGGCCCCAAGGGTTTTTGTTTGTTTGTTTTAAATTATAAAATGAGTATGTTCTCACTATAAAAGGAAGAAAACAGTTCAAGTCTTGTTCACCATCTCCTACTTCCCCTACAGAAGGACTTATCAACAGTGATCTGGACTATACCCAGGGTTTGTTTTCATCTTTTTAACTTCATTGAGAATAGCCATTAGGAAACATTATCTCCTGCCAGTAATTTAATATCAAAAATTAGGAAAGACAATTCAAAATAACAGTCTTAAAGAAATGGCAGGGGTGCCTGGGTAGCTCAGTTGGTTAAGCATCTGACCGGTTTCAGCTCAGGTTATGATCTCCGTTCATGAGTTTGCTTAAGATTTTCCCCTCCCGCTCTCTATCTGCCCCTTCGCCATTTGTGCTCTCTCTGTCTCTCTCAAAATAAGTAAACTTAAAAAAAAAAAAAAGACAATATCTTGGTTTTCTCATTTCACAGAGGACAAGGGAAAATATTTCCATTTTTTTTTTTCAGATTTTCTGTCTTTAAAATTCTAACAGTGGAACATTTTCTTCCTGTGATCCCCTAGACTGTCCCCCATCTTAGTGCTGAAAGCCAGTAAGAGCTGCTAATAGCCACTTTATATGTACAAGGTAAAATTTGCTACGTAGGATGGAAAAGTGAGTAAGTGATTGAAGTAAAGAGCTCAGTCAAGAATAATGTTTCATGGGGCACCTGGGTGGCTTACTCGGTTAAGCGTCCGACTTTCGCTTAGGTCATGATCTCGCGGTTCTTGGGTTCGAGCCCCGCGTCGGGCTCTGTGCTGACTGCCAGCTCAGAGCCTGGAGCCTGTTTCAGTCTGTGACTCCCTCTCTCTGACCCTCCCCTGCTCACGCTGTCTCTCTCTCTCTCTCTCTCTCTCCTAGAAATAAATAAAACTTTTTAAAAAAAATAATGCTTTATAATTTTAGATCATGTCATTTTTCTGTTTCAAAGCTTTAAAGTTCCCCATTGCTTTTATTTTTTTTAATGTTTTTTATTTTATTTCTAGGAGAGAGAGAGAGAGAGAGACAGCGTGAGCAGGGGAGGGTCAGAGAGAGAGGGAGTCACAGACTGAAACAGGCTCCAGGCTCTGAGCTGGCAGTCAGCACAGAGCCCGACGCGGGGCTCGAACCCACGAACCGCGAGATCATGACCTAAGCGAAAGTCGGACGCTCAACAGACTAAGCCACCCAGGCGCCCCCCCCATTGCTTTTATTTTAAAACTGCAACTCCTTGGTACATCATATATAGGTAGCTGCAATCATGAGTGGCAGATAATAGGGAAAAGTTGTAGACAAAGACAACATGAAGTACAAAGTTGTAGAAATGGAATAGTGTTCTATAATTTTGAATTATAAAGGATGCCCATGTTAGGATGAGACTAAGAATTTGAGAATATAACTGGGGCGCCTGGGTGGCTCAGTTGGTTAAGCCTCCAACTTCGGCTCAGGGTGATCTTGTGGTCTGTGAATTCAAGCCCTGCATCGGGCCCTGTGCTGACAGCTCTGAGCCGGGAGCCTGCTTCAGGTTCTGTCTCCCTCTCTCTCTGCCCCTCCCTAGCTCGCACACTCTCTCAAAAATAAACATTAAAAAAAGTTTTTAAGAATTTGAGAATATAACTGTGGCTGAAAGAAAAATCTAAGCCATGTACCCAAGTCTTTGTGTTTAGAAATAGGTTAGGAAAATAGCGGTGTAATATTGAGGACAATAAAAGGTTTTCAAAATCTTGTAAATGATTTTTTTTTTAAGCAGCAGTCATTTTAAATATAGAGTTCTGGAAATCATATCTAGAATGAAGAGCAGAGAATCCAGTTTGCTTCTACAGATAAAGCAAGGGAAACCTCAAACCTGGGAAATCAGACTCCCCTCACACATGTAGATATTAAAAGACTCCTGGGACACCGCGCTGGCTCAGTTGATAAAGCATGTGACTCTTGATCTCAGGGTCATGAGTTCAAGCCCTACATTTTATATATTTATTTTTTTATCTTAGTTTATTGTCAAGTTGGTTTCCATATAACACCCAGTGCTCATCCCCACAAGTGCCCCCCTCCATGCCCGTCACCCCCTTCCCCTGCCCCATTCCCATCAGCCCTCAGTTTGTTCTCAGTATTCAAGAGTCTCTCATGGTTTGCCTCCCTCCCTCTCCCCAACTGTTTTACCCTTCTTCTCCCTCATGGTCCTCCATTAAGTTCTTCCTAATTCATCTATACGTGCAAACATATGGTATCTGTCCTCTGCCTGCCTGACTTCACTCAGCATAACACCCTCAAGTTCCATCCACGTTGCTACAAATGAAGCCCCACATTTTATTTTTTTTATTTACTTTTTAAAAATATTTTTATTTCTAGGAGAGAGAGAGAGAGAGACAGCGCGAGCAGGGGAGGGTCAGAGAGAGAGGGAGTCACAGACTGAAACAGGCTCCAGGCCCTGAGCCGGCAGTCAGCACAGAGCCCGATGCAGGGCCCGAACCCACGAACCGCGAGATCATGACCTAAGCAAAGCCGGACGCTTAACCGACTAAGCCACCCAGGCGCCCCGAAGCCCCACATTTTAAACTTACTTAAAAAAAATAAGACAATAATTCATGTGCCTACAAATTAATAAAAAACAATAAGGGCACCTGGGCGGCTCAGTCAATTAAGCATCTGACTTAGTTTCAGCTTATGTCATGATCTCATGGTTGGTGAGATCGAGACAAGCTCTGATCGCTGAGCTGACAGCATGAACCATGCTTGGGATCCTCCCTCCCTCTCTGCCCTTTCCCTGCTCGTGCTTGTGCAAACATTCTTGCTTTTTCAAAATAAATAATTTTAAAAAAATAAAAAGTAAAAAAGACAACCAATATCACGAATCAGTGGAAGGGCACCTAGCTGGCTCAGTCAGTAGACTGAGTCATGAGTTTGAACCCCATGTTGGGTATGGAGATTACTTAAAAAAAAAAAATTGCTGGAGATCCTTTGGATGTTTAAAACATAAGGTTATGGGGTACCTGAGTGCTGAGTTGCTTGAGCATCTGACTTCAGCTCAGGTCACAATCTCATGATTTGTGGGTTCAAGCCCTGTGTTGGGTCTGTGATGACAGCTCAGAGCCTGGAGCCTACTTCAGATTCTGTGTCTTCCTCTCTGCTCCTCCCCCACTCATGTTCTGTCTCTCCCCCAAAAATAAACATTAAAAATTAAAAAAAAAAAAAAAAACAAGGTTATAAATGACTCAGGTCAAAGATTTTGACATAGTATACAAATTCTTTGAAAAACATAACTTCTCAAATCTGTTCCGGGAAAAAAAAATAGAAAATCTCAATAACCAAAAAATGAAATCTGGCCATGTGTAGCAACATGGATGGACCTTGAGGGTGTTATGCTGAGTGAAATAAGTCAGGCAGAGAAGGACAAATATCATATGTGTGCACATATAGGAGGAACTTAACAGAGAACCAAGGGGGAGAAGAAGGGGGGAAATGGTCGGGGAAAGGGAGAGAGGCAAACCATGAGAGACTCTTGAATACTGACAAAAACTGAGAACTGATGGATGTAGAGGGGAGAGGGGATGGGCATGGAGGAGGGCACTCGTGGGGATGAGCACTGGGTGTTATGTGAACTAATTTGACAATAAACTATCTGTAAAAAAAAAAAAGAAAAAGAAAATCTCAATAACCCTATTAAAGAAATTGACCCTAAAATTATGAGCCTTTCCACAAAGAAAATTGTAGATTCAGATTCCTTCTCTAGTGAAATCTTCCTTAAGGGAGGTATAATTACCTATTTTAAACATGTTTCCAGAATAGAAGGTATCACCCAACTTGATTTAAAGACCAGAAATACCCTGATAATAAAATTTGACAAGAATAATACAATGAAAAAATAGACCACTCTCATCCTAACCAAAATATTAGAAATTGATTCTGATAGTAAAAGGAAGTATAACATCATAGCTAAGTAGGTTTATTTGAGGAATAAAAGATTAGGTTAACATTTGAAGTCGATTGATATAATTTACCACACAAATAGCAAAAGAAAACCAATACAAGCATCTCGACACAAAAAAAGCATTTGAGGGGTGCCTGGGTGGCTCAGTCAGTTGAGCGTCTTCAGCTCAGGTCAAGGTCTCGCAGTTTGTGAGTTTGAGCCCCGCATCAAGCTCTGTCCCCGCTTCGGATTCTGTGTCTCCCACTCTATCTGACCTGACCCTCGCTAGCTCGCTCTCTAAAAAAAAAATAAACATAAAAAAGCATTTGATAACTCAACAGCCATTCATAATAAAAACTCAGCAAACTTAAAGGGAAACAGGAAAACAGGAGGAAAAAATCCTACAATTAACATCATAATGAAATAACTTCGCTGAGTTTAGGGACAAGAAAAAAATGTTCATTATTACCACTTCTACTCGTTACTTGAAATTATAGACAGTTTAATAAGGCTAAATAAATAAAGGTATAAGGATTGGAAAGGAAGACTAAAACTCACTTGAGGGCGCCTGTGTGGCTCAGTTGGTCAAGCGTCCATCTTCAGCTCAGGTTGTGATCTGATGGCTTGTGGCTTCAAGTCTTGCATCAGGCTCTGTGCTGACAGCTCAGAGCCTGGAGCCTGCTTTGGATTCTGTGTCTCCCTCTCCCTCTGCCCTCCCCTGCTCATGCTCTGTCTTTGTCAAAAATAAATAAGCATTTTTTAAAAATTAAAAAAAATAAACTCATTTGCACTTAACATGTCTGTGAAGAAAGATTAAAAGAATCTGTGGCAAACTATTAGAATTAATAAGGGTATTTAACAAGGAAATTAGTTAAAATGGATATTTTTAAATTGTATTTCTGGGGCACGTGATTGGCTCAGTCAGTGGAGGATGTGATTCTTGATCTTGGGATTGTGAGTTCAAGCCTCACGTTGGGAATAGAACTTACTTAAAAAATATTTTAATTGTATTTCTACATATTTACAACAAACAATTAATGAAGCTAAGTGCTGTGTTTACAGCATCAAAAAATCAAATACATAGAAATAATGTAGTTAAATAGATGCATAATCTCCACATAGTAGTGTATAAAACATCGAAGAAAAATGGAGTAAACGCTTTCCTAGACTGGAAGACTTGATATTAACATAAAATAAGTCAGTCCTGGGACGCCTGGGTGGCTCAGTTGGTTAAGTGTCCGACTTCGACCCAGGTCATGATCTCGTGTTTTGTGAGTTTGAGCCCTGCGGCAGGCTCTGTTCTGACAGCTCAGAGCCTGGAGCCTGCTTTGGATCTGTGTCTCCCTCTCTCTCTGCCCTTCCTCACTTGTGCTCTCTCCCTCTCAAAAATAAATAAACATTAAAAATAATAAGTCAGTTCTCCCAATACTGATCTAGATTCATCAAAATCCCAGTCAAGATCTCAGCCTTTTTTTTTTTTAATGTGTATTTATTTTTGAGAGCGAGAGAGCGCATGAGCAGGGGAGGGTCAGAGAGAGAGGGAGACACAGAATCCAAAGCAGGCTCCAGGGTCTGAGCTGTCAGCACAGAGCCCCATGTGAGCTCAAACCCACGGACTGCGAGATCCTGACCTGACATGAGCCAACCAACAAAGCCACCCAGGCCCCCTTAAATTGAAAAGAAGATATTAGAGGAAATCAGTAAAACAAAAATTAGTTCGTTGAAAGATCAGTGAAATCAGTAAGCCTCTAGCCAGGCTAACTAGGAAAAAGGAGAAAGGACACAAATTACTAATATCAGAAATGAAAGAGGGGACATCATTACCGATCCCATGGATATTAAGATAATGAAGATGTACTATTTAAAGGTTTTTTTTTAAGAGATCTAGGTTTATTTTATTTTATTTTTATAGTTTATTTTTGAGACAGAGACAGAGCATGAGTGGGGGAAGGGCAGAGAGAGAGGGAGACAGAGAATCTGAAGCAGGCTCCAGGCTCTGAGCTGTCAGCACAGAACCCGATGTGGGGCCCGGACGTGAACTGCGAGATCATGATCTGAGCCGAAGTCAGATGCTTAACCGACTGAGCCACTCAGGCGCCCCTTATGTTTATTTAATTTTTGAGAGAGACAGAGACAGAGTGTGAGTGGGGGAGGGGCAGAGAGAGTGAGAGACACAGAATCTGAAGCAGCTCCAGGCTCTGAGCTGTCAGCACAGAGCCTGATGTGGGGGGATAATGAAGATATACTATTAACCATTCTATGCCCACATATTTGATAGCCTAGGTTTTTTTTTAATGCTTTATTTATTTATTTATTTATTTATTTTGAGAGAGACAGAGACAGTGTAAGTAAGGCAGGGACAGAGAGAGAGACAGAAAATCCCAAGCAGGCTTTGCACTGTCAGCATGGAGCCCAACATGGTCTTTGAACTCACGAAACCATGAGATGATGACCTGAGCCAAGACCAAGAGTCAAAGAGTTGGATGCTTAACTGACTGAGCCACACAGGCACCCCTAGATGTTTTGTTTTTTTTTTAATGTTTATTTTTGTGTTTGACAGAGAGAGCGTGAGCAGGGGAGGGACAGAGATAGGGGTGCAGAAGATCAAGGTCATGACCTGAGCTGAAGTCAGAGGCTCAACCAACTGAGCCACACAGGCGCCCCAATAGCCTAGATGAAATGAATTAATTCCTGGAAAGGAACAGTCTGTCAAAAATCACACAAAAACTAATAGACAATCTGAATAGGACTATATCTTTTTTTTTTTTTTTTTAGGAGAGAGAGAGAGAGAGAGGGCATGAGTGAGGCAAGGGCAGAGGGAGAGGGAGCGAGAGAATCTTAAGCATGCTCCATACTAAACATGGAGCCCAATGTGGGGCTCAATCCCACAACCCTGGGATCACGACCTGAGCCAAAATCAAAAGTTGGAGACTCAATTTACTGACCCACCCAGGCTAGTATAACTAATAATCTTCTGAAACATAAAGCACTAGTCCCAATTGGGTTCACTGGTGAATTCTACTAAACAGTTAAAGAAATTATACTAATTCTCTATAATCTCTTTCAGAGAGAAGCAGAAGGAATTCTTCCTGACTCATTCTATGAGGCCCACATTACCTTAATACCAAAACTAGACATACTGAAAAAAAAACAAAACACGCTACAAACCAATATTTCACAGGAACATAGAGAAAAACATCCTCAACAAAATATTATCAAATTGAATCCAACAATGTGTAAAGAGAATGGTATATCACAAGCAAGTGGGCTTATCTCAGGTATGCAATGCTGGTTCAACATTCAAAAATGAATTAAAGTAATTCATCACATCAACAGCCTAAAGAAAAAAACCACATGGTCTTATTAATAGATGGAGAGAAAGTGTTTGACAAAGTCCAATATTCATTTATTTAAAAAATTCTCAGGAGGGGCGCCTGGGTGGCTTAGTCGGGTAAGCGTCCGACTTTTGCTTAGGTCATGATCTCGCGGTTCGTGGGTTCGAGCCCCGCGTCGGGCTCTGTGCTGACTGCCAGCTCAGAGCCTGGAGCCTGTTCCAGTCTGTGACTCCCTCTCTTTGACACTCCCCTGCTCACGCTCTCTCTCTCTCTCTCTCTCCTAGAAATAAATAAAACATTAAAAAAAATAAAAATAAAAAATTCTCAGGGAACTAGTAACAGATGGTAACCTCCTCAACTTGATGAAGAATATCTACGAGGAACCTACAGCTAACATCATGCTTTATGGTAAGAAACCCAAAGCTTTCCTGCTCAGATGAGGAACAGGTTAAGGATATCCTCTCTCTCCACTGCCATTCAACATTGTGCTAGGAGTCCTAGATAATGCAGTAAGACAGAAAAAGGAGAAACAAGGCATAGATTTGGGGAAGGAAGAAATAAAACTGTCTTCGTCTGCAGATGGCATGACTGTGTATGTAGAAAATCTGAAAGAATCAAGAAAAACTAATAAGCAATTACAGCAAGCTTGTAGGATACAAAATTAATTTTATTTTTTTAAATTTTTTAAAAATGTTTATTTATTTCTAGGAGACAGAGAGAGAGAGACAGCGTGAGCAGGGGAGGGTCAGAGAGAGAGGGAGTCACAGACTCTGAAACAGGCTCCAGGCTCTGAGCTGGCAGTCAGCACAGAGCCCGACGCGGGGCTCGAACCCACAAACCGCGAGATCATGACCTAAGCGAAAGTCGGACGCTTAACCAACTAAGCCACCCAGGCACCCTAATTTGAAAAGTCAATTACTTTTTTTAATAAAGCAGCAATGACCAAATGGAATATGAAATTAAAAGTACAATATGATTTACATTAGTGCCTGAAAACATGGAATACTTAGATACAACAAATCACAAGATCTATATGACGAAAACCAGAAGTATCTGATAAATGAAATCAAAGAAACAATAAATGGAGAATTACTTCATGTTTATAGATAATAAGACTTAATATTGTCAAGATGTCAGCTCTTCCCAACTTGATCTACAGATTCAATGCAATCCCAATCAAAATCCCAACAAATTTATTTTTGATATAGACAAATGGATTCTTAAGTTTACACGGAGAGGCAAAAGACACAGAATAGGCAATACTATAGTGAAGGAAAAGAACAAAGTTGAAGAACTAATGTTACCCAATTTCAAGACTTACTATAAAGTTACACTAATCAAAACCCATATTGTACTGGAGGAATGATAGATAATTGAAATCAACAAAACAGAATAGAGAGCCCCAAAATAGACCATCATAAATACAAATCAAATGGTCTTTGGCAAAGGAACAAAGATTGTCTTTTCCAAAAATGGTGCTGAAAAATTTGACATCCACATATTTTTTTTAAAAAGGAGAGAATCTACACACGCAAAAGCCTTACCCCCTTCACAGAAGTTAACTCAAAATGGATCACTGACTTAAATTAAAATACAAAACCATAAAAATCCTAGAAGAAAAATTGAAGAAAATTAAAACCTTTTTAATGTTTATTTTTGAGAGAGAGAGCAGGGAAGGAGCAGAGATGAGAGGCAGACATGGAACTCGAAGCAGGCTCCAGGCTCTGAGCTGTCAGGATAGACAGCTCAACTGACGTGGGGATTGAACTCAGGAGCTGGGAGATCATGGCCTGAGCCAACGTCTGACAGCTTAATTGACTGAGCCACCCAGGCGCCCCTGAAGAAAATTTAAATAGCTTTTGGTTTGGTGCTGGCTTTTTAGATACAACACCAAAGGCATAATTTGTGAAAGAATTGATGATGAACTTCATTAAAATTAAACATTTCTACTCTGCAAAAGACAGTCATGAGAATAAAAAGACAAGACACAGGCTGCTAGAAAATATTTGCCAAAGACATATCTGATAAAGGACTGTATCCAAAGTATACAGAGAACTCTTAAAACTCAACAAGAGGAAACAACCTGATTAACAAATGGGACATTGGCCTTACTAGATGCCTCAGAAAAGATACATTGATGGCAAATGAGCAGAAGAAAAGATGCTCCATGGGCACTTAGGTGGCCCAGTCAGGCGTCTGACTCTTGATATTGGCTCATGATCTCACAGTTTGGGGGTGTAAGCCCCATGTCAGGCTCTGTGCTGACAGCGAGGAGCCTGCTTGGGATTGATTCTCTCGGCCTTTCTCTCTGCCCCTCCCCCACTCACACTTTCTCCTGACAATAAATAAATAAACTTAAAAAGAAAAGATGCTCCTTATGTATATTATCAGGGAAATGGAAACTAAAATAAAAGTGAGTTACCACCCTTATCAGAATGGGTAGAATCTTGGGGCTCGTGGGTGGCTCTGTTGGTCACGTGTCCAACGTGGGCTGAGGTCATATCTCCAGGTTTGAGACCCGCATTGGGTTCTGTGCTGACAGCTCAGCGCCTGGAGCCTGTTTCAGATCCTGTGTCTCCCTCTCTCTCTGCCCCTCTCTTGCTTGCACTCTGTCTCTCTCTGTCTCAAAAGTAAATAAACATTAAAAAAAAAAATGGGTAGAATCTAGAACACTAACAACACCAAATGCTAGTAAAGATGTGGAGCAACAGGAATCACTGCTGGTGGGAATGCAAAGTGGTAGAGTCCCTTTGGAAGAGTCACTTTTGGTAGAGTCACTTTGGCCACTGGGTGGCCCAGTCCGTTAAGCATCCGACTTTGGCTCAGGTCACGATCTCACAGTCCACGGGTTTGAGCCCCACGTCGGGCTCTGTGCTGACAGCTCAGAGCCTGGAGCTGCTTCATATCCTATGTCTCCTTCTCTCTCTGCCCCTCACCCGCTTGCTCTCTGTCTCTCAAAATAAAATAAAGACATAAAAAAAAAAAAAAAAGGAAGACAGTTTGGTAGTTTCTCAAGCACTAAACATAGTGTTGATGTGATCCAGCTATCTCACCGCTAGGTATTTACCCAAAGATGTTGAAAACTTAAATCCATACAAAAATCTGCACACAGATATTTATAGCAGCTTCATTCATAATTGCCAAACTTGGAAACAACCAAGATGTCCTTTAGTAAGTGAATGGATAAATCAACGGTGGTACATTCAAATAATGGACTATTATGCAGTACTACAAAGAAATGAGCTTTTCAGCCATGAAGAGACATAGAAGAACCTTAAATGCATGTTACTAAGGGAAAGAAGAAATGCATGTTACCAAGGGAAAGAAGGCAGTCTACAGAGGCTACCTACTGAATGACTTCAACGATTTGACTTCTGGAAAAGGCAAAACTATACAGTCAATAACAAAATCAGTGGTTGCCAGAGATTGGATGGGGAGAGGGATGAATTGGTAGAGCACAGAGGAGTTTCACTTTTTTTTTTTAAGAGAGCAGGCAAGGGGCAGAGGGAGACGGAGGCAGAGCGTCTCAAGCAGCTCCACATCCAGTGCAGAGCCCAATGACGGGGGGTTTCATCTCATGACCATGAGATTATAATCTGAGCTGAAATCAAGGCTCAGACGCTTAACCGACTGAGCCACCCAGGGGGCCCTCACAGAAGAGTGTTAGGGCATTGAAAATACCTCTGTGTAATACTATAATGGTGGATACATGTCATCATAAATTTTTCTAGACCCACAGAATATACAACACCAAGTAAACCCTATTGGACTCTGTGTGATCATGATGTGTAAATGGAGGTTCACCAACTGTAACAGAGGTAACATTCTTGTGGGTTATGTTGACAGTGGAGAAGACTGCACGTGTAGGAGCTAGGAGCATATGGGGAATCTCTGTACTTTCCTCTTCATTTTGGTGTGAATCTAAAACTTTTCTAAAAAATGAAGTCTAAAAAAATGACAATAATATCTACCTCCAAAGATTGTTACGAAAATTCGTGAGTTAAGTGCAAAGCAATGAGAATAATGCCTGGCAGATTTTGCCTGGCATCCAGTTGGTAGAAGCCAGTGATGCTGCTACACATCAAATAATTATTTGGTCTGAAATGTAAATAGTGTTGAGGTTTAAAAAAACCTCCTTTAATGCTTCTGAGGTACCTTGATGGGATGGTCCGACCTAGGGAATGAGGGTAGCTAAAGAAGAGAGAAGGACTTAGACCTATGGTTCTCTAACATATTGAAGTAAAGATTCCTAAGAAAGATATAATGACTAAAGAGTGGCCAGTGAGGTATAAGAATACCAGAATATGATTGTATAGAAGACAGAATAGCGTTTCAAGAAGGTAGGAGAAAAGTGCCCAAGAAAAATAACATTTATGGGGTCAGAATATTTCCCAAAGATTCTACCCTAATTCATTTACTATGCACAATAAATGTTAAGTGGTATTATTCCTATATTATACATGGTGTAACTTGGGCACGGATCTGCAATGTCAAATGCTGCTGGAAAGTCTGAGACTTAACTGTTGCCCATTGTGTCAACAGAGGTTTCAGAGGAATGGAATGTGGGGATAGACATCCAGTTAATGTGGTTTAAGGAAAAATAAAATGATGAGCAAATGGAGACAGAAAATATGGACAATTTTTCTGTTTCCTTCCTTCCTTCCTTCCTTCCTTCCTTCCTTCCTTCCTTCCTCTCTAGTAAAGAAATAGCTAAAGAACAACATGGGTCTAGGAAGGATTTATTTATTTATTATTATTTTAAAACATATTGTATTTATTTTTTACAAAGTTTATTCACTTTGAGAGAGAGAGAGAGAATGAGGGATGGCATGAGCTGGGAGAGGGGCAGAAAGACAGAATCCCAAGCAGCCTCCATGCTGTCAGCGTAGAGCCTTACACAGGGCTGGATCCCAGGAACTGTGAGATCGTGACCGGAGGCTAAATCAAGAGTCAGACGCTTGACTGACTGAGCCACTCAGGCGCGCCTTTCCTTTTTCACATTTAGGGTGATAGTCATACCAACAGTTTGTTTTGTTCTGCAGATGGAAATAGTTCAATGCAGATCAAGTGACTACTTTGGAAGGTGACTAGATAACTGCAGAAGCAAAGTGCTTGGAAAGAAGATGGTATCCAGTGGATTGGCCTTAAGAGGAGATCGTTGGCAATTCATTCTTGCAATAGGAGGGAAGGGTAGGGAGGGGATAAGTAGGGAGGAGGGAGTGCTGTTTGAGCAGAGAGAAAACAGTCTGAAGTTGTTAGGTGAGAGAAACAACCAGGGGCTGAGGTCTTACCTGACATTTGTGGTTGTAAATTTAAATTTTTTTTTAAATGTTTTATTTTATTTCTAGGAGAGAGAGAGACAGCGTGAACAGGGGAGGGTCAGAGAGAGAGGGAGACACAGAATCTGAAACAGCTCCAGGCTCTGAGCTGGCAGTCAGCACAGAGCTCGACGCGGGGCTCGAACCCACGAACCGCGAGATCATGACCTAAGCGAAAGTCGGACGCTTAACCGACTAAGCCACCCTGGCGCCCCAATGTGGTTGTAAATTTAGAGTGGCGAGAAAGCCATTATAGGGAAAAGGGAGCGTGAAGAAGGAGGAGAGTGGGAGAGGGAGCATAAACTCATGCCTATGTGGGCGTGAACTTTTTGGAGCTAGGTTTTTGCCGAAGGAGAGGGGAAAGGTTCTCCGACTTGCACGGGATCACGGAGAATGAATCCTGTTCTCCCATCTGGTGACCCATAAATGTAGGGAAAAAAACATCCCCTTCTAGGGAGACTTCTAGGCTGTTGGGGAAACAGTCCTCACAGGAAACCTGTGTTCCATTTGAAGCAGGAAAGGGAAGATGCTCAGCGAAAACAATTAAAGATAGGGGATTTTGCTGATGACTCAGAGTGAGTTTCCAAGCACTCAACAGAAGGCCTTGGAGCAACACAGGGCTGTGGGGAATTGGGTTAGACTCAGGAATTTACAGAGCTACATGGGGACTAGAGTCTGGACGATTAGAATTTGGGGGGCAACCAAGGTAAATACAGATTAGTCTTGAAGGTATTTTATTTTTATTTTTTTGATAGTTACAAATTTTTTGTTTAAAGGATAATTTACATACAGTAACGCTGAGCTTTTTAGTGCACAGTTTACCAGGATTTGACAAACACATACAAGGATGTAGCCACTTCAATAGTTTCAACATTCCAAAAACTTCCCTGTGTCTCTGTGCAGTCAACCTCCTACCCCTCCACGCTCTAGGCAACCACTGACATGTGTTTTATAGTTTATCCCTTGTATTGGTGAGTATATTGTATTATGCGAATGTACCATTATTTACCTATCACTAGGTGGACACTGGAGTGTTTCCAGTGTTTAAGGATTACAAATAAAGCCCTTATAAACACTTGCATACAGTTTTTTTTTGTGTGAATGCAAATTTTCACTTCGTTTGGGTAATTAGGAGAGGGGTTGCTTTTCTAAAGTAAGCATATGGTTTTTTCTTTCTTTTTTTTAATGTTTATTCATTTTTGAGAGAGAGAGAACGAGAGCGCATGCACAAGCAGGGAAGGAGGCAGAGAGAGAGGGAGACAGAGACAGAATCCAAAGCTCCAGGCGCTGAGCTGTCAGCACAGGGCTGGATGCGTGGCTCCAATTCCGCAAATTTTCATTTTCTCATAGTCCTTGAAAATTGAGCTGGGTGTTTAAATACGGATGTTTTCCTTTTTTTTTTTTTTTTAAATGTTTACTTCTGAGAGAGAGAGACAGCGTGAGCAGGGGAGGGTCAGAGAGAAAGGGACTCTCTATGTTCAGAGACATAGAATCTGAAGCAGCTCTAGGCTCCGAGCTGTCAGCACTGAGCCCGACGCGGGGCTCGAACCCACGAACCGCGAGATCGTGACCTGAGCCGAAGTCGGACGCTCAACCGACTGAGCCCCCCAGGCGCCCCGGATGTTTTCCGGTCACTGTGTTTTCGCACGCACATCACATACTTTCTCACACAAGCGCAGCCCCACGCTCGGCTAGCTGACTTACAAGGTCAGGAATCGGCGGTTCGAGAAGCCTGCGGGGCCGCCCGGAGCCGCGGCGCCCGCACGGCCGTGCTCCCGCGCATGCGGGCTCCCGTGCCGCCGAGCGCCGACACTGCGCAGGCGCGTCGGCTCCGGCGCCGGCCTGCGGCGGGGCGGGACTTACAGCCGGCGTCTCTTCTGGTAACTGCGGCGGGGGGCAGCGCCATTTTGAACGTGCGGCCGCCGCGGGCGCGAGCGCTTCGGGGGAGCGCGGCCGGCTCGGCGACCGAGGCGTCTCCTGACTCTCTCCTTCCATCCTCCGTTTCTGTACGTGTCTGTAGTGACGCAGCCTCACATCTAAGGTCGGGCGCGGTGGAACTGAGCCCCCTAAGATGATGTTAAGAGGAAACCTGAAGCAAGTCCGCATCGAGAAGAACCCGGCCCGCCTTCGCGCCCTGGAGTCTGCGGCGGGCGACAGCGAGCCGGCGGCCGCCATGGCGCTCGCGCTGGCGGGGGAGCCGGCGCCCCCTGCCCCGGCGCCCCCGGAGGACCACCCCGAGGAGGAGATGGGGTTCACCATCGACATCAAGAGCTTCCTGAAGCCGGGCGAGAAGACGTACACGCAGCGCTGCCGCCTCTTCGTGGGGAACCTGCCCACGGACATCACGGAGGAGGACTTCAAGAGGCTCTTCGAGCGCTACGGCGAGCCCAGCGAGGTCTTCATCAATCGCGACCGCGGCTTCGGCTTCATCCGTCTGGTGAGTGTCGGGGGGCGCGAGGGGGCGGGCGGCCGCGCCCCGCCGCCGCGGCCTGGGCTGAGGCCCGTGCGCGCAGGGCGCCCTCGCCGCGGGTTCCGCGCCGAGCGGGCGCGGGGTTCCCGCGGCTCTGGGGGCGCGTCGGGCCCCGCCTGCCCGCGCCGCCTGCAGGGTTCCAGTCTCTGCCGGCGACGGGGGTCCGGGGACGCGGCAGCCGCGTTTCGGGCTGGGGTAAGGGCCTTGGAGACGAACTTGGAGGGGAAGCTCCGGTCTTAACCCGCAGTTGCCTTGGGCGCGGAGGAGCAGCCGGCGGACTCGCTTCTCAAAAATCCCGAATCATCCGCCTGGTTTCAGCCAGACTTGCGAGCGTTTAAAGGCAAACCGTGTGGTTTCAGCACACCTTAAACTGCCTGGTTCTTAAAACTCGGCAGTATCTGGACGGCGTTGAATTAATAGCTATCTAATGTAATATGCTGCCTCCCCCAAACATTCTGGAAGTTTCTACGTTGAGGAGTTCTAGATGTACATAAAGGTCTATAAAAGTCATATATGTATATAATTATTTAAGTTACATGTAAATATATTTTATGTGCTGGAAGAGTACACATTTTACCTTTTCTTTAGTCTAAATCCTAAAAAGTTTTCCAATATCATGCAAAAATGGTGCCTTCTTTGCATTAAAAATCAAATGGTCCGGGTGTACTCTTACAGGACAGATGTCTTTAATCAGTTTTCCTAAGTGCTTTGTGCTAAATTCCGATAGTGTCACTTTTACGTCTTCGTTGTAATTCATATTTAGATGCTAGATTTTTTTTTTCCAAGAAAATATCTTTGTTGGAGACATTTTTACACAAGTACTTTCTGTTTATGTGTTGCTTTTCTAGTTTGACCCTCAAATTTTATGTGGATTGCAGTTTGTGGAAGCTTCTTTTCGAACTTTTAACTTTCAAAATTGGGTTCTCTTCATGATTGATCCAGGCAAATTTTAATATGTAGAAAGAATTGATTGTAATTTAATGACATTGTATTTTTAGGGGGAGAACGTTGGAACATCTCAAATCTTAAATGGCTTCAAGAGAAGGGTAAATAAATCTTCATCAGATATTAATGAGAATTTTAATTTCCTTAACATTCAAGTTAGATAAGGACTGCGTTTTAAACGTAAAATCGTAAATAATTATCTTTCGAACAGTAGAGAAACAGCCTGTCATTTGGTAGTTATTTTTAATATAAATCCAAAAGTTATTTTGAATGAAGTGAGGTTAAGCAACTTTTAGTAAACTTTCCAAAAGGACGTAGGCTTTAGCTTCTGGCACCGTGTTGGTCTGTTTGAAAGTTTACCTTCCGGAGGAAGAAGAGGGCTGCATTTCCCTTTGTTTTGGAAGCCTTACCCCAAAACATAAGCCAATAGTAAATATCTTAACATGGAAAAATCTTTTTTCTTCCTTTAAAGCTACTAATAATCCTTCCTCCTTTAGTGTATTATTAGCCTTGTCCAATAGAACTTTCTGCAGTGATGGAAATGCTGTGTATATGTGCTGTCCAATGTAGCTACTAGCCATTATGTTACTAGTATGAGCACTTGAAATGCAGCGCTTGTGCCTGAGAAATTGAACTTAAAAAAAATTCTTCTTTACATTTACTTATTTTTGAGAGAGTGTGACAGAGCATGAGTGTGGGGGAGGGGCAGAGAGAGACGGAGTCACAGAATCAAGCAGGCTCCAGGCTCTGAGCAAGCAGTTAGCGCCGATCCTGACCCCGGGCTCAAACCCACACGCTGTGAGATGACCCGAGCCGAAGTCGGACACTTAAGGGACTGAGCCACCCAGGCGCCCTGAGAATTTGAACTTTAAATTTTACTTTTAAATTTGAATAGCCATCTGTGGTTAGTGGCTACTATGTTGCACAGCACAGTTATTGCTTTTACTTTCTTTGTTTAAAAAAAGTACGGGATTTTGAAAAGGGGAGGTGAGAGGGGCTGCTCTTGTCTACTCCTTTGGGACACGGTCCTCCAAACCCGTCATGCTATTTTTTTTGTGTAGGAATGTTAAAAGTTTACCAGTAAGAAATTATAATTTAGCTTACAAGGTTTGACTTTATGAATAGCTTTACCGTTTAATTTGGACTCTGATAAACAGGTAAATTTAAAAGCTTTAAATATCTCTGTGTTATGTATCTTTTTCTACTTAGGAAAACCATGTAGTGTATGCTTGATCCGAATGTAAGTAATGGTATAGTGGCTGTAGTGTGTAGTGGTGGCGTAGTGGCTTTAAATAGTGGTGTAATTTTATCTTATGTATATTTTTAGATTGTATTTGTATTTAAAAAAACATTTTTTAGTGTTTATTTTTGAGAGAGAGAATGGAGGAGGGGCAGAGAGAGAGGGAGACACCAAGGCTCCAGGCTCTGAGCTGTGAGCATAGAGCGCCATGTGGGGCTCGAATCCACAAACTGTAAGATCATAACTTGAGCTGAAGTTGGACACTTAACCAACTGAGCCTTCCCGGCACCGCAAAACAAATTTTTTAATGTTTATTTTATTTTTTGAGAGAGACAGACAGAGCCTTAGAAGGGGAGGGGCAGAGAGAGCGCGAGGACGTAGAATTCAAAGCAGGCTCCGTGCTCTGAGCTGTCAGCACAGAGCCCAACATGGGACTCGAACCCACAAGCCGCTAGATCATGACCTGAGCTGAAGTCGGAGCCTTAACCGACTGAGCCATCTAGATGCCCCTAGAAGTACTAAATGCAAATAAATTTTCTTACATTGGTAGTTGTTTTCCAGTTAATTGGTAAAGTGAGACCGCATTTTTGAGCTGGTATAGGGTCAGCATTGCTAATATGTAATGGTTGGGAAAAAATTTAAGTGGCATTTCCTCATAAGGTCATAAATCCATTTTGTGAGCCCATGGTACTTTAGGGTTGAAATAGACTGTTTACTTTGGATACATTTTGTGGAACATTAGCCCCAAAAGCTTCTTTTTAGGTTTTGACTTGTTACTGACCATTTAGATTGGATAAATTAACTGATAAGTTGTAGTGCATTTTTTAAAAAAAGATTATGTATGTATGTAATCTCTACACTCATTGTGGGGCTTTGAACTCATGACCCTGAGATCAAGAGCCGCACACTCCTCAGACTGAGCCAGCGAGGGGGCCTATTTAAAGCTAGTTTAATGTTGTGAAAACTGGTGTTAATTTGATCTGAACTCCGTTTCTGCTTTTATCTTTTATCCCCCCCCTACTTTTAGCTTTAGTAAACTAGATTTCTGGAGTCTTGATTCATAGAAGTGTGGTTCCTGTCCAGATTGAGGTGTTGTGCTAGTGTAAGCAGAAGGCCACTTGTATTCCCTACTATTCACGCTAGCAGTGCTGACTCTATACCATCTATAAATTGTCTCACCTCATCAGTAACTGGGAATTTGTTGGAAATGCAAATTCTAAGTCCCGCCCAAGATCTACTGAATCAGAAATTGTGGGTTGGGGCCCTCAATCTTTGGTTTTAGGTAGCCCTCCATGTTATTGTTATGTTTGCTAAGGTTTGAGAACCACTGATGTAATTAAAGAGTTGAAAATAAACCGAATTTAGGGGCGCCTGGGTTGCTCAGTCCATTAAGCGTCTGACTTCGGCTCAGGTCATGATCTCACGGTTCGTGGGTTGGAGCCCCGCGGTGGGCTCTGTGCTGACAGCTCAGAGCCTGGAGCCTGCTTCAGATTCTTTCTCTCTCTCTGACCCTCCCCTGCTCTCTCTCTCTCTCACAAATAAATAAGACATTAAAAAAAAACAACTTAAAAAAATCAACTGAATTTAATATAGGCATTGCCTTCGTGCTTTTTGTTTTTAATTATGAAATGCTCTGTGCTTCTTATGGAATGCCAAATACTAGAGAAGATGTAAAATCTCCTTAGTGGGTCTGTCCAGCATGTAATTTCAAATGCTCTTTTATTAGTTCAGGGAAGTTCTCTTACTACAGTTTTAATTCTAGTGAAAGATTGTCCCCTACCACATTAAATGTAATCATTGTTAATCTTTCATTTTTACATAAAAATCAAACCACACTATATACTCTATTGTAATAGTTTTGACGTTTTCACTTAATATATCTCTGGTATCTTTTATGTCATGAGGTCGATTTTTTAAAATGTTTATTTATTTCTGAGAGCCAGAGAGAGGCAGCGTGAGCAGGAGAGGGTCAGAGAGAGAGGGGAGACACAGAATACGAAGCAGGCTCCAGGCTTCTGAGCTAGCTGTTAGCACAGAGCCTGACGCGGGGCTTGAACCCACGAACCATGAGATCATGACCTGAGCAGAAGTCGGACAATTAACCGACTGAGCCACCCAGGCGCCCGAGATTGATCTTTAATGACCATATTATTGTATTTCACAGTATTGATGGACTGCCAGTTACCCAATCAGCTTTCTGTTGGTTGACATGAAGGCTCTTTCCAGTTTACCTCAGTGGGTTAGTACTCTTGCACTGGGAAATTTTAACTACTAGTGAACAATGAGAAAATATCAGGTGCCTTGGAAAGAGCCTTTGGAAAGTATCCAGTGGACATCATTAGATCCTAATACAAGCAATCTCTAATTTGGGGTAGTTGTCTAGTTTTTTGATACTTTCTGTATTCTTTTTAGTTAAGAACCTGTACTTTTACTTTATACAGAGTGCTGCAGGGGTACTAGCTGAAAGGAGGGATTTATGGTGTATTGGTAGAGATCACTTTTGTATAGATCTTTGGCAAGTTATTTCAACCTCTGTAGGCCTGTTTACTCATAAGTGAAGTGGGGATAGTAACAGCCCACTATATAAGATTGTTGATGAGACCAATAGAAGATAATGCATATGTATTTGTGTATATATGTAAAATAACAGCTGGAATATAGTACTTAGTAAAAGTTACCTTGTTATCGTTATTGTGAATCATGAAGTAAAGAAATATTTGGTTTCATTTCAAACACAATTTTAATTGATTTTACAGATACTTGAGTACATATTTACAGCAGGGATTTTTGAGTGTGCACATACCATAGGGGAAGGGGCATACCCAAAGGGAGAGAATCCAAGGAGGCTCTTTGTCCTTCTATCTCACAAACCTTGTCAACAGTGAGATCATGACTTGAGTTAAAACCAAGGGTTAAGCTGAGGTGTAATTGATTGAGCCATCCCCCCCACCCTCTCCCCCCTTTTTTAGTAGGCTCTACACCCAGTATGGAGCCCAACACAGGGCTTGAATTTATGACCCTGAGATGAAGACCTGTAGCTTAATCAGCTGAGCTCCCCAGGTGCCCCTAACAGCAGTGGTTCTTAAGTGAGGTGGTTCTACTTCCCAGGTAACTTTGACGTCTGGAGAAAGTTTTCATTGTCAAGTGGGGGTGGTTTCTGTTGGTTTATTAAGTTTCCTGTAATGCACAGGACAGCTCCCTCCCGTCCTCCCCTCCTCCCAAGAATTATCTTGCCCGTAATGTCAGTAGTGCTGAGGCTGAGAAACCCTGGTATGGAATTGTTTAAAACTGAAGAGTATAAAGTTTGAAGAAGGATCATAGCATTGAAAACTCCTGACAGCATAAACATTTTATTTGACTCAAAAGTATTAAAAATTGAATTCATTGCCAACTGAAAAAAATCGCTTGATTTAACAAAAATTGGCCTTTTTTGCTTCCTCTGGGGAAAAACAAAACAAAACAAAATGTGACATTGTGAGTATACTTGACTGAATCTGGAGAGGAGACATCCTTTGGAAGCACTTTTCAGTTTTAGAAAGTTCTCTCCAGGTTCTCTTTATTCTCCTACCCAGCATTTTATTATGAAAAATTTCAGATACATAGGAAAAAAAATCTGTAAATCCACCATCTAGATTCACAATTAAGTTTTGTTATAACGTATTTTTCACATATCTGTTCATCTTTTTTTCTATCCATCAGGTCCTGACTCTTAAACACTCCAGCATACTTATTATTAACTAGAGTCCAATATTTTTAAAAATATTTTTTAATGTTTATTATTGAGAGACAGAGAGCAGGAGCAGGGGTTGGGCAGAGAGGGGGAGACAGAATCTGAGGCAGGCTCCAGTCTCTGAGCTGTCAGCACAGAGCTGGAATGCTTGGCTTGAACTCATGAACTGTGAGATCATGACCTGAGCTGAAGTCGGATGCTTAACCGACTGAGCCACCCAGGCGCCCCTCCAATATTATTTTTGAGGTATTTGACATTTGCATAGAGCAAAAGGAACAAATTTTCAGTGTGCGATTTGGTGATTTTAGGCAAATGTATTTAATTAAGACTCCTATCAAGATAGAGAACGTTATCATCCCATGAAATTTACTCCTGTCCTTTCCCATTCCCAATTAAACTTAACAGCATTTTTTTTTAATGTTTGTTTATTTTTGAGAGAGAGCAACTGGGGAAAGGGCAGACAGGGAGAGGGAGACAGAGGAGCACAGAGCCCGGTCAGAGGCTTGAACTCACAAACTGTGAGGTCATTACCCGTGCTGACGTTGGCTGCTTAACTGACTGAGTCACCCAGGCACTCCATACTCAACAGCATTTTAATTCAAGACTTCGTTCTTAAAAATCTACCTCTTAGAATTGTTGGATCATATGACATATTAGGTACAAAGTGCTTATCCCCTGTTAGATATTTATTAAATATTTGCTGGTACTACTATGTTAAGTGTAATTGTAATTAAAAAATATTTTTAAGAGTAATTTAAAAAAAGTAGCCATTTTGAGTATCTGTGAAAAGGTGAGATTTGTCAGGGCACCTGGTGGTTAAGTTGGTTAAGCGTCTGACTTTGGCTCGGATCACGATCTCATAGTTGGTGAGTTCAAGACCTGTGTTGGGCTCTCTGCTGTGAGTGCAGAGCTTGCTTTGGATCCTCTGCCCTCTCTCTCTCTCTGCCCCTCTCCTGCTTGTGCTCTTTTTCTCTCTCTCAAAAGTAAATACACATTAAAAAAAAAAAGGTTAGATTTGTCTTTGTGAAGTTAGTTCTGTAGATTTTTGCTTAAGTGCAGTAATTTTAAGTTGTGAATATTTTAGGGATTGAATAAAGATCTGTTGTGACCTTAAGACTTTTTTCATAAGACAGTATATTTTTACTCTTATTACAAATGCATATAAAGCCTCTTCTTTTTTTTTTTTTTTTTTAATTTTTATTTATTTCTAGAGAGAGAGACAGCATGAGCAGGGGAGGGTCAGAGAGATAGGGAGTCACAGACTGAAACAGGCTCCAGGCTCTGAGCTGGCAGTCAGCACAGAGCCCGACGCTGGGCTTGAACCCACGAACCGCGAGATCATGACCTAAGCGAAAGTCGGACGCTTAACCGACTAAGCCACCCAGGCGCCCCAATAAAGCCTCTTTAAATTCTCTCTGGAGAGTTCTCACAACACAAAGGAAAAGAACATACTTCTATTAAACTTGTTTGTTGATTGTGTTTAGATGTCTATATTCTATACCAACTTTGAATTCTTCAGGAAGGAAGTTCTCTTGTGGTTTCAGGAATGAACATATTTTCTAGTTTATTAATGGGTGTGCACTTGATTTTCTGTATAACAGAGAGCTCTTACAGCCCATGAATGTATGTGTTTTCTTCTCTCAATATAATGGAGAAATGTATAGCCCATAAAAGTATTTCAGGAGAACTGTTTAAGAACATCTGATAGTAATTTTCTTAGGTAATGCAAAAAAGAAAGAAGAAAGGGGATTTGTCTAGCATTGGAGAGGGGTTGTTTTAATAAAAGATACGAATATCAAAAACATAGTGTATACTGAAAATTATTGTTTTCAGTAATAGCTTCTAGTAACTGGTGGTTGGTCTCAAAAAGTAATAATGATTTTCTTTTAATATATGTAAGAGATTTAAAAAAGATATTGCTTTGAATATTTAATAGCTGGTAGTTTGTTTATGAGTAGATAGTCTTTGATCTTGGGACATTGGGGTTGGGATTTTCTAATTAAAATGTTTAGTTGTTTTTTTTGAATGCTTAATAAAATGCATGTGATACCAAAATTGAAAGACTACAAAAACAAAGTGACCCTATCAGCCATTTCCAAAAGCTACCCAGCTCTTCTCCCTAGAAATCACGATTTAAAATTATTTGTTACTATCATCTTTAAAAAGTGATTTTTCTCCTAAAAAGGAATCCAGAACACTGGCTGAAATTGCAAAAGCAGAGCTGGATGGCACCATTTTGAAGAGCAGACCTCTCCGAATTCGTTTTGCTACACATGGAGCAGCCCTAACAGTCAAGAACCTTTCGCCGGTTGTTTCCAATGAGCTTCTAGAGCAAGCATTTTCCCAGTTTGGTCCAGTAGAGAAAGCCGTTGTGGTTGTGGATGATCGCGGTAGAGCTACAGGAAAAGGTTTTGTAGAATTTGCAGCAAAACCTCCTGCACGAAAGGCTCTGGAAAGATGTGGTGACGGGGCATTCTTGCTAACAACGTAAGTTTTAAACATCTCCTCATCCTCTGCAGTTACCTATGGGCTCCTCTCTATTCTGAACTTGTCTTGTGCACAGTTCATACTGTCTTGTCATATGGTAAGTAGGTGTTGAATAAATACATAGTGAATATAAGTAGGAATATTTGTATGATTCCAGGAGTCCTACTTTAGACTTAAGTGTATTGATTCATAATAATCTTAGAAATGATTTCTGTTTTGATTTTCATTCAGTTTAGTGAATGTTCTATGCAAAGCAAAATTTTATGTTTAAATAATGAATGACATTTTACTCAAGTTTTTAAAGGCATAATTTGCATGAATTAAAAGCCATCCAGTTTTAAATGTAGAACTCAAGGAGTTTTGACACACGTATGTTACCTACCACCAGTCAATATCTAGAACATTTTCATCATCCAGACAAATCCCTTTATGCCCTTTTGCAGTTTTTCTCTACCCATTAACCCTGTCCTAGATAGCTATTGACCTGTCTGCTCTTATAAATTAGTTTGTTTTCTCTAGTTATTTCGTATAAGTGTCTGATATCTTTTGCTTGGCATAATGTTTATGAGATTTCATCCATATCATTGTGTCAGTATTTTGTTCATTTTTATGGTGGAGTTTTATCCCATCATATGGGCATAATCACAGTTTGCTCAGTGACATAAGGGTGGGTGAATGGTCGAGATGCTTCCAACTGTTGGCCATTATGAATAAAGCTACTATGAACATTTGTGTACAGACTTCTTATGAACATTATACTTTCATGTGGCTTGGGTAACATTTAGAGATAAATGGGTGAATTTTCAACTCCATAAGAAACTGCCAAATTATTTTCCAAAATGGTTGTATCATTTTACATTCCTACAAGCAGTGAGTGAAGAGAGTTCTAGTTGCTCCATACTTTTCACCGACACTTGATATTTTTAGTCTTGTGGATATTCTAGGGAGTGTAGGAGTGTCTTATGGTGAGTTTAAATTTTATTTTCCTTTTTTTTTTTTTTTTAACATTTTTATTTATTTCTAGGAGAGAGAGCGTGAGCAGGGGAGGGTCAGAGAGGGAGTCACAGACTGAAACAGGCTCCAGGCTCTGAGCTGGCAGTCAGCACAGAGCCCGACGCGGGGCTCGAACCCACGAACCGGGAGATCATGACGTAAGCGAAAGTTGGACGCTTAACCGACTAAGCCACCCAGGCGCCCCTTAAATTTTATTTTCCAAACAACTAATGGTTAGCATCTTTTCATTTGCTTTTTGGCTATTTTTATACTGTCAAAATTTTTGCCTATTTTTTAAATTTATTTTTTATTTTTAAAAAATGTTTTATTCTGTCACTGCCTCTCTCTCTGACCCTCCCCTGCTCACGCTCTCTCTCTCTCTCTCTCCTAGAAATAAATAAAACATTAAAATCTTTAAAAAATGTTTTATTTATTTTTGAGAGAGAGTGCAAGCGGCAGAGGGGCAGAGAGGGAGAGAGAATTGCAAAGCAGGCTCCATGGTCAGCGTGGAGCTTGACCTGGGGCTTGATCTCAGCAAACCTGAGATCACAGCTGAAATCAAGAGTCAGATGTTTAATCAACTGAGCCACCCAGGTGTCCCTGCCTATTTTTTAATTGAGTGTTTTGCCTTACTGAATTAAAACATCTGGATACAGGTCTGTTTTATGATTATTTCTCCTAGTCGGCTTGCTTTTTAATTTTCTTCATAGTGTTCTTCAGAAAGCACAAGTGAAGTATAATTTACAGTTTTAAAAATTATTTGTGCTTTGTGGATCCTTGTATGAAACTTTTGCCTTTCCTAATGTAGTAAGGCTCTTCTGTGCTTTCTTAAGACATTTTATAGCTTTTTTTTCTTTTTAAAGTAGCCTCCATGCCCAGTGTGGAACCCAGCGTAGGGTTTGAATGCATGACCCTGAGATCAAGATCCGAGCTGAGATCAAGAGTTACATGGTCAACCAACTGAGTCATCCCGGCATCCCTAGCTTTTTTATTTTTACCTATGATCCGTTTTGAGTATGATATGAGATAACAGATCTTTGTATTTCTGTATAGATACCATTTGTTGCAGGACCAGTAATTGAAAAGATTATGATTTCTCCTCTTTTACCATTATCTTTATCAAAAATCAGGGTGGGGTGGAGAAAATCTGTACTCTCTTTCGTTTCACTGATCAGTGTATCTGTTACATTAGTACTTTCACTTTTTTTTTTTTAAGATTTTATTTTTAAGGGGCGCCTGTGTAGCTCCATTGGTTAAACGTCCAACCCTTGGTTTTGGGTTAGGTCATGATCTTTGCAGTTCATGAGTTTGAGCCCTGTGTTGACAATGTGGATCCTGCTTAGGATTCTGTCTTTTTCTCCACCCTCTTTCTGCCCCTTCCCTGCTCAGATGCTGTCTCTCTCAATATAAATAAATTAAAAAAAGAAAAAAAAAAGATTTTATTTCCAGTAATCTCTACCCAGCATGGGGTTTGACTTAAAATACTGAGATCAGCATTTGTATGCTTTACTGACGGAAACACCAGGCACCCTGCACGGTGCTGAGATCTGAAATCAGGTAGTATCACCCAGCCGAATTTTTTTTTTTTAATTGTTCTGGGTATTGTTTTTGGTATAGCTTTACTGGTTTTATTTATTTTTTCCCCAATTTATTTATTTCCCAGTAGTTAATGTCCAATTACAGATTAGTAATTTACTGATTTCAAATTTTATATCCTGATTTATGTTATTTTTATTTTTTTAAGTTTACTTATTTTGAGAGAGAGCAAGAGCAAGCATGAGTAGGGGAGGGGCAGAGACTCCCAAACAGGCTTTGGGGATCAAACTCACCAACTGTGAGATCATGACCTGACCTGAAATCAGGAGTTGGTTGCTCAGCGGATTCAGCCACCCACATGCTCCATCTTCACTTTTTTATTTTTTATTTTTGAGAGATCACAAGCAGGGGAGGGGCAAAGGGGGGGTACACAGAATCAAAAGCAGGCTCTAGGCTCTGAGCTGTCAGCACAGAACCCAGTGTGGGTTTGAACCCACGAACTGTGAGATCATGACCTGAGCTGAAGTTGGACGCTTAACCACCTGAGCCACCCAAGCACCCCTGCATCTTTACTGATTTTAAAATCAGCTTGTCAATTGAAAAAAATTCTTCTGGGCTTTTGATTAGAGTTGTGTTGAGTGTTGAGGTCATTCTGAGGAATATTTTGACATCTTCATAATATTGACTTTTTTTAGCCCACGAATCTGTCCATTTACTTAAAAATATTTGTAAATAATTTTATAATAGTCATTAAACGTGTTGCCATATTAACATGCCTCTGCTTTCAGTTTGCCCAGGATGATGCTCTTGATGTTCATCCTTAGTCTTTAGACTGGATTTGGTGTAAAAGTTTCTTACTTCATTATTGTATTGATTACTTTTATCTCTGTTAGAGGTAAAGTGCCCATTCACTTTACTCTTGGTTGGAATCATTCAAACGTTTTAAGGTTTGAGGAATTAGACACAAAGGCAGTGTAAAACATCCCTGCCCATGGAGCGTAGTTTGGTGATAGTATGGCATTTTTCAATTTGTTTTGGACTGTTAAGTGTTCATGCTAAAGCTGTAATTCATGGTACATCTGTTTTATATCACTGCCAGTTCTCAGAGATTTGGTTTTACTCTCTTTGTTTAGAGAATGCTTGCTCTCGTTGTTCCAGTTTATTCATATTTTGCTAAGAAACATCTTAGAGACGCTGTTTTATCTTCATTTAGTCATCCCCTCTGCAATATCACTGATACTCCAATTTATTTTTTATCATAGTATTTACTGTTTTAATTTGTAGGTCTTTCTCTGCAGGAGAATGCAAGTTCTATGAGGGCAGGGACTTTGTCTTGTTCAGTACTATAATCCTAGCACCTGTATTCTTTTTTTATTTTTTAAAAAATTTCTTTTAATGTTTTGTTTCTGAGAGACAGCGTGAACAGGGGAGGGTCAGAGAGAGAGGGAGACACAGAATCTGAAGCAACTCCAGGCTCTGAGCTGTCAGCACAGAGCCTGACGTGGGGCTCAAACCCACAAACCGCGAGATCATGACCTGAGGTGAAGTGTGATGCTTAACCGACTGAGCCACCTGGGTGCCCCACCTGTATTCTTTTTTTTTAAATTTAATTTTAATTCCAGTAGAGTTAACATACAGTTTTATATTTGTTTCATGGTTATAGTACAGTGATTCACCATTTTTATATATTATTCAATGTTCAGCAAGATAAGTGTACTATTAATTCCCTTCACCTATTTCACTCACCTCCCCTCTGTTAATTCTCTGGTTTCTGTTAAGATTGTTTTTGGTTTTTCTCCTCTTTTCCTTTGTTCGTTGTTTCTTAAATTCCATGTGAGTGAAATCCTGTGGTATTTGATTTTCTCTGACTTATTTCATTTAGCATTATACTCTCCTGCACCTTTATTTTAATAATTCCTGACTACCAATTAAGCTAATAATAATTATTACTTTTTAAAGTTTTTTTCTTGAGAGAGAGCGCTCAAGTGAGCACATGGGAGGGGCAGAGAGAGAGAGAGAGAGAGAGAGACAATTGCAAGCAGGTTCTGTATTGCTAGCATAGAGCCAGATGTGGGGCTTGAACCCATGAACTGTGAGGTCATGACCTGGACAGAAATCAAGATTCATATGCTTAACCCACTGAGCTACCCAGGCAATTAATAACTATTTTTTAATGAAGGAAGGAAGGAAGGAAGTAAAAATACTCTAGGTGTGTGATTAGTATTTTTTCCACTGGAAGCTTTGATTAATTGTTATTTTTTAAAAGTTATAGCCAGGCATTGGAAAATAATTAACCATGTCTTACAGGTACCTTTTAGGATGATTTAAAAACACTTTTGAGGGAATGCCCAAGGTGTTGGCATTGTATTATCTGTCCTATTTCATAAATTATGATCATAAACTTAAGCATGTTGGGTTTTGTATTTTTCAGATAAAAAACTGACCCAAAGATGTTAATTTGTGTAAGACTGCACGATTAATAATTGGTGGATTTTAGTCTAATGCCACATGCCTTTATTTTTCATATTGTGCTACAGGTGGAGTGATTTATTATTTTTTTATAGACTCTTCCTTGCTCAGGAACTTTGTTGTTAAACCTTCTAATGTAGCTAATGAGATCATGTCCTGAGCTGAAATCAGTAGTCAGATGCTTAACTGACTGAGCCACCCAGGTGCCCTCCTTTTTTTTTCATGTTATGTATTAGGAAAGATTTAAAAATACTCATTAAGTGAAAATGTAGTCACACGAATATTTTATGACTCCTGGTGTTGATGGAAATTGATCAGTGTTTCTTGGAGGGATTTAGTTATTACTAAGCATAAAAACCTTAAGGTTCTTTTGCTATTATATAATAGAGGTATATTTTAAGTAAATATTTCACTCAAAAGTTTGGTGTGTCACTTTATACCTGGTTTACCATTATTGACAAAATCTAAATTTCTTAATAGAGAATTAAGTATATTTATAGAGGATTAGTGTGTAATTTTTCAAGGATATTTCATGACATCAGGAAATATAACTCATGAAAAAGTTCCTTTATTATTACTTTTAAAATAATCTCTGTGCCCAATGTGGGGCTTGAACTCAGGACCTTGAGATGAAGAGTCACATGCTTTATGGATTGAGCCAGCCAGGTGCCCTGAAAAAAATTTTTAAGAGGAGTATATACCACAGAAAAGAAAGTAGACTAGGGGCGCCTGAGTGGCTTAGTCGGTTAAGCGTCCGACTTTTCGCTTAGGTCATGATCTCGCAGTTCGTGGGTTCGAGCCCCGCGTTGGACTCTGTGCTGACTGCCAGCTCAGAGCCTGGAGACTGTTTCAAATTCTGTGTCTCCCTCTCTCTCTGACCCTCCCCTGCTCACGCGCTCTCTCTCTCTCTCTCTCTCTCTCTCTCTCTCCTAGAAATAAATAAAAATATTAAAGAAAAAGAAAAGAAAGTAGACTAGTAGTTGCCAGACGTTCAGGGAAATGGGGCATTCATAGCTAATGAATTTGGGGTTTCTTTTTGGAGAAATGAAAGTGTTCTGGTATTAGATATGGTGGTTACATACTAAAACCCATTGAACTGTACACTTTAAAATGGTAAATTTCATGGTATGTGAGTTATATCTCAGTAATACAAACAAAACTAAACACATTGCAAACTCCACATCTGTTTATGGCAGAGCATTTGGCTATGCATCTGTGCCAACTACTGCTCAGAAACTTAAATGAATTCAGCATATGGATAAATATGCATAGGGGTGTGTGTGGCTCTTGATCTAAGGGTCATGAGTTCAAGCCCTATGTTGGGCCTGGAGCCTATTTTTAAAAAATGTATACTTATTTTCTATAAAACAATGTAGCAAGTAAAAAGAGGGACACAAGACTAGGTGTATGTATGCTATGATCCAAATTTGTGTTAATAAACTGATCAGAAAAAAAAGACTGGAAGTAAAAATGTGAATATGTTAGTAAAAGTTATATTTGATAAGTGCTTCTAGGCATACCTTGGAGGTCTCCTTGGTTTCATGGTTCACTGGTTGGACTCAGGCCTACCATATAGCTTTATGTCTAAGATTTATTACAGCAAAAGAATACAGAGCAAAATCAGTAAAGGAAAAGATGTGCACCAGATAAAGTCTGGAGGAGACTAGGCATAAGCTTTCCAAGAGTCCTTTTCCAGTTGAGTTGGAAAAATACTTGGTTTAATTCTTCCAGCAACTAGTTGAGACAGTAGAATGAAGTGTCCACTACCAGGTGAAGTTGAACTGATCCTAATAGTATGTCCATAGACAGGGGGTGGGGTGGAGGATGGTCGGGTTTTTAAGTTCCCACTTGCCTGGCAGAATTTAGGACTCCATGAAGGAAAACAAAACTTAGATTTAACATAAGCCACATTGTTTGCACAGTTTTGGCACAGAAAACCAGTGTTATCTGTTAGCATGGTGGGATAGCGGTTTCAGACCTATTTTGTTAACTCTTTCTGCACACAGTGATTGATCCATTAATCTTTTCATGCCTTTCTTATTTTATAGTCCTACCTAAAAGGGATTACTTTTCCATCATTTTATTTGCTTCAACACATCTTTCCGTTAAATGGGTTTCTTTTAGATTCAGAAGAAATACATGAATAAAAACAATACTGTAATATTGCTTAATTAAATTGGAAACACCACCTGCTGGTGGTGGAAGTATAAATTGCTACTTACTTTCCAGAAAAGCACCTGTAACTTTTACACCATCAGTGTCATTTGTGTCCAGTTTTAGTTTTATACTTTCTTTTTTGAGAAGTCTTAAGTGTTTGTAAAAGTTGATATTTTATTATTAGAGGTCTTCAGAAGAAAAAAAAAGTAAATTACCTTTTTTCCCCCCTAAAATTTACTGTATGGGTCCATTAGGTTATTTTATAATCTACGATAACATAGGTCCAAGTGATTTTATTTTTCCTCTGTCATAAAACTTATTTCACTATCCTAAGAATTGTTTATCATTACTCTTCAATTCTCAACTATATTAAAGGCTAAAATTGGAAAAACCTTGCAAAATGGTGTGTGTAGTGAAACAAATTGTCCTTCCATAATCCTTTCTTGAATTGCATACACAAAAAGCATCATTTTTTTAAATTAATTTTTTAACGTTTATTTAGTTTTTTTAAAAAATATTTTTAGTTTTCTAATTTTTTAAAATTTATTTCTAGGAGAGAGAGAGACAGCGTGAGCAGGGGAGGGTCAGAGAGAGAGGGAGTCACAGACTGAAACAGGCTCCAGGCTCTGAGCTGGCAGTCAGCACAGAGCCCGACGCGGGGCTCGAACCCACGAACCGTGAGATCATGACCCAAGCGAAAGTCGGACGCTTAACCGACTAAGCCACCCAGGCGCCCCTCAAGTTTTTTTTTTAAATAATTTTTTAAATGTTTTTATTTCTGAGAGAGGGAGAGACAGCATGACCAGGGGAGGGTCCGAGAGAGAGGGAGACACAGAATGTGAAGCAGGCTCCAGGCTCTGAGCTAGCTGTCAGCACAGTGGGGCTTGAACCCGTGAACCGTGAGATCATTACCTGAGCTGAAGTGGGACGCTTCACCGACTGAGCCACCCAGGTGCCCCACCATTCTGCTTCGAAGAGGCATTTGAACAAGTGAGAAAGATCAGTCACAAATAGTGTTTTTTTTTTAGTTTGTTTATTTTTTTACTGTTTTTCCTCCCTTTATAGTTTATTGCCAAGTTGGTTTCCATATAACACCCAGTGCTCCTCCCAACAAGTGCCCTCTTCCATGTCCATCACCTCCCTTCTCAAGTTTATTTATTTTGAGAGAGACAGAGACAGGGTGTGTGGGGGAGGGACAGAGACAGAAAGGGAGAATTCCAAGCACTGCCAGTGCAGAGCCTGTTTCCTTAAAGTCACAAAACCATGAAATCATGACTAGAGCCGAAACCTACAATAGCATCCTTGAGTGACTGAGCCACCCAGGTGCTCCAGTCACAAATATGTTAAATCATTCTGCTTCATTTCAGTAAACATTGAAACCTTAAATGTCCACCAATAGTTTGGTTAAACAGTTATGGTGCATGCATACATCTGAAATGGTGCCATTTTATATTGAGTGATAAAGGATGTCTGAAGAAAGCATGGATAGATGATTCATTTGTGTGAAATTATGTTTATCTATCTAGCAGAAAGGAAAATCTGAAGGGATGTTCATGAACCATAATCAGAGGTCCTTTCCAAACGGTAGGACTGACTGGCTTCTATAAAACTTAATCTGGAAAATTATCAGTATTAACAACTAAACCAGTGATGGATTAATTTAGGGGTAGAGTGAGGAAAAGAAGAAACTACAGATAAGAACCTCCAGATTTAGGATTAATGGCTGACCACTTTGATTTGTTTCCTTTTAGTTTTTTTACCTATGGAATAATTTCCTACCTTACTAAAAAGAGTAAATTTAGTAATTATGCCTATAAACAGAATTTATGTTAGGTTTTAAAATGTTTTTTGGGGGTGCATGGGTGGCTCAGGTGGTTGAGCATCCTACTTTGGCCCAGGTCATGATTCCATGGTTCTTGAGTTCGAGCCTTGCAGTGGGCTCTCAGCTGTCAGCACTGAGCCTGCTTTGGATCCTGTGTCCCCTTCTCTATCTGCACCTCCCCTTTCTCATGCTCTCTCTCTCCAAAAACAAAAACACAACAAAACCCAGTCTTTTTTTTTTTAACACTGAAAGATCAAAGTGAAATAAACAAGATGTGTCAGATAATGGACAACAGGAATTTTTACAGGGAGTGGTGCATAAAGTAAAACCATAAATGCTTACATTTTAATGTATAACCCAACAAACAAAATAAGAGTTTCTTAAGGACATCTTTTGAACACTAAACAGGGTCTTTTTGTTTTATGTAATGTGATGAATGTGGTTGGGACTGACTCATCTTTGCTCATGTACTCATATATCTCTTTAGAAGTGGAATATTGGGGCGCCTGGGTGGCTTAGTCGGTTAAGCGTCCGACTTTCGCTTAGGTCATGATTTCGCGGTTCGTGGGTTCGAGCCCCGCGTCGGGCTGTGCTGACTGCCAGCTCAGAGCCTGGAGCCTGTTTCAGTCTGTGACTCCCTCTCTCTCTGACCCTCCCTGCTCACTGTCTGTCTCTCTCTCCTAAAAAAAAAAAAAAAAAAGTGGAATATCAGGTGTAGGCGTAAACATAGAACATTTGTATGCATTGGTTAAGTTCTGTCTCAGAGTGTATTCACTCTAATGTCTTAAGTTTGTCTGGTGACCCATATTTGTATGTTTAAAGTTGAGAATTTTTGGGCGCCTGGATGGCTCAGTCGGTTGAGCTCCGACTTCGGTTCAGGTCATGATCTCGCAGTTCGTGAGTTCGAGCCCCGCACTGGGCTCTGTACTGACAGCTCAGAGCCTGGAGCCTGCTTCAGATTCTCTGTCTCCCTCTCTGTCTGATCCTCCCCCATTCATGCTCTGTCTGTCTCTCTCAAAAATAAATAAAAACTTAAAAAAGAATAAAATTGAGAATTTTTGGTTACAGACTTCACATTGAGAGTGCAGTAGAGATGTTATTGTATTTTCTAATTCTATCATTTCTTTGACTTCATAAAATCTTGTCATTAAAAAAAATTTTTTTTAATGTTTGTTTATTTTTGAAAGAGAGCATGAGTCGGGGAGGGATACAGAGAGAGGGAAACACAGAATCCAAAGCAGGCCCCAGTCTCTGAGCTGTCAGCACAGAGCCCGATGTGGGGCTCGAATCCATTAACTATGAGTTCAAGACCTGAGTTGGGGCACCTGGGTGGCTCAGTCGGTTGAGCATCCGACTTTGGCTCAGGTCATGACCTCACAGTTCGTGGGTTTGAGCCCTGCGTCGGGCTCTGTGCTGACAGCTCAGAGCCTGGAGCCTGCTTCTGATTATCTATGTCTCCCTCTCTCTCTGCTCCTCCCCCACTCATGCTCTGTTTCTCTCAGTCTCAAAAATAAATAAAAACATTCAAAAAAAAAAAAAAAAGACCTGAGTCATAGTCCGAGGCTTAACCAACTGAGCCACCCAGGTGCCCCTAATCTTCTCATTTCTAAGTAATTCTGTCATGTTCTGAATGTGAATGATTGATTTGCTTAGTATGTTTTCCTTGGGTGGTAGTGGCCCTCTGGTATTGAAGTAGGGGAGGGTGCCTGAGTTTCTTTGTTGGCCTTGCTCAGGGCATCGTTCTTATCTGGCTCCATTATCTTCCTGATGTTTGTGGTCCTACAGTGGATTCCAGTGGTTAGGTGGTCTGTATAGTGTACATCTTCTTCCTTTGTCCCTGGGCCTCTTTGGGTCCTCTTAGAAGTAATACATCCTCTCGTGGGCTCAGGAACTCTCCACTGCTTTCTCATACTTGCATATGATCTTTGAGGCTGTGTTTACTCCTCCTTTTTCTTTTTTTTTCCTTTTTTCTTTTTTTTCTTTTTTTTCTTTTTTTAATATTTTTATTTATTTTTAGGGGAGAGAGAGAGAGACAGTGTGAGCAGGGGAGGGTCAGAGAGAGAGGGAGTCACAGACTGAAACAGGCTCCAGGCTCTGAGCTGGCAGTCAGCACAGAGCCCACGCGGGGCTCGAACCCACGAACTGCGAGATCATGACCTAAGCGAAAGTCGGACGCTTAACCGACTAAGCCACCCAGGCGCCCCACAGGAATAATTTTTTTAAATAAAGATTTTAAGTAATCTCTACACCCAACGTAGTGCTCAAAACTCACACACCTAGATCAAGAGTTGCATCCTCCACTGACTTAGCCAGCCTGGTGCCCCACAGGAATAATTTTTAATGATTTTTAATAACAGTTTAGGATTTAAAGTCTTTGTTACTCTTAGGATCTTTATATTTGTAAAGGGAAGCTTTTGGAATCCAGAACCCTTTACTTCTTAGCTCTTATATTAAAGCTGCAAAAGTTAAATGATTTGTTTCTTTCTGAAGGTAGTGTAGATTTTACTATTATTTGCATTGTGACAGACTGATAGCAATGAAATTTTTTTCTTTTTTTTTTTTTTTAACTTAGGCAAAGATTTTTTATTTGTGATTAGGCCTACATAGTTCCAAAAAGTAAACATAATTAACAAAACACCTACAAGTACCAGAGGAGGTGCTCCATTATCAGTAGAAAGCACTGATCATAAGGAAGCTTGGTGTAGGTCTTCACGCACAGATGATGGTTTGGTGGTCGATGAATATGCTGTATTTTGATTGTGATAATTGGGAGGCAGGAGCAGGAAGAACCAAAGCCTCTTCTCCACTGGAGTAGGCAACCAGGCCATCCATGGGTATTATTAGAGATGACATGAAGGTGACTGTGATGGTAGCAATGACAACATTTCCAGCTGTGACGATGATGATGATGTTATCACCAACAGTTTGACCGGATCCTTAGGGTGCTTCTTATCCACCTGATAATCCCCATTCCATTCCTTGGACAGGCCGCCAAATCCACATTCACAAAAATGAATCCAGTGTATTCAGTTATCACTAAAAACACATCAGTTGTGGTATTTGGTAATTTGGAAAAAATGGTAAAAATACTGTTGGATCATTTTAGATATGAATCCAGTTGAAGCTACAAGAAAATGTATAGTTTAAAAAATACACATGGGTACTTTTGGTGGTGTAGCTTTTATTTTTTATTTTTTTAATTCATGTTTATTTTTGAGAGAGAGACAGAACATGAGTGGGGGAGGGGCAGAGAGACAGGGAGACACAGAATTTGAAGCAGCTCCAGGCTCTGAGCTGTCAGCACAGAGCCCGATGCAGGGCTTCAACCCATGGACTGCTAGATCATGACCTGAGATGAAGTCGGACACTTAACCGACCAAGTCACCCAGGTGCCCCTGTGGTGTAGCTTTTAAATCTTGGCGCTTGGCTGTAAAATTCTTACAAACAAAATAATAGCCAGGAAAATTTTAATATCATATTATCCACTCTATTTCCTTTCTCTGTTTTGTCTTCCTCAGTGAACTTTCCCATCCTTTTGTTTTACTTAGGAAAGTAATAAAGAAGGAAGGTTTATAAGTCATATCTTTGATCATCCACTTTTTCCTCCTCCTCCTTCTAACCTATACCTTGAACGTGTTGTGTCTTCTGGCTCCCTCCTTCTCATTTTGCTTGGGTGCTTGGCCAGTGTATTTTAGATGCCATTTTAGGTTTTAGGAAGACTTTTCTGAACAACACTGGTGTTAGACACAGGGAGGCTGGAAGTTGGTTGAAGATGGGAGTTTGGGATGGTGGGATATGGGGATAATGATTCCACAAACATAAAACATGAATTAGGTGCTCACTTTTTTCCATCATGATTTATAAAAAGTAACTATAGTGGTTATGTAGATTCATAGTTTTTGATTTACCCCTCTGTCATTTTGAATAAGCAGTGTTCTAAAAACCAGCATTCATTTTATTTGGTTGGACTCTGATGTTCATTTTTGTCTGGTGCAACAAATGTTTATTGACTAACTTTAAGAGACTATATGGGGGGTGTGTGCCTCGGCTCAGGTCATGATCTTGTGGTTCATGAGTTTGAGCCCTGTGTCAGGGTCTGTGCTGACAGTGCAGAGCCTGGAGCCTGTTTTGGATTCTCTCTCTTTGCCCATCCCCTGCTTGCGCTCTGTGGGTCTCTCTCCTGAATAAACATTAAAAAAAAAAAAAAAGTATATGTGGTAACTTCTGAGACGTTTTTCTAAAGAATGAAATTTCCCAAGTATCTATCTAGGAATTATTATAAAGAATTTCTAGGAGGATGTTATTTCTAGACATTGTACTAATTCTTATGGTTTTTACCTATCCAGGACCCCTCGTCCAGTCATTGTGGAGCCTATGGAGCAGTTTGATGATGAAGATGGCCTGCCAGAGAAGCTAATGCAGAAAACTCAACAATATCATAAGTAAGATTTCAGTAATGACGTTTTTAGATATGTGCTTTCAAGGATATTACATCACATTTGCTGTCAAGTATTGTTGGATTATAAGGTTTTCTGTTCAGTCATGTAATCTGGTTAATAGAGTGGCTAGGTCTGCATGGAATGCTATTCTTTTATTTAATGGGTAGAACATTAACTTAGGAAGGTATACTTTTATAACTGGGACAGGGGTGGGTAGCTAGATGGAGACTGTCAGTAATTATGTCAGGAACAATATAATGTAGATTATGAAAATATTTTTTTAATTAGTATGCTTTAGTTATATTACAGGATAAAGGGAAACTTTTGATGGGGATAAAGCAGGGGAGATCCTAGTTAGATAATAGCATAAGCACTCTTCTTAGTGGTAAAAATGAAAAATAGCCTGTTCTCAAAATGTGTATTATTGTACTAGTTGCTTTTTGCTTGGTATGATAGGAATATTTTTCTATAAGTTGCCTATATGAATATATTGTTTTTAACCAGTCACTCGTTCATTATAATAAATAAAACATTTGCATACATGAATTCAGCATATAATGGAGTGCTTTTGTGCTAGACACTATTTTGGGTGCTGTCAGTGCAACTTTGAACTGTATCTGCCCTCCTGGTGCTGACATTTCTGGTGGTGGAATTAACACAAGAAATAAGGAACCAAAAATTATAAAACCTATGTTAAAGGTTAACATATGTATATGTATGGTGTTAACGCTTAGATCAAAGGGTATGCATATTTTAAGTTGATTAATACTGGCAGATGGTTTTCCAGAAATAATATACTAGTTTATACTCCGTGGTATACATACCAAGGTATTTTTCTTCATCATGACAAAAAATGGTTTTAATGATTTTAAGTTTTGATAGCTGATACTCAAAATGGTATTTTATTTATAGTATTTCAATTAGTGTTCTTTGATTATATTGCAGTTGAATGTTTTTCTTTGTGGTTGATTTCTTTTTATTTTTTTAAAATATTGTTTTTTAATGTTGTTTGTTTTTGAGAGAAACAGACAGAGAACAAATGGGGGAGGGGAAGAGAGAGAGGGAGACACAGAATCTGAAGCAGGCTCCAGGTTCCGAGCTGTCAGCCCAGAGCCTGACGCGGGGCTCAAACTCATGAACCGTGAGATCATGACCTGAGCTGAAGTCAGACGCTTTACCGACTGAGCCACCCAGGCGCTCCTCTTTGTGGTTGATTTAAATGAGAAATATGAGTGCTTATTTCGTGCCTGGTGCAGGAGATGTTTCAGTGAACAAAATAGGCTGGAAATTCAGGCTATGTCAGGGTTGTAAGGCGGGTAAACAGTACAAAGTAGTGAAACAAATATGGCAGAAAGACGGAAAGTGGATGCTATGAACTGAGTGGTGTGGCTCTTTGTATAGGTGGTTGGGGAGCCTGCCTGAGAGGGTGACATTTGATTAACAGCTTGAAGAAGTGGGGAGAAAGCTAGCTATGTAGGTATCAGAAGTAGATGGAATAGAGAATAGTGCTCTCAGCGAGGAACTAGTAACTATAAAGTCCAGGAAGGAAGACTCTGGAGAGTTTCTAGGAATAGTAGAGAGGCCAGTTTAGCTGGAGCATAGTGAGTAAGGAGGTGAAAGTAGAGAGGTGAGGTGGGTAGAGAATCTTGGGAGGGGTGCAGGTTGTTGTGCCTTGTTGGTTACTGAGCTGCTTCTGGCTTTTTGTATTGAATGAGAAAGGAATGCAGAGTAGTGACCTAATCCTAAATACCACGGAAGCTTTTTGGCTGCTTTTTAAAGACTAGATTGCCCAGAGTGGAACTGGGGAGACAAGTGAGTTAGCAGCTCACAGTGGTGATGGTGAAAAGTGGTCAGATTCTGGGTGAGATAGTTTGAAAATAGACTTTGGAGTTTGCAGTGGATGTGGGAGAAAGATAGCTAGAAAGCATGATTACCGGATTTTGGCTGAAGTAACCGGAAATATGGAAATTGCTAATGATTGCTCTGGAGAATCCTGTGGGAGGAGCGGTTTGGGAGGAGGAAGTTCATGAACTGTGTTTTGGACATGTTAAGTTTGAAATGGTTTTGAACAGCCAAGTGGAGATGTCAAGTAAGTAGTTGGATTTGCATCTGGAATTTAGATGAGCTCTCTGGGCTGCAGTTACCACCTGTGATAGAAAACTGTGTCAAAGGATTGAGCCCTGGAATACTCCAGTATATGGAGGTTTGGAAGATCAGAAAGAATCAGCAAAGACAGGAGTGGGAACAGTCATTGGTGTAGGGGATCAGCCAGCAGTGTGTCCTTGAAGCAAGGAAAGAAGGTATTTGAGGAGAGAAGGATCAGTTATAATTTAGAACCAATTTGATTTCTCATATAATGTTATTTTTCAAAGACTGTGATTGCCTAGTGCTTGACATTTTATCTGGTTATAGTTTTAGTACTGCAGATTTGAACTAGAGCATACTTTTGGTTGTTTTTTTTAAATATTTTTATTTATTTCTAGGAGAGAGAGACAGACAGCGTGAGCAGGGGAGGGTCAGAGAGAGAGGGAGTCACGGACTGAAACAGGCTCCAGGCTCTGAGCTGGCAGTCAGCACAGAGCCCAACGCGGGGCTCGAACCCACGAACCGCGAGATCATGACCTAAGCGAAAGTCGGACGCTTAACCGACTAAGCCACCCAGGCGCCCCTAGAGCATACTTTTGAATTCAGGGGTTGGAGTACTGGAATTATAAGAGTGTTACAAAAAGTGGAATTTAATATGTATATAAGGAATATTTGCTTATATAATGACTTAATTAACTCAGTAAACCTTACAAGATTTCATTATATTTCCAGTTTTACTACTGAAGAGTTATGCTCTGAAGGGAATGTTCACAGAGCATAAGAATCATGATTCAAATTTAGTTTAAATCCCCACATCCATATTGTTCCTATAGTGTTTTCTTGGAGGAAATGAAGATTATTTTAATATTTATGATTATGGTTTAAGTCTGACTTAGGAACTACTGAATAACAAATAATTCTTTCAGAAAAATTAGTACATGGTTGATTCCCCTCAATTTTCCCCTTTCTCAGTCAATATTTATAAAAGAAAAAGTCTGCTTTTGAGGTATACAATACCTAGATCATGGTTAACTTTGATTTTTTTTTAATGTCCCTCTGAAAATATTTGAAGCTCTTCCTTGTGACTACATTTTTTTCCTCTGACAACCACCCCCTTTATCTCCCAAATTTGTCTTACCTACCCGTCTACCCCCTCCCCACCCTAAAATTTAAAATTTAGGGTTGCAGGGGATCTATATTTTTTGTTGTTAAGACAGCTATGCTTTGGGGCGCCTGGGTGGCTTAGTCGGTTAAGCGTCCGACTTTCGCTTGGGTCATGATCTCGCGGTTCGTGGGTTCGAGCCCCGCGTCGGGCTCTGTGCTGACTGCCAGCTCAGAGCCTGGAGCCTGTTTCAGTCTGTGACTCCCTCTCTCTCTGACCCTCCCCTGCTCACGCTGTCTCTCTCTCTCTCTCCTAGAAATTAAAAAAAAAAAACATTAAAAAAAAAAAAGACAGCTATGCTTTTATTGGTGGGGTATGTATTATGTTTTTACCAATATTTTTCATTTTACTTATTTTCAAAAGTTTATTTTGAGAGAGAATACACATAAAGAGAGAGAGAGAGAGAGAGAGAGAGAGAGAGAGAGAATCTCAACCAGTGCAGAACCATGAGATCATGATCTGAGCTGAAATCAAGAGCTGGATGCTCAATTGACTGAGCCATCCAGGCACCCCACCAGTATTTTTTAAATAGAAGCAATTATAGGGGAGAATAATTGAAAAACTTTGAATTTCAGGTGCATTCATAGGTCTCTCCCCCAATTTTTTTGGTCATTTGCTTGCTCATCTTTTATTCATTCAAGGAATAAATAATATATAGTGTGCCAGATATTGCACTAGGTATTTGAAGTATAGCATTTAACATTCACATCGTCATTGAGTTTATAGTCTAACAAGGGAAAACAAGTATTACATAACTACAAGTTTAGTAAGTTAGGTCTTTATTTTTTGGTGTAGCCAATTAATCTGGTAAATAACACTCAATATAACTATCCACTTTTATTAATAAAACTAAACTTTAAAACTAAAAGTAGAAGTTACTTTTAGAGAACAACTTTGATTTTAGATAATTTATTTGGGGATATTTGATTCCTGTGTTGCACGTTGCCTTCTGTAAAATCGTTGAGTTAAATCCAGAAAGACCTTATTGAAGATGATAATTAGGGGAGTGCAGCTTGTAGTGGTATCAGATTGCTTAGGTTTGTATCCTGGTTCTATTCTTACTAGTTGGGCACCCTTGGGCAGTTTTTTAAACTCAGGCTTGTTAAAACATGAATTACTATATTGTCATGAGGTAATTCATGTGAGTACTTGCCCAGTACAGTGCCCTGAACATTGTAACTGCTTGCTAAATGGTAGTCTTTGTTATTATTTGTTTATTTGCCTTTTAAACATAGATTTCTGTATGTTTTCAAATGTAAACTCTTAGGGAAAGAGAGCAGCCACCACGTTTTGCTCAACCTGGGACATTTGAATTTGAGTATGCATCTCGATGGAAGGCTCTTGACGAAATGGAAAAGCAGCAGCGTGAGCAGGTTGATAGAAACATCAGAGAAGCAAAAGAGAAACTGGAAGCAGAAATGGAAGCAGCTAGGCATGAACACCAATTAATGCTAATGAGGCAAGGTAAAAATGGGTTTTCATATAGATATGGTATGTTTTTATTTTTACTTAAGGCTTGTTTATATTTCGCAGTGATATCTTATTGCTATTTAAGTTGCCATTTAGGAGTTAGAAGATAGTTGAAATTCACTGTATTTGTAAAAAAAAAAAAGTCTCCTTTTTCCAAGAAAACTTCTTAAAAAAACAAATCACAGAACTTATTAAAATAAGTTTTATCTACATTCTGCTGCCAGAAAGAGAAGCACAGTGGGTAATTGTTGGTATGTAGATTTGGCACAAGTCACGTATCACGTGTTGTACACCTGACACTGATACAACACTGTATGTTAACTAAGTGGAATTAAAATAAAAATGTTTTAAAGTTTATTTATTTTGAGAGAGAAAGGGAGAGCATTCACACATGTGCATGAGCAATGGAGTGGCAGAGAGAGAGAGGGAAAGAGAATCCCAAGCAGGCTCAATGTTGTAAGTGCAGTGTGGATGCTTAACCGACTGAGCCAATGATGCTCCCCTAAAACAAAAACTTTGCTTTTAATTTATTTCAAGAGTGAGAAAGCATGAGCAGGGTAGGGAGAGAGGAAAGAGTCCCAAGCAGGCTTTGTGCTGTCAGTGCAAAGCCTGACTCTGGGCTCCATCTCCCCAACTGTGAGATAAAAACCTGAGCCTAAATCAAGAGTTGGATGTTTAACTGACTGAGCCACCCGGGCGCCCCTAGAACTAACTGAATTTTTAAAGAACAGTCATAATGAGTGATAATTTATTTTCATAGTCACTGGTCAAATACCTAAGCACAAGACAAGCTGCTTAATATATAAGAAGCTCACTTCTTTCCTTTCCATTTGCTAGATTTCTTTTTATGCCTGTCTTTACTGTTTATATTTCCCCTTCTTTAATTCTCCAAATAATTTCTTCTGGTAATTCTTGTCGCTCATTTTATTCAACTGTCTGTAATAATTTTTTCTTTTCTTTTTTTTTTTTTTTAACGTGAGTGAGGGAGGGGCATAGAGCTAGGGAGACAGGATCGGAAGCAAGCACTGTGCTGACAGCAGAGAGCCTGAATTTACCAACTGTGAGATCATGATCTGAGCTGAAGTTGGACACTGAGCCACCCACGAGCCCTATAGCTTTGCATTTCTTAAAAGTAAATCTGAGTGGTATTTTGCTGTTAATTTGTTTTTGTTTTTTAAATTTAGCATTTAATAAACATTTATCTACCTTCTTTTGGCTATTCCCAGAGATCAAGGCACTACACATGCTGAGCTCGATTTCTGCTTTCTTTTTTTTTTTTATTTTTTATTTTTTTAATTTTAATTTTTTTTTTTTTTACAAATAGTTTATTGTCAAATTAGTTTCCACATAACACCCAGTGCTCATCCCCACAAGTGTCCTCCTCCATGCCCGCCCCTCCTCCCCCCCACATCCATCAGTCCTCAGTTTTTGTCAGCATTCAAGAGTCTCTCATGGGTTGCCTCTCTCCCTTTCCCCCACCATTTCCCCCCTTCTTCTCCCCCTTGGTCCTCTGTTAAGTTCCTCCTAATCCTCCTATACGTGCACACTCGATTTCTGCTTTCTTATTGGAATGTTATTTAATCTTTGTCTTCTTTAAAGTATTTTTTATACTAGAGTTAGTACTTCTTTAAAAGGTGAAAGTGTGATCATTATTTTTAAATCTTTTTGGTAGCGTCTCGATTCCCAAAAGTCCAGGGTTGTTTGTTTTTTCTGTTCAGTAAAAGTTTATTGAACATTTATGATCAAGTCGCTGACTGTTGATGTTAAATAAGTTAAAAAACAGAATCTAGCTCAACAACTATAGAAACTAGTCAGACATTTCTGGTTTCATTTGGATTCTAAACTTAGCAGTTCTGTAAGTTTACTCTTCTAAGAAAATTGATCTCATTTATATCATGTAGTATGTTTAAAGATTAATAAGTCTCTTTTCTAGCAGAAAATTTGTAATTGTTTTGTATGATGCAGTTGTAGAATCATTTGCTGCTTAAGAGCCGTGAGAGAAGTCTTCAATTTTATCTAGTCTGGTAGTTTTGTGCTTTTAAAATTTGGTTACACATCACAATCATCTGGGAAATTTTTTAAAATTTAGTTTCTTGGGCCCCATGATTGCTCTGGTACTTCTCTCCAGTATGAATTGTTTTCTGCTCATAGCCTGCCCGGCACGTTGCCACCGTCCACGCCATAGTTTTCGGGTATTACATTGATTAAATATGGAAGCATTTATACTACTATATTTGTTGCCGATGATAAAAAATGGTATTATAACAGTCATTACTTCACGTATTTAATGCCAGTTCTAGAAGACACTGAGGTATTTGAGGATATAGTGTTGACAAAGAGCGACATTTCTTTAGTCCTCATAAAGCTCTTTTGAGCTTTTAGAAGATTTGCCTCCTCTCAAAGGACATTTATTTTTTTAATTTTAACGTTTATGTTTTAGAGAAGAGGGGGACAGAGCGTGAGCAGAGGAGGGGCAGAGAGAGGAGACACAGAATCTGAAGCAGCTCCAGGCTCTGAGCTGTCCGCACAGAGCCTGACTCGGGGCCCAAACTCACAAACTGTGAGATCATGACCTGAGCCGAAGTTGGATGGTTAACCAACTAAGCCACCCAGGCACCCCAACTTTGACTTATGATTCAGAGTATTTTTGAAAAGTTCTTTCCCCTGAACTTTTATTTTTCATCGCTTTTTGTATATTTCTTTATAACCCTTGTTAATAATATTTTTGGTTTATAATATTAGAAAAACACATTGATTAGTCTATATTACTCCTGCATTTACTTTTGCTGAAGTACATTTTGTATTTATTTCAGCAGACGTATGCCAGTAATTTGTTTCAGTATTAGTAGGTTTCAGTGTCAGTCAAAATTGTTTTTAATTCATAGTTTTCTTTTCTTCTACAATTTTATATTTCATGCAGCGTTTCCAAGGTTGTGTTCGGGTGGTGGAGAGACGTTAGTAATTTGTGTTCTGTGCTCTGCAGAAAAAAGCAGGGTCCTCTGGTTGACCTATCATGGAAATAGAAAACTCCCATCAGTACAGAAAATATGTCTCTTCCTCTGTGTCCCCTTCTGCTTTCTTGTAGGAGTCACAGGTTTTTTCTGTATTTTAAGTTTCTTTTGTGTATTCCTTAATGAAAAGAAAATTTGAATATGTCAGTAGATACGTATGCGTATTTACCAAAACATCCCCTATTTATCTTTCTCTGTACCTTGCTATTTTACTTTCTACAGAAGTACATACTTACAGATCTCAGGTGGTTTTTTTTTTTTTTTTTTAAGTTCTTAAAAAACTTTTTTTTCAATTTATTTTGAGAGAAAGAAGCACACTTGTGTCTGAATTGGGGAGGGGCAGAGAGAGAGAGAGGGAGAGAGAGAATCCCATGGAGGCTCAGAGCTATTAGTTTAGAGCCTGATGTGGGCCTTGATCTCCTGAACCATGAGATCATGACCTGAGCGAAAATTCAGAGCCAGATGCTTAACCAACTGAGCCACCCACGTGCCCTGGTCTCACCTTTTAAAGGGCTGCATGATAACTCTGTTAATTAGGATATAATTACTTTGCCTCTTCCTCTATTGATTGATCTCTAGTTCTCTTTCCAGGTTTTTGGTAAAAGCAGTGCTTCAGTGAATGTTTACATATATATACCTTATCAAAGTTTTGTGAAATTAAAAAAAGAATTTTTTTTTTAATGTTTGTTTATTTTTGAGACAGGGAGAGAGACAGGGCAAGCGAAGGGAGGAGCACAGAGAGAGGGAGACACAGAATCTGAAGCAGGCTCCAGGCTCTAAGCTGTCAGCACAGAGCCCCGCAGAGGACTTGAACTCAAGAGTCATAAGATCATGATCTGAGCCAAAGTCAGATTCTTAACCAACTGAGTCACTGAGGTGCCTCAGTTTTGTGAATCTTAATTCTTCTTGCATACACTAATACGTTGTAACAGTTGTACTTTGTACTTTAAAGATGTTTATGTACTGTTTTCTAGATCTATATTTCAGGTTTTTATTTTCCCTTCTCCATTTGTTTATGATCATCAGCAGTAGGAGACAGTTCCTGAATTTTCTTCATGGTTATTTTTTTTTATCTTTGTTCCTGTAGTTATAAACTTTAAGTAGATCAGATTAACTCTGCGTGCATTTTGTTATTACTCTCTCCTCTTCCAACACTGTGTTATATTTTCTTTATGCTATCGAACTGGTAAATCAAGTAGTAGAAGTAAATTGCCTTTAAATATCTTTTAAATCCTGATAACTGAAGGAAAAGAGAAACCAAGGAAATAGACATAGTTTATTCCTCTTTCATTCTCTTTTCCTCTTAACTTTTTTTATTTTGCATCTGATTTGTTTGGATTTATTTAACTCAATTTTTTCTTTTTCAGTATAAAAGCTGATTTTGTTTATTTTTCTGGTGTTCCAGAACATTCAGATTTTACTCTGTTAGTAGTTTTCAGTTACATAGTACTTATCAACTGTAGCCACTCTGTGACTCATTAAATCCTCAGGCTTTATTATTCGTACAGCAGAAAGTTTTTATCCTTTTACCAAATTCTCCCTATTTACTCCATTTTTCAGCCCCTGAAAGCCACTTTTCTATTTGTTTGTTTTTAAGAGTTTGATTTTTTTTTAGAGTCCACGTGTAAGTTCTACCATGCAACATTTGTCTTTATTTGGCATATTTCACTGAGCTTATTAATGCCCTCATGGTCCATCTGTGTTCTTGGAAATGTAGGGTTTAATTTTCTTGTGGCTGAAATAATGTTCCATTGTGTGTGTGTGTGTGTGTGTGTGTGTGTGTTGTGTGTATGAGGGTGTATATATAGATATATATTGTGTGTACACCACATCTTTATCCATCCGTTCATTCATTAATAGATCTTTGGCTTTTGTGCAAATGCTGCAGTGAACATGAAGTGTACATATCTCTTTGATACTGTGTTTTAATTTTGACTTCATGTTTTTTAGTTGATACTCTTCATGTGTTGAAATCTAAACCCTATTTTAAATAGATGAGTCATGACTTTTCATCATTTGAGGTTTATCCTCATGATTTAAGAAGGGTTCGTAGAAACAACCATTCCTTGTGTTCTTGCATGTTCTAAAATACTGTCTGTGATCCTTAATATTTGAAACTGGTGCTTGGAATTCATGGATCTTATTCTGTCTTCCTTAAGTACTTGAGAGCAGAGAGCATGTTTCATTGTCTTCTAGCATTGAATGTTTTTGTGGAGAAGTCTGAGGGAAGCCTGAATTTTTTCTCATCTTTTTGTAAGTGACTTGATCTTGATTCTTTTTTCTTCAGTAAAGTTCAGTAACTTATCAAGGATATTTTCCCCCTAACTCCCCATTTTGTTACAAGAAAATTTTCACATAAAGTTGAAGGAATCTAAAGGTGTTTGCTACTTAGATTCTGTTACTAATGTTGTACTTCACCTTATTACTGCTTTCTGTCTGGTCATTCTTGTATTCAGGATGCATCTTGTACAATGTAACATTTCAGCTTTTCCTTGGGACTAAATATGCCTTTACAATCTGTAGATTCAGTGCTTAGAAAACAGACTTGTTAGAGACTATACATTCAGTTTTCATGACTAGAAGGATATTAAATTGAGAAACACTTTTGCAGTCTAGTAAATCAAACCTTAAATTTGTCTATATTCTCCTTTATTCTCTTATATTCCCATATATTTGATATGTTAAAATTGGAGATGTAATTTTATGATCTTTATCATATCAGTGTAGGTCGTGATCTCATGGCTCATGAGTTCGAGCCCCACGTTGCGCTCTTTGCTCTCAGCAGAGTCCGCTTCAGATCCTCTGTCTCCCTCTCTCTGCTTCTACCCAGTGTATCCTCTTTCTCGAAAACAGAAACATTAAAAAAAGTAGCGTCACAGCTGATGTCTTATGTGTGTGGATGCCTTTGGATTATTTTTTTTAATGTTGATGTGTTTATTTTGAGAAAGAGAGATAGATGGAGAGAGCAGCATGAGCCGGGCAGTGGCAGCGAGAAAGGGAGAGAGACAGACTCTCAGGCACACGGAGCCTGATGCAGGGCTCAGTCTCATGATTGTGAGACCACGAGCCGAGACAAAATGAAGAGTTGGACACGTATAGGAGTTAGGCACCCAGAATATATATATATATTTTTAAATTTTTTTAATGTTTTTTATTTATTTCTAGTAGAGAGGGAGAGAGAGAGACAGCGTGAGCAGAGAGAGGGAGTCACAGACTGAAACAGGCTCCAGGCTCTGAGCCGGCAGTCAGCACAGAGCCCGACGCGGGGCTCGAACCCACGAACCGCGAGATCATGACCCAAGCGAAAGTCGGACGCTTAACCGACTAAGCCACCCAGGCGCCCCTATATTTTTTTTTAACAAAAATGCCTGTGACTGTGATTTACTGGATCAAAGGATAATAACACTAGCTATATACATATAGGTGTGTGTATGTGTGTCTGTTTTGTAATTTATTTCCCCAGAAGGGTATTGCTGTGTCAGTGTACAAATAAATAAGCTTTGGTGAAATTTCAAGAATTTTATTGTTAGAGTCATTGAGCTATTATTTTTTCAGTGTTGCAGATGAGGAAATACTATCTGAGAGGTTAAAGCCGTTTTCTCAATAGGCATAGCTTAAAAGTAGAAAGTTTAGTTGGAAAACAAATGTCTTAGTCCTTTTTGTGGAAGAAAATGTGTACTTTTACATTACATGTGGTAATTTGTACGTGATTTAAGAGCAGCTAACCTACAATACTATGTTAAAATTGTTATAGGATATACTGGATAGACTTTCTTTGATAATCAGCGCTAATAGGACACTCCACATTTTGGTTTATTGAGGTAGATATATATATTTGGTGTCTACTAGGTTTTTCCAGCTAACGTAATTATATGATAGTTGTATGCTTCTCAGTAGTTGTGCAGTGGAGTCCAACTAGGGAGTTTAACAAAAAAGCAAAAACTGATACCTATCTCCCTGAAGATTTTATGTTTAAAAGGTAACTTAAGTAGTTCTGATGAGCAGTTAAGGTTGATAACTAATGGTCTGAATGTTCAAAATCATTGTAGTAGTGTTTGGTGGTTTTTAGGATAGCTAAGTGTTCTCTCAACTGGCATGTTGTCAGAATTACCTGGTCCCTATTCCTGTCTGTGTGGCTACAGTACATTTATAATCAGTTTGAATAATTTTTTTCTTTTTTAAAGTTTTATTTAAGTAATCTCTGCATCCCACATGGGGCTCAAACTCACAACCCTGAGATCAAGAGTTGCATGATTGGACTGAGCCAGCCAGGCTCGTCTCTTTGGATCTTTTTTCATTGACATAATACATAATTCGGTCTGTTTTCAGTTTGTAAAATAGGAAAGATAATTACTTTATTAGGGTTAATGATGCCTACTTTGTTATGGTTATGATGTTAGGGTAATTGGCTCACAGAATGTTTACTGTAACTGTTATTATTTTGGTATATTCTTTTTTTGTTGTTGTTCATTTCTTTTGAGAGAGACTCGTGCAGGAGGGGCAGAGAGAGGGAAAGAGAATCTCAGGCAAGCTCTGCACAGTCAGCACAAAGCCTGATTTGGAGGTTGCACTCACTAACCATGAGATCATGATCTGAGCCAAAACCAAGAGTCAGACACCCAGTTAGCCACCCAGGCAGCCCTGTTATGTTCTTAATATAGTGATTTATTAAGGAACGTTTAATTGAGATAATTTATGTTCACATTAGAAATTTCAGATAACATGAGGGAAAAGGGAAACAAAAGCAACCGGTAACTGTGCTAACCAGAGTATTTTAATATTTTTAAATCCATGTGTGTATGCACACATAATTTGGTAAGATATTACAAAGATTTTTAGCACTTGGGCAAAACAGATGTACTTTTTCTCATCTTCTACTACTCTGGAACCCCTGTTCTTGATGATATAGCAAGGATTCGTGCCAGTGGGAATGCTCATCTTGTTTAAAATGATCTTGTTAATATCAGAGTTCAGCCTGCATTCCCATTCTAAGAATTCTCTCATTGCTTGTTTTTATAAGAAATTGACTTTGCATAAGAGGAATCTTATGCTAATTGTATTTTGGGAGGGATATTCTTTGGGTTTTAAGCAGTATCTTATCTCTTTATTCTGTTTGTCTGTTCAGGTCTTATGTGGCCTCTGGTCATGTCTCTCAAGGCATCTTTTTGTGCTTTATATTCGCTGCTGAAGAAATTTTAATTTGTTTAAGAGGATGTACATGAAAATACGTCTACCATTCCATTTTTAGTATGTTCCAGGTCTTATGTTAAAACAGTTACTTACTGCCCGTTTTAATTTATTAATATAAGGATGAATTTTATTATTTTAATATCTGGGAAGAAACAGGTCCAGAAGAGACAGTAGTTTGATTAATTATACAGCTTATAATCTTCCGTTATAAGATGATATAATAAACAAAAGAGAAGTTAGGTGCACGAATATGAATAGGTTACTAAATATATTGCCATTTATAGAGAATCTATATGTTTATTGATTTAAAAATACAGAAAGAGGGGGCCGCCTGATGTCTCAATCAGTTAAGTGTCTGACTTCAGCTTGGGTCATGGTCTTGTGATTTGTGGGTTCGAGCCCCGCATCAGGCTCTGTGCTGATGGCTCGGAGCCTGGAGCCTGCTTCGAATTCTGTGACTCCCTTTCTCGTTCTGTCCCTCCCCTGCTTGTGTGCTCGCTCTCGCTCTCTCTCTCTCTCTCTCTCTCTCTCTCAAAAATAAATATTAAAAAAATTTTTAAAAAAATACAGAAAGGGAAGGTAAAAATATTAATGTGTAGTCAATATTTTATAGATCTAATGAGACGTCAAGAAGAACTCAGACGGTTGGAAGAACTCAGAAACCAAGAGTTGCAAAAACGGAAGCAAATACAACTGAGGTAAAAGAACATCACTGTAATATATACGGGAGCATTCCTGGTTTTCATTGTGTGTGTGATTGATAGAATTCCCTACTGCCTATTGTAAACAAGTTGGAAAATACAGAAAAATAACAAAATTTTCCATTTTATTATACTTTGAGAATTACTCTATAAACTAGCATAATTCTTAGTTATTCTTATGTTTTCTTGTCTTTTGTTTTTAGCTGGTATGGACACTTTGCTTGCATTCACTGTGAATTTTCATAAGGGACTTAGGTACTGCATATAATTTATAAGACTGTACTCTGATTTACTGGATCATTTTTTCTAGAGATGGATATATTTGAACTGCTCTTAGTTTTAGTTTTTCTTGTTTTGTGCTTCTAATAATTTGCTTAAAAAAGATTTATGGAAGTGGGAGACATCATTAAAATGGGTATGGGCATTTAAAATCTCAGTATACAGTAGACAACTGTGAAGGTCAACTACAAATTTTTGAGGTTAAATAAGGATGTTTGGGAGAGTGGTTGATCCAAGTTGTATAAATAAAAACAGCTTTTCTTATACCAGAATATTTAATTGTGGTATATAATGAAATAAATGTTACTCTTAAGAGTTGTTAAAAATCATAGTAATTAGGAAATGTTATAAACCCAAACTATGTTCTATTAAAGCACACTTAACATTTGTTTAAGTGTTATGAAGGTAGTAAGTGCTTCTGGTAGAAAGTAAGTTGATAATGGGAAATATAAAAAACAAGGTGGAAAACCTTGATTAAATGTCAAGTAATGGCTTGGAGATAGTATTCAGTATATTTTAATATATTTTTTCTAACTTTGTGCTTGATTAAAGCAATGTATATATGTTTGTGTCTTGGAAGTACTCTGATTTCACTGTATCTGACCTACTTATTCTCAAATTATAGAGTTTGACAGGCAGCATTAGCATTCTTTTTTTTAATGTTTGTTTATTTTGAGAGAGAAGGAGTGAGGGAGTGGCAGAGGCAGTGAGAGAGAGAGAGAGCGAGAGAGAGAGCGAGAGAGAGAGAGAGAGAGAGAGAGAGAGAGAATATGCCAAGCAGGCTCTGTGCAGCCAGCACAGAGCCCAGTGTGAGCTTGATCCCACAAACAGATCATGACCCAAGCTGAAACCAGGAGTCAGACACTCGACCCACTGAGCCACCCAGGCGCCCAACATTCTATTTTCAAGCCTCTACCCCCCCCACCCCCCCAGGCTGATAAGTCAGAAACCCTAGGGGTGAAGACCAGCCAACTGTGCTTAATAAATCTTCCAGGTGATTCTAATGCATCATAAAGTTTGAGAACCACTGTTGTATAAAACTCCCTGCATGATCTCCTTACACAATGGGCCTTTTGCCACCTCTTCCTTGTTGCTTTCTTAACTTATTATTTTTATGTAAATATGTTAAAGTCTCTTCTACTTTTACCTCCCTTCCCATACATAAAACTATGACTTCATCTTTCCCTTATGTTTATAATTTAGGCTTTTAGAATTAGTGCTCTACCCTTCATTTGCTTAAAAAATAATAACCAAACAATGTGGGAGAACCCATAAGAGGGCATAAAAAAGAAAACTACGTGGGGTCCTGGCTCAGTGGAGAATCCATCCAACTCTTGATCTCGGGGTTATAAATTCGAGCCTCACGTTGGGTGTAGAGATTGCTTAAAAATAAAATCGTTTTTTTTTTTTTTTAAGTTTTTTTTTTTAAATGTTTTTTTATTTCTAGGAGAGAGAGAGAGAGAGAGAGAGAGACAGACAGTGAGCAGGGGAGGGTCAGAGAGAGAGGGAGTCACAGACTGAAACAGGCTCCAGGCTCTGAGCTGGCAGTCAGCACAGAGCCCGACGCGGGGCTCGAACCCACGAACCACGAGATCATGACCTAAGCGAAAGTCGGACGCTTAACCGACTAAGCCACCCAGGCGCCCCTGCTTAAAAATAAAATCTTAAATGAACATAGTTACATTGTAAGTGAATAACATTATCACTCTGAAAGGGGGTGGGGAAGAAAATAAGGAACCTAGATAACTTTAGAAAATACCATCTTAACTGGAAACTATAAGTGAATGGCAGGAAAATAATACAAAAACATTTTAGTCTAGTTAGTTAATGTGTTTCTTACAAGGATATGGGCTAGCAGTTCCTAGAATACTTTTTAGGTTTTTTTTTTAATGTTTATTTTTGAGAGAGAGAGCAGGGGAGAGACCGAAAAAGAGAGAGAGAATCCCAAGCAAGCTCCGTGCTGTCAGTGCAGAGCCTGACACAGGGCTTGAACCCATGACCCATGAGATCATGACCTGAGCTGAAGTCAAGAGTCGGACGCTTAACCGACTGAGCCACCCATCACTCCTCATTAAAGGTCTTTAATGGAAAGAATATATATAATTTTTTGACTAAACATATTAGCAAATATAGATAATGAAATGCAGGTTTTCTCATTGTTTGAGAAAGAAAGAGTAAGGCTAAAACTAAAACGAATCCTGTGGTGTTGAATTGGGATCAGAGGTATTGGTATGAACTCAGTGGTATGTAATTTAGACAGAGAAGTACAGATATGTGTATATATGTGGGTTCACACACATACATATATTTCATAATCCCTTTCCACCTAGAAGCAGTGAAGCCTCAGTAACAGTGAGGACCTATAGTGCCCAAATTTTTGTTTCTAAACACCGTTCTGTAATAAATGGAACCGAGGCTTTGTGGAGATGTGATTGATTACTGGACTGTAAAGTGCAAGAAGAGTCTGGAATGTTGTGCCAGAGAATAAGAAAGTTCAGGTGTATCTCTGAGATATTGCAGGTTTGGTATTAGACCACTGGAGTAAAGTGAATATTGCAATAAAATGTATCAGATTAAAAGTGGAGGGCTCCTGCGAGGCTCAGGTTAAGCGTCCGACTCCTCATTTTGGCCAAGGTCATGATCTTACGTTTCTCACACAGGGCTTTGTGCTGATGGGGCAGAGCCTACTTGGAATTCTCTCTCTCCCTCTCTGCCCCTCTCCAACTTGTGCTTGCTCTCTCTCAAAATAAACCCAAAAAGTTTTTTTAAAAAGTGCTAACCATCATTGAACTTTCAATGAATTGTAATCTTTTTGTTGGTATAAGATGTTTTCTTGATGTTGAGGACTACCAATTGATCATGGGTTTGCTGAAGGTTGGGGAGACTATCCCAATTTTTTTGACTCTTCCAAATGATTTCTCTGTAGTATGCAATGCCAGTTTCTTTGCATATCCATAGAAGAAGCTTCCCATTTGTTAAAATTTTGTCATGAGATTGCAGCTGTTCTGTCACAGCTTCAGGCTCCACTTGTAATTCTAATTCGCTTGCTATTTCCACCACATCTGCAGTTACTCCACTGATGTTTTGAACCCCTCAACTCAAAGTCATCCATGAGAGTTGGGTTGGAATCAACTTCTTCCAAACTCCTGTTAATGTTGATAGTTAGACTTCTTCCCATGAAGCACAGATATTCTCAGTGGCACCTAGAATGGTGAAACCATTTCTAGGAGATTTTCATTTTACTTTGCCCAGATCCATCAGAAGAGTCACTGTCTAAGTCAGCTATAGCTTTATGAAAAGTATTTATAAAAAATAAGACTTGAGACTCAAAATTACTCCTTGCTCTGTGGGCTGCAGAATGGATATTGTCAGCAGGCATGAAAACATTAACGTCATTGTATATTGCCACCAGAGCTCTTGACTGACCAGTTGCATGGTCAATGAGCAGCAATATTTTGAAAGGAATCTTTTTTTTTTTTTTTTTCTGAGTAGAAGATCTCAGCAGTGGGCTTAAAATATTCAATAAACCACATGGTAAAAATATGTGCTGTACATGTACCCCAATGTTCATAGCAGCACTCTCCACAATAGCTAAAACATGGAAAGAGCCGAAGTGTCCATCAACAGATGAATGGATCAAGAAGATGTGGTTTATCTATACCATGGAATACTACATGGCAATGAGAAAAATGAAATCTGGCCATGTGTAGCAACATGGATGGACCTTGAGGGTGTTATGCTGAGCGAAATAAGTCAGGCAGAGAAGGACAAATATCATATGTTTGCACGTATAGGAGGATTAGGAGGAACTTGATGGAGGAACAAGGGGGAGAAGAAGGGCGGAAATGGTGGGGGAAAGGGAGAGAGGCAGACCATGAGAGAATCTTGAATGCTGACAAAAACCGAGGACTGATGGATGTGGGGGGGAGGGATGGGCATGGAGGAGGACACTTATGGGGATGAGCACTGAGTGTTATGTGGAAACTAATTTGACAATAAACTATTTGTAAAAAAAAAAAAAAAAGTACATTAAACTGCACATCTTTAAAATGTACAAAAAAAAAAAAAATATGTGCTGTAATCCAGCCTTTGTTGGGCAATGTATAGAGCACAGTGGATTGAGCATAATTCATTAAAAAAAATTTTTTTTAATGTTTTATTTATTTCTGAGAGAGAGAGCGTGAGCAGGGGAGGATCAGAGAGAGAGAGAGAGAGAGAGACAGAATCTGAAGCAGCTCCAGCCTCTGAGCTGTCAGCACGGAGTCCGACGCAGGGCTCGAACCCATGAACCGTGAGATCATGACCTGAGCCAAAGTCGGACGCTTAACCGACTGAGCCACCCAGACACCCCAAGATTGAGCATGATTCTTAGGGGCCCTAGAATTTTCAAAATGGTCAGTGAGCATTGGCTTTAACTTCAAGACACCAGTTGCCTTAGCCCCTAACAGGACAGTCAGTCTGTCCTTTGAATGCAGGCACTGACTTCTTTTCTGGAAGCCTTGAAAGTCCTAGATTAAATTTTCCAGTAAGTCTATTGTTTAGTGTAGCCACCTTCGTTAATTATCTAAGCTAAATATTTGGGATAACTTGATGGCAGCATTTCCATCTCTGCTAGCTTCATAAAATATTTCCCTGTGGCTTCTTCACCTTTTTCAACCTGCATAGAATTAAATAGCATTAGGGGGGGTCTTGTTCTGGATTAAGTCTTGTCTTAAGGGAACCTTCTGGCTTGTTTGATTTTCTATGCAGAGTACTTTAAGTCCTCCATTCCAGCAGCAGGCTGTTTTGTTTTCTTATTCCTGTGTTCACTGGAGGAGCACTTGTTTCTTTATTTCTTTAAGAGATACAGAGACAGCATGAGTAGGCAAGGGGCAGAGAGGTGGAGAGAGAGAATACCAAGCTGGCTCCACACTGTCAGCGCAGAGCCCAATGTTGGGCTTAAACTAATGAGCCATGAGTTCATGACCTGAGCTGAAACTGAGTCCGACACTCAGCCACCTGAGCCACCCACCTGCCTGTGGAATAGGACTTTTGATTTATTTCCTTGAAGAACTTGGCATTCACAATTTTGTTGTTTCATGCAAGTAGCCTAGCTTTTGGCCTATTTTGGCATTTCACTTTGCCTTCCTCATTAAGCTTAAAGTAAGAGACGTGCAACTCTTCCTTTCACTTGAACACTTACATACCATTGCAGGATTAGGCATTGGCCTAATTTCAATATTGGGTGTCTCAAGGAGTAGGGAGGCCCGAGGAGAAAGATGAGAGGGAGGGGGGAAGTGCTGGTTGATGGAGACTGTGTTTATTGATCATGTTTGCTGTCTGGATGTGGGGTGGTTTGTGGCGCCTTAGAGCAATTACAGTAGTAAGCAACATCAAAGCTGATCACATATCACCCTTAAAAATATAATGATGAAATATTTTGATAATTACCTACCAAAATATGACAGAGACATAAAGTGAGCAAGTGCTTTAGGAACAGTGGCACCAATAGACTGCAGAGTTTTCACAAATCCTCAGTTTAAAAAAATATATATATTTTTATATAAAAAATACCATATGTGCAGTAAAACAAAGCCCAGTAAAATGCAGTAGACCTGCACTCAAAGGATGGGACATGTTGAAAATACATAGGAGCCCCAATGAAGGTGCTCCTAAATGGCCAAACTTAGAACAATTTCAACAATAAAATAAAAAATGATAGTATTATATTTTATTTTGTTTAGTTTTGTTATAGAACTTTAGAAAAATAATTTATTTTTGGTAAAGTCCAAGCAGGGGAGGAGATGAGAGGGGTGGGGGCAGAGGACCCGAAGCGGGTTCTGCACTAAGCAGGGAGCTTGATGCGGGGCTTGAACTCACAAACTACGAGATCATGACCTGAGGTGAAGTCAGATGCTCAACCAACTGAGCCACCCAGGAGCGCTGATAGTATTAAAATTTAAACCGCTGAATAAAGTAGATATCCAGAAGTTCATGCTGATAATAGTAAATAATTGAATGAACGAATCAGTCAATCAATCAATGGAAGAGAATGGACAACTCCTCCTTATAGGAGAACACCAAGTATTCAGGATAGAAGGAATGCGAGAGAAAAAACACCCTTGGGCAGTGTAGTAATAATCGTTAGAGACAAGATTTACTAAGGAGTGTTTTTAAGTTTTTGCCCAAATTTGTGAAACACAGTGTACATGCCTGTTTATATTAAGCACAAATTGAAAAATAGTAAATTTAAAGTGGAGAATCAATAAGCATTAAGGTTCATGTCACCTGTAATGAGACACTGACCCCAGGTACTCCTTGTTATGTTTTGCCAAGCATTTGTAACATCAGGCTATTCCATGAGGAAATCTAACATGAACCCAACTTGAAGGATATTGTACAAAATAATCAGGGTTTTTTTTTTTTTAAATGTTTTAATGTTTTATTTATTTCTGAGAGAGAGAGTGAGAGTGAGACAGTGTGAGCAGGGGAGGGTCAGAGAGAGAGGGAGACAGAATCTGAAGCAGCTCCAGGCTCTGAGCTGTCAGCACAAAGCCTGATGCGGGGCTCGAACCCACAAACTGTGAGACCATGACCTGAGCTGAAGTTGGATGCTTAACCGACTGAGCCACCCAGGCGCCCCTAAATAATCAGGTTGTTTGTTTGTTTGTTTGTTTTGAAGCATCAGATTCGTCCCGAGGCTGGTGGGGAGGAAGGTGTGCTGAGGGCCCAGGCTGGCAGGGCAGGCGGCAGTTGTTGCACACCTCACTGTGGCGCAGGAAGGCGGGCCTTCGCCTCAGCTGATGCCCCCGAGGACCTGCCTCCTTTCCAGTGCGAGGCCTGGCAGAGTCAGCGACGGAGCAGGGCTCCCATGGCCCAGGTGCCCCCAGCAACGCCATTCCTGCCTTCCTGGAGGTGTCTAGAAACCAAGCTTTCTAGTACATGGCCTGGGCATTGCATTGGCACATCATGATGGAGCCAGGAGTGTGTTGTGTACTGGAAGGGAAAGGCTTGTAAGATGATGAATCAGAAGTTGAGAGAAGAGCAGGAGAGAAGAAAGACATTGCAGGAGAGGCTTGTGGCCCCACAGGAAGAGAGGAGTAGCTTTTCCTACAGCTCAAGAAAAGTTTTACGTGAAGAAAAATGGAGGAGAAGAAGGAGCAGAGGACTTGAGCACTCTGACGTCACCTGTCCATCAGCAGAGTTTTGACTCTTTATACAAGTTCTCACCTCTTCACCAAGTTGGGAGGGCAGGAGCCCTGGAGCACAGAATCACCCAGGCATCCTCTTTGCGGTTGATAAAGCCAAACAGAGCTCCAGACTCCCAGGTGCTGACAACCCAGCACTACATGGGCTCAGTAGCTGCTTTTGCAGAGGCCGCAGAACACTGGCCCGGAGCACAGGCTGTTCTGAGGCAGTCCGTGAACACCTGTGGGAGTGCTGAGCCCCCACGTCGGTGCGGGCCCGTGATGCTGTCCTGTGGTCCTGGTGCACAGCTCTGCACCTCCAGCGTTTCCTGAAGTGCAGCCAGTGCCTGTCTCAGCCACAGTTAGAGCCCCGTGTGCCGTGCCTGGCCACTTCAGCCCCCCCCCCAGATCGCCTCCAGCCTAGGGGTGCCCTGTATTTAGAAAAGCAGTTCGAATATGGTAACTAACAGACTGGCTTCTCTGACTTACTCCCCACTGTGCCCCACACATCCAGCTTTGGACTCCTGACCTCCCTGCTGATCCCTCAGATGCACCTGCATATGCGGTCCCCAGAAAAATTAGACGTTGGGTTACCAGCTCCCCAGGCCTTTGGGTCTTTTTCAGCATAACCAGAACCTGATTCCACCACAACCCATATTTTATTTTCAACCTCATCATCTCCACCCCCTCCTCCCCTGCCATGGGTGCGGATCCATGGTCTGTCCCAGGCCCAAGCAGTGAAACCTACATGCCACTGGAAGAGAAAAAAAAGCCACGTTCATGAGAGACCCAAGAAAGACTGCAAGTGAAGTAGACTGAAGAGAAATAATAATTAAATGCAATGTAATGGATTCTAGATAGAGCCCTAGAATAGAAGATGGACATTAGTAGGGAAAATGGTAAAATTTGAATAAAGTCTGTAGTTTAATGGTAATATACTAATGCTAATTTCAACTTTTATTGGTTGTACTGTGTGTTAAAATGTCAGGGAATGCTGCATGAGGCTAGACATTCTGTACTGTTTTTGCAACTTTTTTGTTAAGTTTCAAATTAGAAATAAGTAAAAAAAAAAAGTATCGTAGATATTAGGGATACACTGGGGAATAAAAAAGTTTTGCCTCTTTGAAATTTAGAATAGCATAGGAGGGAAGCTGATAGTTGGAATGGTCATATTATTAAATTGCACAGAAATTAAGGAGTACTTAGTAATTTTTAAAATGATACTTTGCACATTAGGTGAAATATTGGTTGCTTGATGTGATGAGTGTTCTATGTATTGTGGTAATTTGTAATTGAATGTTTTTTCATTAATCTTACTTTTTAAAAGTTTATTATTTTAGTAATCAGCACGCATCATGGAGCTTGAATCTACAACCCTCAGATCAAGAGTTGCATGTTCTTTTGACTGAGCCAGCCAGGTGCCCCTCATTAATCTTATTTAATATGTAGGAGTATATCAGATTCAATTTGAAATTCAGATAGCTGTGTACTATCAGCGAAAGCAATTCAACAGGTGATAATCTATCTGATGAGTAGTTTTTATACTTAGCTATATTGTAGCAGAAACAGGCAGTGAGAAATCTGTTAACAATCTTACTACCTTGTGTTTGCCAACTAGGAATGCTTTTTAAAATTTTCTGACTAGGAAGAATCTAATTTAAGAAATGTGAACAGAGGTGGGTGCCTGGGTAGCTCAGTCCATCTCTTGGTTTTGGCTCAGGTCATGATCCCAGGGTTCAGAATGGGGCTCCATGCAGGGTGGAGGCATACTTGAGATATTTTCTCTCCCTCTCCCTCCCTTCCTCCCTGTCCCCCGCCCTCACTCCTGTGTGCTTATAATCTCAAAAAGAAAGAAAGAAACGTGAACAACTTGTCTGAAAATTGAGTAGTTTTGCAGCATATATAAAAGGGGGAAATGTGTCTTGGAACTTATACTAGTAATTGTCAGAAATATCCTGTACTTTCAAGACAAAGCAAATAAATTTATAGCACTTAAACTGTAGAAGTACATCTGACTCCGGTTACTACCATATAAGACAGCTTTAACTGTTAATAAGTCAGATGATTTGGACTCTCCTCTTTCACTTTAGCTAGAAGATTGACAAAATGGCCTATGAAAGTTTATTTTGAGAGAAATTAAATAACATATTCAGAGTATACAATTTTCTGGTTTCCTTTTAGTGCTACAAATGAATTATTAAGTTTCTATGGGTCATGTAATTCTTCAGAGACTGGCAGTGAGGAAGGAAGACTAGGACATGGGGTTGATGAGTTTATTCAGACTGACTTGACCACTTTAGTAGTTCTTTTATTCATTTCTTCATTCTCTTACCACACTTCTGCTCGCTCATCTATCCACCCACCCCTTTTCTTTTTTTTTTATGACACAAAGATCTTACTGAGTCCTGTAGTGGGTGTGGAGGTCGCCTGCTAAACAGCAACAAAGAGTAGCAGGATATTTTTACCCATTATTTATGGATTTTATCCATTATTCATATCATTGCTTAGTTTCTAGATCCTCTCTATTTTTCAGAGTCCTACAAAAATATATGAGGCCTGAAAATAGTGGGTTCAAATTAAATTGTCAAATTGAGATTTTATCAATTTGCAGCTAAATAACATGAAAGATTGTAAAATTTGTCACATTTTTTCCCTATTCCATTTGTAAATGTAAATTCTTCACCCAAAGAGACATTAAATATACATATAAAGGTACTCATTAAAGCATTTTGTGGAATAGTAAAAATTAAAAGGAATCATGAGTACAATAGGGAATCTTTCTGAATATTGTCTGTTCAGATTTTGGAACAGCACGGTATTAGAACGTAATTCAAAATTAAGTAGAACTTGAATTCATAGACAAAGGAATAGAAAGAAAAACTAACCATTTAAAGTGATTTTACCTTTTTATCTTATTTTTCTTCCTGATTTATAAATCTGTTCTCACATTTTATCAGAAGAAAGCTGCTTTAATAATGAGAAGTATGTTACAGATTTTAAAATACTTTATTAGGTTTTAATTTTAAAATATTAAGGCAGAGGGGCGCCCGGGTGGCTTAGTCGGTTAAGCGTCCGACTTTCGCTTAGGTCATGATCTCGCGGTTCATGGGTTCGAGCCCCGCGTCGGGCTCTGTGCTGACTGCCAGCTCAGAGCCTGGAGCCTGTTTCAGTCTGTGACTCCCTCTCTCTCTGACCCTCCCCTGCTCACGCTGTCTCTCTCTCTCTCTCCTAGAAATAAATAAAACATCAAAAAAAAAAAAAAAATTAAGGCAGAGGCTCCTGGGTGGCTCAGTCGGTTAAACATCTGACTTCAGCTCAGGTCATGATCTTGCGGTTTGTGAGTTCAATCCCTTTATCAGGCTCTGTGCTGACAGCTGGGGTCCTGGAGCTGCTTCAGATTCTCTGTCACCCTCTCTCTCTGTCCCCCCCCCCCCATGCTTGCACTCAATCTCTGTCTCTCAAAAAAAAAAAAAATTAAAAAATCAAAACGCAATGATTCGTTACCTGTATGAAATAAAAGAGTTAATGGTCCTGTTCTCTAGATTATTCCCACTCTGAAAAACTTTTTCTGCCCTCTTCTGTTTTCATACAATTTTTAGAAGCAGTAATAGGAATGCTGTTTTTTTACTTGATTTTTTTCCTGACAGCTCTTCCTTAGACATTCTTTTGTGTCAGTGTCACGGTTGTTTTGTGTTCCTTGCCATCAGTGGGCCATATTTGTTCCCCATTTATAATTGTCAGTTACTTGCCTATGATCTGACATGAATTGCTCTATTAGCAGGTTTTCTGCTGTCTGTGAGAAATATTTCTTTTAGTTCATGGTCTTGTATTTAGAGCCAGCATTTACAGCAAACAACAGAGTATATTGAAATTTGATTGTTACACAGTGTAAATGTAACAAGGTACTAAGGTACTTACATGAGCGATGTAGAAAATGCGACTTAACGAAAGGACATCATTATATAGTCTTCACTATTTGAATTATATTTTAGTTTTTGGGTGGAGGCATATTAACTTGAATTTGCATTGACATAAAAGCCAATATAATGTGAGTCTGTTACTTCAGTATTATTTTGTAGGTTTAAAAAAAATTTTTTTTAACGTTTTTATTTCTGAGAGAGAGAGAGAGACAACGTGAGCAGGGGAGGGTCAGAGAGAGAGGGAGACACAGAATCTGAAACAGGCTCCAGGCTCTGAGCTGTCGGCACAGAGCCTGACGTGGGGCTTGAACCCACGAACCGTGAGGTCTTGACCTGATCCGAAGTTGGATGCTTAACCAACTAAGCCACCCAGGCACCCTTATAGGATTTTTTTCTTGTAATCATAAATAAATATTGATTTAGTAGTAATTCTGCACACATATAATTCAATTTTTTTTCTCTCACATGCTTAAATATACCTCTAGAGCTGAGATTGGCGAGCTTTTTCTTGGAAAGGGCTAAGGGCTGAATGGTAAATAGTTTAGGCTTTGCAGGTCATATCATCTCTATCTCAACTACTCAGCACTGCTCTGACCCAGTGGTAGCTATAGACATTAAATAAATGATTGTCTTTTAAAACTTGACTTACAAAAACTGATGGTTGCCTGACATCTGTTCCAGAAGTTTTCCTCAGGGGGCTAATAAAATGCAGAGAGAGTTTGTTAAGGATTCCTTGGACAAACAATAGATTTTGTGACTAGTCAGTGTGGTTCTTTGCAGTGGTTTTATATTGGGATTCGTTCTGAGTGCCTTTAAGAACTCTCCTATGCCAGCAATATATTCCATGCTTTTCTCTTTGTACAGTAATAGATACATATTTGAGGTTTTGATTTCTTAACCATTAGCACATAACTGTCTTAGTTGCATGTTATTACTCTATTTTTTAATTTAGCCTAGGTATTTTATTTCTTTGGGTTATTTGATTAATAAAGGCTTAGAGCAAACTAGAAGGAGGAAGGTAAATCTAGTAAGTTAACCATTATTACAGATTTTGCATAAAGTTACTTATATAAATGATTTTGTTTCACATGAAACAAAATTCCTGGTAATGGCTTACATGTTGCAATTTTTATTTAAAAATCTTTCAGACATGAAGAAGAGCATCGTCGCCGTGAGGAAGAAATGATCCGACACAGAGAACAGGAGGAACTAAGGCGACAGCAAGAGGGCTTTAAGCCAAACTATATGGAGAATGTAAGTAAAGTACTAGTTAATGAAAATTATTTTATATTGTTAGGTGGACAATGTATATTTAATTCTTTGGTTATTTTTTAATCTTTCTGAATTTCTCATGTTTTTTTATGTTTAATGATTTTCTTAACTTCTTACAGGCGATAACTTAAGTCGTTTATGAAGATACTATTAATGTTTTACGAAAAGGATGTTAAAATTTATTCTACCTTATATTTTTTTAATATATGCTACTCAATTAGAACTCTTGATAAATCTATAATCTCTACTTGATTGATTTCATCATGTATTGATATTAAAACTTACTTATGTTAGAAGATTTTAGATATATACAAAGGTAGAAGAATAGTGTATACAAATGTATACTAGTATGTGCTTATTACCCAATGTTGACAGTTATCAACACACAGCTGATGTTTTCATCTTTAAGTATATCTACTTTTGTTTATTATTATTTTTAAAATGTTTATTTATTTTGAGAAAGGGAGAAAGCATGTGTGGGAGCAGGGGAGGGACAGAGAGAGAATCCCAGTATCTCTGTGCTGTCAGCATGGAGCCCAGTATAGGGTTCAGTCTCATGAACCATGAGAATCATGACCTGAGCCAAAGTCAAAAGTCAGACACTTAACCAACTAAGCTACCCAGGCGCCCCAGGACTCTTTTTAAAAATATCTTTATTATGTCTTAAAAATTGTCACCTTAATATTAACCATTAAAAGCTGAAATTTGCCCAGATTTTATAAAGATTTTTCTTTGTTTACAATTGGTTTATTCAAATTGGCTGATAAATCCTTGTTTTTAGTCTGTAGGTTTTCTCTTTCCTCTTTAAATTTTTTTCTTTTTAATACACAGTTGTATAGAGAATTTCACATCCTAGATTTTGTTGAATTTATCCTTGCAGTGATGTTTAACAAGTGTCTTTCTCCCTGAATTTCTCATAAACAGGAGTTCCAAGGATTTGGTCTGACTCAGGTTTTTGTTTTGGGTAGGCAGAATGGTAGGGCAAACACGAATACTTCAAATATGTTAAAAATCCACATGTTCTTAATATTAGCTATCAAAGAGTCTTACTATTCACCTTAGATGAATGCCATTTTAACAGTCATTGTGAAGATGAGTTACTAGTGTTTTTTTTCTCTTAATTGTACAAAAGCCATGATTGCTTAAGTCATGACTTTTTGCTGGCCTTCTCTGTCTCCATTCTTCCTTCCCTAGAAAAATTTTTAACTTTTTTTCATTAAACAGAATACACACACACGCACAAAACAAATCCTAACTGTGTAGCAACAACAAACAATGTTTTTCAAAAAATTTTTAGCTTGTATCAAGTAAATATCCTTTGACTAAAAACTATGTGGCATTTAAATTCAGTTAGAAAAGTTTCTTAACTATTTATAAATCATACTAAAGGTTTAATTGATTTCTAAATTCCATTATCAAATTAGTTGAGCTTTTTAAGCATTGTAATTTTCTTTTCAGTAATTTCTAGCATTATTTTGCAATTCTCCTTTTCCTCCTTGGATTCATAGTATTTGCTTATGATATATTTTAAACTGTGGTCTTTGGTCTTTTGGTTGTTACATGTGAATATAAACCTGTTGGATTTATCAATGTGAGGATATTTTATGATGTCATAAGAGTATGTGGAATTAAAATTTTGCAGGCCTATATTTTGGATACTAGTGATTATGGATTTTTATCTTCCAATATTATCAAGACGTAAACCACGTGTGATACATTTTGTAGGGAAACTATTTTGTAACATGTAGGACTAGGGAATTCTTCCTTGTCTTTTTATGTATCTGAACATTTCTTTTCGTAACATGCTTAAAGTTATCTTTCTTAATATTTTTCTGGCATAAATTCTTGGAACATGTGTAGCTATTTGTAATATACATATACGCCATATACAGAAATCATTTAGGGGACTTAAGGTAATAAGTAAAATGCATTCTGTTAAACTTTAAGTTGGCTGTATCATAAACTCGATTGCATACTCTTTTCTTTGAAATTATTTCACAGTTTTTAAAATGCATATCAGCTTTTAATATGTTCAGTGGCATTTAATATAGGCATCATTAATGAAGGGTAGATTTTAATTTTACTTTTCTATTAAAAATTAATTAGCAGTGTTGCTACAATTTAAAATTGGAATATACAAATTCTTGAAAACATTCGTTATGTTTAAAATTCATTTTAATGGTAAAATTTTACAAATATCCAGTGAACTTTGAGAAGAAACGAATTACATATTTAAACTTACGATGGATTTATTGGCATTTCAAAAATAGATCGTTTCACTAGATTATGCTGTTGGAAAATGTAGATGATGATCTATTTTAACATTAAGATATCTTTGTTTTCAAGTAGTTACTTAAAGCCTGTATTGCATATTTGAAGCACTATGAGATTAGTTTCAATAGAGTAGAACTCAGCAAAGTATAGCTTGGGACCCCTGCCTACTTTTATACCACTCTACCACAGAACTAAGAATGGTATTTACATTTTAAGGAATTGGTGGATAAGAAAAATAAAAGAATGTTAGAACGTATTTGTGATACACAAAACCTAAGATACTCTTTGGCCCTGTATAGAAAAAGTCAGCTAAACCCTGGGCTGGAGAGTTGGTGCTGGGTTTTTTGTTTTTTGTTTTTTTGCTTGTTTGTTTTTTCTGTTCTTAATTAATATTCTTGTTAGGGTAAAATATTAGTAGTTTCTTGATTTTCTGAAGAGAAACTATTTAATATGTAACAATGGGAGTTAAATATTTAGAGGAAAATACAGTCTCGCTCAGATTTTTGGATTTTTTGAAATTATAGATAACAAGGTTTTCATCATTTTGCTATCAGTTTTATTTGCTTCCTAGCTTCATAATGCTTGTTAATATAAGCTAATCAAACACTATTAAGAAATGTTAACAAAAGCTCTTTATTGATCTTGACTGCTCTGTGTTAATAGAAAAAACATTAAATTGCATCAGTTATTCTTTATTTACTTTGAAAACTGTCTTTGGGAAAAATTGTTAAATTTAATGTTCGTTTTTGTTTTTAAAAGCTTTGAAATTAGGCCCTCTTATGTGCTTTCTCTTTTTTCACTGTTTAGTTTAAAGGGAGGAACCAAATGGTAAGTGTTCAGCTTGCCCAAGTAGTAAGAGTAAAGTCTAAAGTAGATGTACTTGGTTTAAGATGCCAGCACTAATCTCTTTCTAATCCCATTAGAAATATTCCAACACAAATAATAATACGGGTTTTGAAGTATAAAATAAAAGCTGATTTCCATATTTTGTGTCTTGAATAATAATTTTTTTAATGTAATAAAACATGAGGGAAAACAATCATGTCTGCTCATGTTTTTTTTGTTAGCCTCAACGTTTTATGACATGGACGTATTTTTAAGGGTTTCAGAAATATGTCAGAACTTCATCAACTAGAAGTTGCCATTTTTATTCCATACCTTGTTTCTTAGAAGAAATAATAGCTCTGGTAATTATAAATGAAACATATTAAGTTTCATTCTTGTAGCATATTTTTGACTACCATAACAATGTGTATATTTTTGTTCTATTCCTTAAGTACATTTAGGTTTATCTTTATCATAGTGTATTTGAACCATTTTCTAGATAGTACTTATTAGATTGAAATTTTCTACTTACCACAGTTTTTTAGCTTTTGGACACATCACAAGATGTAACTGTTGACAGTAAAAATTTATGAAATTGTCTCATGATTATCGTAAGATTGTTTTTATATTATGTTGCTCCACTTACTATATAGAATAAGTAGTTTATTTTTTATTTATTTTGTTAAAAGTTTATATTTTGGGGGCGCCTGGGTGGCTTAGTCGGTTAAGCGTCCGACTTTCGCTTAGGTCATGATCTCGCGGTTCGTAGGTTTGAGCCCCGCGTCGGGCTCTGTGCTGACTGCCAGCTCAGAGCCTGGAGCCTGTTTCAGTCTGTGACTCCCTCTCTCTCTGACCCTCCCCTGCTCATGCTCTCTCTCTCTCTCCTAGAAATAAATGAAACATTTTTTTAAAAAAATTAATTTTTTTGAGAGGGGGTTGGGGCGCAGAGAAAGAGAGAGGGACAGAGGAACCAAAGCTGGCTCTTTGCTGCCAGCAGAGATCCTGATGTGGGGCTGGAACTCAAGAACCTTGAGGTCACTACCTGAGCTTTAATCAGTTGCTTAACTGACTGAGCCACCCAGGTGCCCCTAGATTGAGTAGTTTAAATATTTAAATTCTACAGTATACCAGCCTTTTTCTGTAGATTCATTTTGCATTGGAGTAAAGTGGAGATTTTAATTAGAGTATTTTTTAATGCAGTTTCTTAGAGTAAACTTTGCTTTCTTGAGAAAATGGTAATATAAAAACATGTACATGCTACTGTAGCTTTAGTAGTTGTATCAAGTGGTTATAAACTTCTTTGTTTAGGTAAATTGGGGCAGTGTTTTAAAACAAGATTTTTTTGTTTTTTATTAGAAGTTTCTTTTTTGGTTTTTAGTGAATAAAAGAGTAGCCCCTTAGATTTTTGAAATACATACATGAAGAATATCGAAGAATTTTTATTTTTGTTTGAGCAGGTGGGAATAGCCTTGGATATTTGAACGTATGTGCATAATAAATCTGCAAATAAATGTATATTACATGCCAAGGCAGTAATTTAATCCAGTAATGTGTCTCTTAGAATTGTTCAATTGTAGCTAGTGTAGTTAGGCCAAAAGCATTAAAGAGATGTAGCCAGAGGCTCAGGGTACAATGTCTCTTGCATGGTATTTTTCAAATAGTGCATAATTAACACTTAGGGATTTTTTTTTTTAAAAATTTAGGTTTTTGTCTTAGGTATTCCACCTACAAATTGAATCATTTCATGATTCAAGTAGAATCTGATGCATTTGCTATTGATCACAGTTTTGGCTAAATTCAGTAGTTTTCAACCTTTGCAGCACATCTTAAGAAAGATGTGGAACTTAAGAAAAATGCCTGCATTTCAATATACTACTTGTTATTGATACAGCGGCTCTGGGGTGGAGCCATGGGGTCTGCATCTGAAGAAGCCCTTCAGCTTGCTAATTTTCAGTAGCAAATGTAGACCTTTGTCTATATTGAAATGAGACATTGTTGAAACATTGAAATAAGATTAGTAATAGTTGAATTTTTTATGGGACCTGGGGAGTTTGAAGTGAGGGCTCAGAATCAATCAATATGGGGAATGGGATTCATAAACATAGCAGTGTAAATAGGACAACATTCTGTGTGAGTAGTGCTCTGTGGTATTATGTGTGATAACTATTAGTTGAACTTTCAGACATACATATGTATGTCTCAAGTCATGCATTAACTTTTAGGTTTTTAAGTATTTCATATAGACGGGGGGTTGACAGATTAGGGTAAGCTCGGCCCATTCTGAACACTATCCGTTGTGTTTATGTTTTGCTTATAGATGTTTTGTCCAAAAATCATAGAGTTGACTAGTTGTGACACAACTGTATGAGATTATATCAACAGTTATATTTGTATCTCTGGCCTGCAAAGCTTGAAATACATACTTTTCTGGCCCTTTACCAAAAATGGACTTGCCGAACTCTCTGGTCTAGGTCCTGTGTTAGAGTTGGGAGGAATCTATAAAAAGTGCCTCAGTGTTAACCAAACGCAAAGAATTTGTGAATTAAAAGTAAATTTATTAGTATGTTTTCCCCCAGTGTTTTTAGAAGGCTCATTGAACAGAGCATCGCCCACCCTAGACTCAAAAGTCCCTGAAGAATATAAACTAGTGAACTGAAGGTTTATTGGTAGTCATGATTGTATAAATCAGAGCAAAGGTTATTAGAGGATCTGTTCAATGAACCATCACTGGCCCGCAGCTGGTATCTTAGAATTTTCACATGTTTTCTTAGAGACATAAAGCATCGTTCTTTCAATTGTTAACTTCTCATGATCAACATGGCTAAATTTGGCCTATTTAATCAGCCACTTCTTTGTCAGTCTTTTATCCTGTTTCTTGAGTGGGCATTGTTTCTCTTAACTGATTTAATTATAACCAAGCTTTCTCTGGTGTGCCATGTACAAAACTTAACACAGAAACTCTAGCCAGTAATAAAAGTTCATTAATAGGTGCTGGCAGAGAGAACTGATGCTAATCATTAATTACTAATGAGTAGGTACAAAATATTTTCAGAAATGGTTTGAGAATTTTTTAGAGGAGAAGTTGCCATTTTGTGGTTTCCACCTGGTTCTTCTCTTTCTAGAAATTATTTAGCTCTAACAAGTGATTTGATTGTATTGCACCAGAAGACTATTTTTTGGAAGTCTAAACACCAGAAGCATTCAAACAAAGGACATGTTTCACAAGCGGTTTTTATAGCATCTTTATTATTCTATGGAAATTAATTGAAGAATTATTTGCTGTAGACCTTGGTATCAGATTTAGGCGTGACCTGCGGGGCAGCTCAGTTCCAGTGGTTTCGCCAAGATGATGATGATCAAAATTAATTATAGCACTTAAGTTGCAGTGGTCTCCATATAATGTTATAGTTGTGACCAGTTTTTTATTGTTAATGTTTTCATTTATTTACTGAAATAATTTAATGTGTTTCTTACAGTGAGACAAGAACTTTTCTGAATATTTGGGATGGAGCATAATTGGCACTAGATTTAGACTTTTCTGATCCAGTGAGAGCAAAAGTCAGTATATGTTCATGTTTGTTATGTTTACATACACTTTGGAAGTGATTGTTAGGATCGTTGAAGATATGTATCAATTTTAGCCAGCTGTTTAAATCTTTGATCTTTTCTCAAAAGCATTTTTTAACAGTTTTAGTAATATCATTTGTAGGGGAAAACCTCAAGAATTTTCAACCAAACTGGGACAACTGAATATAGGCACTGTTTACTTTTTTTAATTTTTATTTATTTTTTTTACAGCAGGCATAAAATTGGCAGTCTCATGCAAACCAGGATGTATGGGTATCCTGAACATACATTATGATTACAAATAATGGTTATCTTTCTTCTTCTATCATTCATATTTACAAGTCTTCCAAATGATTCCAAAGGGCAATGCTTACCGAGTCTCCTTTAAATTCTATATATATACTAGAGGATACTTTGTTGTACTTAATTATTTCTATGTCATATTAGATGACTGGTATCTTTTTTTGTCTCAGCCTTTCATTAGGGTTTCAGAGAGGCTTATAATCCAGAAAATTGTCTTTATTTCTTTTCTCCGAGAGAATGTCTGCGTACACCCAGCGCATGCATAGTCTCTTACTGCTCCCCTCACTGATTCATTTTTAATATTCTCTTTTAGTACTTAACCACATTGCATTCTAATTATTTTCTGACTTTGTTGTTCAGTAATAGATCTCTCATTGAATTTGAGTTTGAGAGTGTTGTATTTATCATATTGTGGTTAGTTAGGTGTAAACAGAGAATTAAATAGTTGTTTGGTGTCTTAATTTTCAGGTATCAGTGCAGTTCAGTCATGGTTTTCAGTGTTCTTTATGAGTAACCATACTTTGTATTTATTGAATACGAATTCTTAGATGTTAAACATCTGTAGTTTTGAAACGATTGGTATTAAGACTATTGATGTATTTTTGTAGACTTCATAATGGAATTCCGTAATGAGTGAATTTTTAAAAAACCCTCAAATAACAATTTTTGATGTTTGGTTTACAGTACACCTAGCTATTCAATATTCAGTCTCACTTGAATATCCTGTCAGAGTATTAGGCTTACAGAAGGATTTAGAGGTTTCCATTTAGTAAGAAAATTTGGTCCCTTTCTTACTGTGTTCAAAGTGCTGGAGCACCTGGGTGGCTCAGTTGGTTAAGCATCTGACTTCGGCTCAGGTCATGATCCCATAGTTTGTGGGTTCGAGCCCCACGTCGGGCTCTGTGCTGACAGCTAGCTCAGAGCCTGCAGCCTGCTTCAGATTCTGTGTCTCCCTCTCTCTCTGACCCTCCCCTGCTCATGTTGTCTGTCTGTCTCTCTCAGAAATAAAACATTAAAAAAAAAAAGTGCTGAGTACCATAGAGGATACAGAAGTGAACCAAGCTTAGGGTTATTGTCTTTGAGTATTTTTTTTTATTAAAAATTTTTTTAATGGTTTATTTATTTTTGAGAGAGAGACAGAGCATGAGCTGGGGAGGGGACAGAAACAGAGAGGGAGACACAGAATTTGAAACAGACTCCAGGCTCTGAGTTGTCAGCATAGAGGCCTATGCGGGGCTCAAACTCAAGAAATGTGAGGTCATGACATGAGTTGAAGTCTGATGCTCAACCAACTGAGCCACCCAGACGCCCCATTATCTTTGAGTGTTTTATTAGAGTATTGCAGGTGCAGAGTATCTGCATAGAGTATACAGAGATAAAGCTAAAAAGTTTTGAGTGTCTAGGGGTACCTGGGTCGCTGAATAGGTTAAGTGTTTGACTCTTGATTTTGGTTCAAGTCATGATCTCATGGTCCGTGGATTGAAGCCCCACATCAGGCTCCATACTGACAATGCAGAGTCTACTTTGCATACTCTTCTCTCTCTGCGCCTCCCCTGGGTCCCTGAGTGTGTGTGCACATGCTGTCTCTCTGATATAAATTAAAAAAAAAAAAAGAAAAAAAATTTTTTTTAATGTTTTTTATTTATTTCTAGGAGAGAGAAAGTGTGAGCAGGGGAGGGTCAGAGAGAGAGGGAGTCACAGTCTGAAACAGGCTCCAGGCTCTGAGCTGGCAGTCAGCACAGAACCCGACGCGGGGCTTGAACCCACGAACCGTGAGATCATGACCTAAGCGAAAGTCGGACGCTTAACCGACTAAGCCACCCAGGCGCCCCTCTCTGATATAAATTTTAAAAAAGGTGTGAGAGTTTAGAAAAAGATTGCAAAGAGAGTATCAGGAGTGCATTGAGTAGCCTCAGCACTGTTAATGGAACTTATTCGGGGTGTATTTTTTCTAAATGTTTTTTAAAAGTTTATTATTGAGAGAGTGAGCAGGAGCGGGGAGGGGTGAGTGGGAGACAAAGGTTCTGAAATGGGCTCTGTGTTGATCGTGTGTTCGATGGGGGGCTCGAACCCATGAACTGTGAGATCATGACCTAAGCCAAAGTCAGATGCTCAACCAACTGAGCCACCTAGGTGCCCATGGGTGTTTTTTTTTTTTTCTTTTAAATTGATATGATTGGTTTATTATTCCACTGTGTTGTAGGTATATCTCCTGTCTTTCATTTGAAATGGTAAGTTATTTGAATCTTACTTGGTTCAGAATGATAACATCTTTTAGCTTAATGTTTACCTTTGTTGAGGGATTAGAGAAAAGGAACGTCAAGATTGATGAATAAAGGTGTTCAACTATAGTAAATAGTTTCTGAGATGTCGATTATGTATAATAAAAATAGTAAGAATTTTTACATATTAAATAATTTGAATTAAAAATTCTGTGGAGACATAAAAATTTAACTGGTTATTTCTGCTTTGTGACTTCCTAATGGAATACTTAGAACTCCCCTTTAAGTTCTACAGGGTGATTAAAAAAAATTTTTTTTAGATCAGTCTCAATCAGATCTTCTTTACTTTGTATTGAGGAAATTAAGCTCTGTAGTATCATCTGAAATATCTGAGTTTTATACCAAATCAGACTAAATAAATATGAGTATGTGTAGTTATTACCTGTTAGTGGCAGAGAACTTGGGTTTATGAGCATTCTCTGCTGATGAAGTGCATTTATTTCTGTTTAAAATTTCAAGTAATTGAAAAGAATATGGGTAAGTCTGCCTATACTTTGTCGTATGATATCTTGCACTAACTATATTGTATACCACGTTTCAAAACCTGCGTTTTCTGGTTGTAAAGTTACCATGTTTCTCAGAAGGTAACTTTATTTGGCCTATTTCTGGTTTTTCTCAATTCTGCTTTTAAAGAAGTGATATGCTTATTATAGTAGTTTCTCTTTAAATATGTATTTTAAATATCTGAATTTTATTTAGTTACCACTTAAATATTTTTACAATTACTATAATTGAACCTGTTGCTTTGCTTTATCTACTTAGGAAAACTATATACTTCATTAAAATTTTACAGCTGGTGATATACTACTAAGTATCACTTGAATACTTAGTATCACACACAAAAAATTCCCCAGTAAATACGTACTTAATTCTTTATACATTGGAACACTTGTGCTTTTTTTGCTCCTTCCGCTGTGTTTTTCTGGTTAAGGTGTGGGTGATGAAATGCAAACCAGTTACCAGTTTTCTGTGAGCTTGAAAGGATATTACTAAAAATACTGTGTGTGGGAGCTGATACCATCATGGATGGTGTCTTTAAGAGTTCAAATTAAATAACTAAATTAGAAGTGTAGATATTCCTCATTGATTTCTGTTTTTAAAAGCATCTCTTGGGGCGCCTGGGTGGCTTAGTCAGTTAAGCGTCCGACTTTCGCTTAGGTCATGATCTCGCGGTCCGTGGGTTCGAGCCCTGCGTCGGGCTCTGTGCTGACTGCCAGCTCGGAGCCTGGAGCCTGTTTTGGAGTCTGTGACTCCCTCTCCCCCTGACCCTCTCCTGCTCACGTTGTCTCTCTCTCTCTCTCCTAGAAATAAATAAAAAACAATAAAAAAAAAAAAGAAAAAGAAAAAGCATCTCTTTAGAGTTTGCCATGACAATTGAAAACCGATGATGATACTGATAATTTTGAAAGTATCCCTTAGATATGTGATTAAAAATATTCTCACCTGAATATAAATTTGTTTAAATATAAATTTACTCACTTTTGTCTTTTGATATATGGTGGGTTATATGTAATTAGACTTGATGAAAATCACTCTATTTATTAAAAAGCAGTAATTCAGTTTTGAATTTGACAGTGACACCAGAATAATCTTTTAAGGTACCTGAACCAGGCTTTAAAAATACATTGAATGAATTAAGATCCAGAGGTATGTCTTGAAGTTCATGAATGCAGTGAGCTAAGAGTAAGTCCCCCTATTTGTATTTGTTGTTTCATTTTATTCTGATTTTTGAAATTTAATAAATAACAGATTTTTATTATTTCTTGACTAAAATTTATAAATTTATATATGTAATTGGTTATTCAAAAAGAAACATTAAATTTTTTGACAGTTTTTATTTTTTATTAGTTTTTAAATACTTATTTAGTGAGAGAGAGAGAGAGCATGAGTTGGGGAGAGAGGCAGAGGGAAGAGAGAATCCGAAGCAGGCTCTGAGCTTGATACAGGGCTTGATCCTTTGAATTGTGCGATCACAACCTGAGCTGAAATCAAAAGTTGTGTGCTTAACTGACTGAGTCACCCCAGCGCCCCAAAGAGACTATTTTTTAGAGTAGTTTTAAATTCATAGCAGAATTGAGCTGAAGATAGGTATTTCCCATGTATCTCTTTCCTCCAACTTACATACAGAATCCTTCACTATCAAGTCGACACATCCTCATCACCCAAAAACCATAGGGTTCACTCTTTGTGTTGCACATTCTGTGGCTTTGGGAAATATGACATGTACCCATTGTTGACAGTACACAGAATAGTGTCATCATCCTAAAAATCCTGTCTTCTGCCTATTCATTCCTCCCTCCTTCCAGATCCTGGGCAACCACTGATTTGTTATTGTCTTTATAATTTTGCCTTTCCCCGAGTGTCGTGTAGTTGTATTGTAATACATAGACTTTTCATACAGGCTCTTTGGTAATGAGCATCCTAGGTTACTCTGTGTCTTTCCATGGCTTGATAGCTTGTTCATTTTCAGTGCTAAGGAATGTTTCATTGTCTGGATGTACCACAGTTTGTTGATCCATTCACCTACTAAGGACATCTTGGTTGCTTCCAAGTTTTTGCAATTATGAATAAATTTAGTTGCTATTAACATCCATTTGCAGGTTTTTGTGTGGTCATAAGTTTTCATCTTTGTGTACATACCAAGGAGTATGGTTGCTGGATTATATGTATGTAAGAGTATTTTAGTTTTGTAAGAAACTGTTAAATTGTCTTCTAAAGTAAGTATGTCACTTATAATCCCAATCAGCATTAAATCAGATTTTCTATTTCTCTACATCCTTATCAGTGCTTTGTGTTTAGGATTTTGGCCATTCTAATTGATGTGGTGTCTTAATGTTGTCTTAATTCCCTAATGATATATGGTGTAAAATTTCATTTTAACAATCGCATAACTGAAGAACATTTCTCCAGTATTCATGGGTGCAGATATCACAGAATGCATGTATTCAAATTGAGGGTGAAAAAAATCACCATAAATTGTATTTATTGAAAGACTGTCTTATGTTACTTAAACACCCCCCCCCTTGTCTAGTAGTGAGTAACTAGTATGTATGGGAAATTACTGTTTTTAATTACTTGAAGTAGAAATTTTAAGTCTTCAAAGCATTCTCTGTATGTGGGAAAGTTTGCATGCTATATCAGTGGAAACATGCCTTATATCCCTTTTTAGTTTAAAAATATCTTTATTAACAGTATTGTAACACTTTTTAAATGAGTGAATAATTTCTTAGCAAAGAGGCGTAGTGGTTATTTTTGTAATCTTATCCCTTTATACCTATTTTCTTAATATTTCATGTAATTGATTTTTGTTCCAGTTTTTATTTCCAAATATGTTATGTGTGTTACATAGTATTTTAGATACTAATGGTTTCTGTTTATTTCTCCCTAAAAGTTTGACTATCTAATAATCTTATTATTCTTTTATGTAAACTTCTCCAGTGAAGGAAAAGATAGATTTCCAAGTGCTAAATGTAATTTATATTTAGGAATGTTTATGATAAAAAGATCTCGTTACTTCCCAAACTTAGAATTTTCTCTAGAATTATATATCATTTTGTAGATTTAAATGTTCCATATCAGTATTTTTACATCAAGAATTTTAGCATTTTCCTTATTAAGACATTGAACCTAAATGGTACATGGTGATCCTTGTCAGTCCCTAGAAGTTTCTTCAGAAATGTATGTGAAAGATCTTTACAGTTTAAAGAATGATTATCTTTGTCATTCTAACAAGGATTTAGATAAAGGAGTGTTAGATGAAAACATTTTATTAGCTCACTGTATTGTCTCAGTTGATGCTTTGTTTTTATGTTGCTCACTGTTTTCTAAACCTTAGGCATATATTATAATTTATTTTAGTCTTATTTTTGTACTGTGTGACCTTTTAAATTTGGTTATATAAAAAAAGTAAAATACAATATCTTTAAATTTCACAGGCTGATATTCATAGCGTTAAAGTGTTAAAGGAAAAGATCCTATTCTACATAAAAATCATGTTTAGTTTATTCTGCTTATTAAATTCTCATGAACAAATACTGGCTGGAACTTAGCTTTTTTGGTTTTGATGTCTTTTTACACTATTAAAAACTATTGAAGAGCCCTAAGAGCTTTTGTTTAGGTTATGTCAGTGTTTATTACTGTATTAGAAATTAAGAGAGAAACTTGAAAGAAAGTGGGTTGCTGTGGGAACAGTAGCCTTATATTCCATTTTTGCAAATCTTGTTGATGTTCCACTTTAATGTGGTGGGAAGAGTGGTATTGTTTTATTATAAATTTATTTGTCTGGCTTTATAGGAAATGGATGACTTCCCATATATGCTTTTGCATTCCATCTATTGCAAAATGCTTTTCTCGTTAAAGTGCATGAAGGAAATCTGGCTTCACTTAGGTAAATTAGTAAATGGTGATGAGTGTATTTTAACCTTTACAAATAATTGTGGATATTTTTGTTTAATTTTACAGTAACATTTGACAGTTTGCGTTGCGTTACAGTCTGTTGGGCTGCCTTAACTTTCTTTTTTAAAATTTTTAAATGTTTTTATTTCTGAGAGACAGAGAGACAGCATGAGCAGGGGAGGGTCAGAGAGAGAGAGGGAGACACAGAATCTGAAACAGGCTCCAGGCTCTGAGCTAGCTGTCAGCACAGAGCCCAACGCGGGGCTTGAACCCACGAACCGTGAGATGATGACCTGAGCCGATGTCGGAGGCTTAACCGACTTAGCTACCCAGGTGCCTCAGAACCACCCATTTTCAGAATGTAAGCAGAAATGCTTTACATATGTGTCCTGTTTTGTTGCAGATTATTAAAAAGGCATGTAATGATTAAATAATTTTAACGCTTCAGTTAGGTATTCATAGTTTAAAATTTAAAACTGCCATTTGTATTGAAGAATACAATGATAGTTACTAGTAAAAATTGAATGTAAGTACCTTGGTTTGTGCTAACGTTTTTGCATGTCCTTGCTTTTGCATCATCTACACAATAGTTGAAAAGCCCAATTAGATCATAGTCTTAACTATGTTCTAATGATTATTTTTTATTTTTACTTTTATTTTTTAATGTATATCCACGTTAGCGTATATGTTCTAGTATTTAGTAAGACATGAAGAAGTTTTGAATGTGTGCTTCCTGAAAAAGTCTTGCAGACCCAGTACTCCCATTAACCACACTTTGAAATCCACTGTTTTAATGGAATGCTGCTTTGATAGGTGGTTCTGGAAATTAGTCATATTTTACTTACTTTTTTGGTCACTTGTGAATTTAAGCACTGTTCAGTGATAGGCTCAGGAATACAAACATAGAATTCTTTTAATGGAAAGACACAACTTCTTATGAATATAGGACAAATTAAAAACCTTGCCATTTTTTAGTCTTTGGTGGAATCCTTGAAAAAAATGACGGTACTTTGTGAAGATGAAAACTTTATGAACTCTTATTTTGGCAGAATTTCATAGGTCAGTTCAGACTAGTTATTTAACAGTGCTGTGCCTCAGTTTTATGATCTCTAAAATCAGATAAAAGTACACCTATTTTATAGGGCTTTTGAAGAGTAATTGAATTAATTAAACCAAATTTTTATCATAGTTTTACTATCTTATTGCAGTGCAGTCTTTCAGAATTTAGTTTACCTATGAGTTGTTTCAAGTTAAACTAACTTATTTTTGGTAAAGTGATAAAGCATTAAAATTTGTATTCCAGAAATACCATATATGTATTATGCACCAGTTCTAATTTCAAATATTAGAATTCATAGAGTGAGGATTTTGTGTATTGCCTTTTGGATGGGTACATAGTTACAGTGAATTTCAAGTGTTTCTCCTTACTGATATTTGGAAAATCAAGTTATAATGAGAAGTACTGTCTTAATTTTCATTGCTTAACCTACCCTTAATTATAATCTGACTCTTGTAGTTTACTAGAAATAAGTAGCAGTGGATATTTAGAAAATAACAGTAACCTTAAGATATGACCCTATAGGAAGCTGAAAAGTTCTTTTGCTCCTTCTAAAATAGTTTAAAAATAATCTATCATCTAATTATACCATTTCATTTTATTAATTTTATGTGTGAAGCTGTATAAAATAGTACTTTAAAGAAACTGTCAACAGTACTAAGTAGTACGTATTTAGTGAAAAATGCTATAATATATATATTGGTGTTTTTGCATAGTGATAGGCTATATTAGCATGGATTATTGTAAGACATCCTGATTATCTCATTTAAAGAAAGACCTTATAGAACTGGAACCAGTGTCTAATAAAGCATCAGAAAGGGAACATTAATGGCTACTGTTGAATAATTGACTTAAAATCATAAATCTAGGAGCGCCTGGTTGGCTCACTCAGTAGAGTATGTGACTCTTCATCTTGAGGTCATGAGTTCGAGCCCCACACTGGGTGTAGAGAATAGTTAATTAATAAAAGCTTCTTTGAAAAACCGTAAATCTCTGTAGTATATTAATCTCTCCAAAATTCTTTTAATGAAGGAAATGAAATAGAATAAGAACAATTTTCTAAAAGTACTTTGTGAATTATAAAGCTAAACATTGTTATTTTGGAAAGTGATAGGTAAAGCTGAAATTGTAAGGAGATAATAAAAAAGTTGTTCCCCTTCTTGCTCCTCCTTGCATCACAGACATCCAGTTAGCATGTTAGGATTTATAAGGGAGATTTGAAAAAGTCTCAAACAGTAAGACTATCATAATTACCATTTTAGTGGTTAGATATTGGATTCCTCATCTTTAATAGTTAAAGGCAAATCCAAAAGTAAAAACACAGATTAAGCCCTCATTCCGGAAAAATGTCATGATAAAAAAAAAATCCATGTATTTTATTGTGGTGGTGAAATAGAACCAGCTTTTCAATAACCAGTATCTGCTGTAACTAATACCTGGAAGAGTTCGGGTATGCTGCAGCAGTCCACATTTCGGTGACGAAATGACAGCTTGGTTTGATTCATTGATGATAGTAGTACATATGATCATCAAATAATATTTTCCACAGAACTTCATCAGAAATCCATTCTATAAAATAGTCTAGCTCTTTTGCTAGTCAGTAGTGTCCATCACTAGCCAAAAGTTTTATGAGAAGAAACAATTTTGTTTTTTGGAAAGTTTAGAAAACCTAGCTTTGAGACAGATTTGGGATTTACATTTTCTAAGTAATATGATAAAACATTTCTTCATGATGCTGTGTAAGTAATGTTTTTCTTGTAACACAGCTTCAAAGTGTTTTTTTTTTTTTTTTTTTTTTTAAATGCATGCCTATTAGGTTAGATTTGGGCAGTTGATTTGCTGCTTACTGGCATTATCTACCATAGGCCTTTTAAAAAATTATTTTTAGCTTCTATAGGTCTTTCACTGGTATTTTGTATTACTAAGGAATTTTAAGCACATTTTAATAAAATTGCTTTTAAATCATAAAAATTATGCTTTTTAAAGATTTAGACATTGCTACAGTTGTCTCAGAATATGTTTTAAGATTTAACAGTGATTTGGTAGTGGAAAAGATCATTAAATACTAGTGCAAATTTCAGTCACAGTATGTTGAGTAATTGCACCTAGAAATTTTATTGAAGTTAATTCTATATAACTACTGTTAGTAAATAAAGTTTTTTAGAAACAGTTGAATTTTACTGGAATTAAAACATTTTGTCATTTGCATGACCTTTTGCATCACTTTTAACCTTAGCATTTTGTTTCAGAACTTGACCACTGTGTAATAACGCTTTTATTTAGATTTCCAAAACGGACGCAGTGCTGTGTTGAATTTTTAATAATTGTTTGTGTGTTGGGGAGATTTTCATGGCCTAATCTATAGGTCATATCTTGGGTGAAACAGTGCTTGAGTATTTGAATAAAAGTGCAGGTGTGTTTTATAGTATTTCTAAAATGAAAATTGTCTATAACTTAATTTTAAGCTTAGTGCCCACAGCTGTTTGTGTTGGATGTTTGAATACATTTGAATATAAAAGGGGTAATTTCTGTTTTAAGACTTAAGTGACATGGGAGGAAAGGTAATGGGCTCTGGTGGTTATTAATGCTAGATTTTTCTTTTTTTGGAATCTAGCCATGTGTCTTTGAGCTATTGAAATAAGAACATTAAAACATCTGTGGTAGAATGTGTGTATCTGACAGTATTATCTAGCAGTATAAACAGTGCTCTAAAGCATATCGTACCTGGGAGAAGAAAGTTTCTTTTCAGTGTTATTAAATAAGTGATGTTGGAAAAATTTATTTTTTTAATGGAAAGTGATGTCCCAATTGATTCTTTTCTTTCTGATTTTAGATGGGAAATGTAAAGTCATAAGATCGATAGGTTGACTGTGACAACTATGCTTACTTACAGAGAGAACAGGAAATGAGAATGGGTGATATGGGTCCCCGTGGAGCAATAAACATGGGAGGTAGGGATTTGAAGCAAAAGCCTTTTGTAACTTGTAATTCTTTGGGGAACTGTACGTGCTGTTTGTGGTATCTACAGATCAGTAACAATCTAAAATTTGGAACCAACATTTATAATGGTTAAATCTCATATATTTAGTAATTTTTTAAAAAGTACATTAAAAATAATATGCCTAAAAAGACCATTTTCATTTTGTTTACTTGATGGCTAAAGGGTATATTAAACTTTAATAGATAAAATGAAAGAAACCTGTAACCAGGTTTTGATACAGCCTGAAACTGGTTCAGTCATTAATTACGTGGTGTAATGCAGCTATGTTGCATTTTTTAAAAATCAAATTTCATTCTTTCAAATTGGCTTTTTTACCTTAGAAATCAAAAGTTCCTGAGTTTGTAGTGTCTTTAAACTTTTTCAAAGTATAAATTTCTATTGGTAAGGTGACCGTTTGTGTAACTGGAGTTATTTTTACTCATTTTACTGAATGTTTAACTTACTTTGCCGTGTCCTTTGATTTTATGCACAGAAGTACATTGTTTAAAGGTATCTGTGACATGTTTAGGAAATGAGGTGTGTCGTATACATTTAGGCTAACTCCTATCTTTAGAGTTGATGTAAAGGTTTTAAGAACGTGCCTGCCTTAGCATGTCTCCTAGTGAGGGTTACTGTATCAAACGACTAAGGTGAAGGGAAATAAGTGTGGGATGCTTTGTAGGTCTTTTTAAATTTGAGATGTCATACATTTAAAAATTAGATAAAATTTTTTATATGTTCATTTCATATTGTCCCACAGAAGCTGTCATGAAATTAAATCTTTACGTAACATAATGTGAAGATTATATTACTGTATAACATATACACCCACTGAGAAAATCCAGATTGTACTTCGAATATATGGTGTATAAAGAAAATCTTAAAGCATCTAATATCTGGAATGAGCTTTTTCTGTGATCAGCCTTTTCCCCCTTACTTCTCATGCCTGTTTCTTTACTACTTGCAGTCAAATCATCTAAAATTGTTTATTGCTGTTTACTTGGTCACTTTTCTTACTTCCCAGTAAGAAGTTACTGAGCATTTCTAGTCTACAAAGGAAGCATGAAACATGGCCCTTACTTTATTGTGAAGTTAGCTACGATGGATACATGAAATAATTAGTGAACATAGAATACAGAAGTTCTTCAGGCTTAGTTCTAGTAAATAAATTCTAAGAAGTTCAATTTTAAGTTTTTTTCAAAGTAAACCATAGAAGGTGTATAATATAGTCCAGGAGGTTTTAAGGGTTATAAGTGTGAGATTATGGATTGTAGGCACCTTGAAATCCCATTATAATTATTAACTTGTCATTAATACAGAAACTAATGAATTATTTCCAGTGTGCAGAGACCCTGAAAACATTCTGGTTGCTTAAATAGCAACCTTATCAGAAGAATAATTAAAATATATTTTTAGATTACTTACTAAGAACTTAAGGGAATTCAAGTTTTTTAGGGCATTTTATTTTACCATTGATCCATATAACAGTCGAGTACTTTCTTAACTCTCGTAAAATCCAGTCCACTTAATTTTCTCCATTTAACATTTTATTCAATCTGAGACTTTATCCTAATGGTTTACTTAAGTTATGAACCATTATCATGCATTTGAATGTTACTGTTGAATCAATAAATTGTTATGTCCTATCAAGTTATGTTAATGGATTGTGGAAGTAGACTTTCTGGTGTATCACCAGTGTGTTTATCAAGAGAATCACAGATTATAAAACTGCTTTTTAGGGAACCAGATAATTCTAAGAACCTTTCTTAGATCTCTAAATTTGGTTTAACTGTAGCTGTATGAGAGAAAGTTTAATTACTAGAAATAATACTCTACAGATAGCTGGAAATGTTACTTTGATTTTTTTATTGTACCCATAGTTTTATAGCTAGATTTGAATTTTACAAGTGTTACAATTACATTTTATTAAAAGAGAAGTAAACCTAGTCCTTCTGATCTGTTCTTCTAGGGAAAGCTAATAAGATTCCTTACAGATAATGTCTCCATTCTTCCTCAATTCCATGTGAGAGATGTTGTGGAAATCTTTTTTTTTAATTTAATTTTTTCTAAAAGTTTTTTTTTTTAAAGATTTATTCATTTTTCAGAGACAAAGTGTGGGGTAGGGGCAGAGAGAGGGGGAGACACAGAATCTGAAGCAGCTCCGGTCTCTGAGCTGTCAGCACAGAGCCCGACGTGGGCCTCGAACTCATGGATTGTGAGTTTATGACCTGAGCTGAAGTCAGCCACTTAATTGACTGAGCCGCGCAGATGCCCCAAGATGTGGAATTCTGCAATGCTAAGGGAATAGAAATATTCTTGGATAGTTACAGATTTATCAGCAAGAACATTTTGGGATTAAGGAAATAATCTTCCCCCGTGACGTGGCTAGGTTCCTGGGGGTTGAGGTGAGAGTCAGTAGCATATTGCCACGGACAAGTAGGGAGTAAGACTTTTTCCTCTCAACTGCTCCCTGGGCTTAGTCATATGTACAATTTCAGCTGCCTTAAGATACTGTGTTAGAGTTGTGGGTTTGAATGACAATGTCAACTCCTGTTACAATGTGTTTTTGAGAAATTGAGTTCTAAGTGTCTTAAAATTGACCTACCGAAAGAAATACTAGAAGAAAAGTCTTTAAGTTAGAGTCAGTATTTGTTACGAACTTTTGATGAAAAAAAAAGTATCAGTACTTTAACAAAATTAAAAGAAGATACCTAAAAATGTTGTATTTGAGATATTGTAATTAGAGTAATTACAGTTCAACCATTATTGCAATTAACATGAGGCCAGGTGGATATCTTTTTGATTAAAAAAAATTTTTGAAGTATATCTAATTGTCCCTATTTCCAGAATTTTAGGATGTCGAAAAAATTTGGATAGCTCTATTAATATTTTATCTATATTTGGTTGTAGTTGTTTTTTAAATATAAGCTTTCTCACGATGATCCTTTTAGTTTTTGTTGTTTAGAATCCCTATTTCTGCATAAAGTTAAACAGTATGTTCTATAATTTTGGAATATATTCAGTAACTTACATAAAAATAAAGAAGTCAATTTTGGTGAACTTTATATGTTTATTTGTAGTTTCCAAAGTGCTAATTCTTTGCTGTTAATTTAAGCTTGTAGAGTATAGTCACCATTGTAAGGGAGTACTTGGTTAAAAAGCAGACTATAGCAAATAATACTCATTTTTTTAAATAAAAAGTTTCAAGCCTTGACAGTCTCAAATGTCCTAAAATAATTGATAGTTGTCTCACTTGTTTTATGTACATTTGATTTGGGGATGAAAATCTATAGTGTAGGTAGTAATGCACTGTTACAGAGTAGATTATTGAGTATCCATTCTCCAAGAAGGAAACTGATTTTGATAATAGTCTTTCTATGTAGTTTGCATAAGTATTGTTAAATTTTTAATATTTACTAAACTAAGATAGGACAGCTCTAAGTGTAGATTGTTTTGCGTAGATGCATTTAGCCCAGCACCTGCTGGTAACCAAGGTCCTCCTCCAATGATGGGTATGAATATGAACAACAGAGGAACTATACCTGGCCCACCAATGGGTCCTGGTCCTGCCATGGGACCAGAAGGAGCTGCAAATATGGGAACTCCAATGATGCCAGATAATGGAGCAGTGGTAATGTATCATCAACATTATTTTGATTATATTCAATAATATATACTTTTCTGCCCCAAAGATAACTTCACACTTAACATAATTTGGCATCATTTATTTTGGCGGTAAAGATCAGTAGCCACGGAAGGAAAAGTAATTTTGTGGGGTTACATGTTGACTTATGAGAGGCAATTTTTAAATCTCAGAAGAATTAGGATTACCAATCATGGCATGCTTTTGTACTCAAGTATATGGCAAATACACATTTTAATTATAGTTATTTTTATATTGCTTTCAGTTTGTATCCACCTCCTACCAGTATTCAGTGAGAAGGTCAAGACTTTAAGATTGTATTCTTTTTCTGTGTGGACTCCTTACCTTTGGTGGGGAATAAAACTCCAGTATGTGTGAAAACACAATTTTCTGTAAATATTTTTTAATGAAAGATCACTTATTAATTTCAGGAGGCTTAGAACTATAAAATAATATACTTTGAGGTTGTAAAATATATTTTAAATTTACATTTTGCAATCTTTTTATAGGATTACTAATTAATATTTGTTATAAAACTTAAAGTAAAAAGTTTTATGTGTTGGTTTGAGAGTGTGAAGATATCTTTGTGTGGGTTAATTATAAAAGCAAAATTTTCCAGTAGTAGTTACTATTTTATTTGAGTATCAGTAGCAAGACTGATAACTTTTCTCATTTTAAGTCTGTCACTATTTAAATGAGGCTTTTGGTTGGCAAAACATTTTTTCATTTGGGTTTTGTTAATGATTGTTCTAAGTAACATTTAGTAAAGGAAAATTGATTGATTCTATATTTTGGAAGGCAGTTTTGTTTCAGAACCACCACAGCAAGTGTTAAGGCGCCATTGCTGCTAAGAAAGAAAGCACTGCCAGTTAAATTAAGATGTGCCATCGGCTCTAAGTCCATACTGATTTCAGAGAGGCTAAAAGCAAATGGGCGTCTTGGAATGGATGGATACAGTGTTTCATCAGTTTTAAATTTATTTACTTTAAATGCAGATCTTTAAAATTTTTGGAAAAATTGGTCATGGTAACAGTTTTTTATTTTAATGAGTATATATATAGAGAAAAGCAGTGCCATAATATCTACTGTTATCAAATGGCGCATATTAGTATATTTGTTTTCTTCTCTGGAGGGTTTATTTTACAGTAAAATGTCTGAAAGTTAGTAAAAACTTTGATTGCTTTGAATAAGTTTTGTGTAGCATATCAGTAGTAACTTAAAGTAATATTAACTGCCCGTCTTCCCACCCTTCCTCCTGAAATTGTAACCTTTATTTAAATGTCACCTCTGACTTTTTTTCACAGTGACATTTTACTACTGCATATAGGGAGTTCTGTTCAACGTTTGAGATTAACATATGTGGTTATTAATGTAAAGTTTTCCAAAGCAAAGGATTCAGATATTTAATTGTGCTACTAGTATACGTGTTAATAAGTTGTCAATTTTTAAGAAAACTATATTTTCCCGTTAATAGTCTTTCTGGAAAAACACCCGAAAAGTTTCAAGAATGAACAACTCTTTGTGTGATTGTGCTAGTACTTTGTATGTTAAAAACATTGCTGTTGAAATTTTTAAGATGTTTATACTGTTTCAATGTGATGCTGCTCCCCAGTTTTATTTCTTTGAGTTTCAAAAAAACGTGTTTTTTATTACACAGCTCAGTTATATGCCGTATAAACTTAAAAAAAAAAAAAAAGATTAGAACAATACTGTAATACTGAATAGGTTTAAAATGGCATTCTCTTCTTATTTTTTTTTTCCCATGAAATTGGGGCATAGCATTAGCAATATGTTACTCTTCAGATGCTTTATTTATTTATTTTTTTAACGTAGTAACTAATTGAATTGCTCCTTTCTTCCTTCTATGTGTGATCCTGATTCTGCTGGACTTTCTGCTGAACTTCATGACACCACCACTTGGGATTTTGCCAATTTTTCTTGTCACTTAATATTTGGCGTGTTCCAAATGGACTTCATATTTATTATGTGGTATTATAGCATAATGATAGATTTCAGCAAGGACCACCATCTCAGATGGGCTCACCTATGGGGAGTAGAGCAGGTTCTGAAACTCCTCAAGCACCAATGAGTGGTGTAGGTCCTGTTAGTGGTGGTCCTAGTGGATTTGGTAGAGGAAGCCAAGGGGGCAACTTCGAAGGCCCTAATAAGCGTCGTAGATATTAAACATTCCTCCATTCCTGGCTACTTAGAGAAAAAAACCTCCATGGTATGCCTTTACACTTTTACCTGTTACCTGGAAGAAATGGTTTTATTGTTAATGTATGTAGTCTTTAAAGTTTTTCTTTTGTAAAACCTGAGGTTTTTGTATTTTTCTTTATTCATACATAAGCTTTGTAGATTAGAATGGTGATGATGCTCATCATTGTGAATGTTAAAATGTGTTTGTGACTTTAGCTGAATATAAATACGCCATAGAACTGTGAAGTCTATGTAGTTACCTAATCTCAATAAATAAATCATTTTGGATAATTTACAAATGTATTAGTATTCTCATAGTTTTACTAAACTTTGCTGTAACAGTAGTACTTTGGTTGCTTTAATTAATTCTAGCCATTTAAAAATGAAAATGATTTTCTGCTTTTTAGTTTGTGCAAGTAGCACTGAAGATAGAAGCTTAGTGAAAGCTAATGTCAATAAGGGTAGATAGAATAGTATATTGGGGCAGGGTGGGGAGGGGAGTTTACATTTGTATAAACCATTGATGTTCTTTCTGTGAAATCAGAGTTGCTGTCTACATTTCATATAGATTCTGAATATTCAAATCTGAGAAGGAATATTAAGGATATCTTTGTCCTGTGCTGATTTTTTCAAATAAATCTTTTGAATCTTGGAAAAAACAAACTGTTTGGAGGCAAATCTCTTTTGCTTATAAAATACTGTTTATTTTTAACCTTATCTGCCGTTATTTGATGTCAGTATCTAGATCTTACCCTTTAAATTTCCTTACAATCAAACGGTACTGTTAGGTTGGATGTTACATGAGGATTTGATGTGATTTAGAAGAAACTAGGCATTTCTTGAGAACGTTGTTTTATAGAAGTACACAAGATGGATTAACTGCAGTGTAAATATCTTCCCATAGTTGGGTAAGTTTCTCCAGTAAAACTTGTCTGATAGGCTAGTTGTGTTTGTTTCCAAGGAACACAGTTCAAGTGATGATGGGGCGAGGGGGAAGAAAATAAGGAATTAATTTGAGAATGTGGCTAACTAAGATCATTGGAATAGGATTAGATCCCTGTAGTTTGATTTTCAGTACTAGGTAGAAACTGATTTTATCACATTATAATTGTTCTAAAACAAAGTCCTTGCTGTATTTAAAATTTTGCATGTTAGCCATGTTTAATTTAAAATTACATTTCAGGAATTAATATTCACCTTAAACCAAAAATTGAATGCATCAGTGCATTGTTATGCCATTGATCGTAACATAGTTTTTTTCACATAACATTTCAGTGTGTTACCGTATCATGCTTTTAGCATTTTCATGAAGAATAATGTGTTATTTTGAAATGAATAGTTTGTAAATATTAGCTCATTTTTGCATGGTATATGTTTATGCTGGAAAGCATACTTTGGAAAGAAATAAATTTGCTAGTTTAAAATTTTGCACAAAAGCAACTGCATATAAAGCAAAACTGAGATTCATTCTTTTGTAACAGTGAAAATTTTCTTGTGTACTATTTCACATTCTGTTTTTTAGACAGCAATATGGATGGAATTATTTTCTAAACTTCGTGGTATATGTAGGCTTTTGTTTTTGGCAAATTTTTGAAAACACAATTTGGAGATTATAAAATAATTGTTAAAGGCTGTTCTCATCAAATTTTCCATGTACGTGAGTTGGCAGGGAGTGGAATTAATTTATTAGTTAGAGTGTAGGGAGTTTTTAATTTTTAAATGGTATCTGTTGCACCTAAATATACTTTTCCCATCATCTATATTTTTATTCATATAATCCTTAGGTAATTTCTTGCACTGAATTTTGCTTCAAAGGTGAATTTTAGTGGGAAAAGCTTGATCCTTAGATGTTAATACCAAGCTGTCTTTGGCCAAGGTTGTGAAATCCTGTAACATTGATTCAAGAACATTTGAAAGCCAGTGCACAAAGTGATGTCCTAATCTTGTGAACATTCTAGTGTCCGGCTCAGCTCTGGCTCCAAGAACAGAGTTCTACACAGCCTTTTCCCTGCATCAAGAAAATCTTTGTTCCAGTACTTAATCAAGTTTACTCTGGGAACAGTCAGCTTCTGAGTGACAGTCAAGTGGAGCGTCTGTGAACTTCTAGTTATTCAGTTTTTAGTGTTTTCGTATAAACAACTTTGTGGCTGGTTCACTCACTATTTTTTCTTGTCAATTAGCATACATACCAGGGAAGATATTTTAATGTCATTTTCTTAAAAGCAGTAGATATAAAAATAAATAATAGTATTAGCTGTTAAAATAAGTGTGAATTTGTCACATGCTACCATAAGTCTTTCCATAATGTAATTTGAAATAATCTTAGAATTATATAATATCACAATATTATGTTTCTTTTTGTGTCATGATTTGAAATACTTAGTTTAAAGTCTATAGGATTTAGATTTCATATGCTATTATTATTATGTAATTTGCACAGAATACCCATTTTCCTAATTATTTTATCAGAGTTTCCCCATTTTTATTTGTTTCAAAAATAAACTTGTCAGATCTAGTTTTTAAAGAACTTTTGGTTCACCCATATATTCCATAAATCTCAGTTTGTTTTTCTTTCAATTTTTAGGTTTTTCTATTTAAAATGAATAATGAACACTCCAGAAAAGAGATTTCAGTACTTGTTTTTAACCCTACAGTATCAGTAATACTGGGGAAAAAGTAACCTGCTTTCACCAGAACTGCCATTTAATAGAAACAGAAATATCAATAAGGACAGTAATGAAATGTTGGATCTTGTTTATCGTACTAATTGAAATTCTATATCTTTACATTTTAATTCAAAAACATACTTTGTTGAACATTTCAGTAACTTGGTGTTTATATTTGAAGTCGGTAGTAATTGTTAAGTATCAGCGTGAATGGTTAATAGTCACTAATTAATATTTTAGAATTTGGTTGATAATTACAGCCTAGATTCTGAATGAGAAAAGGCACATGGTGTGATTGAAAGAAAATGTCTTGTGAAAGAATGTGATCAAATTTATGTTTAAGCTTTTTTTGTAAAGGTTTGAAATTTATTGTCTAATGGAACTAGTCAGATCAAAGGAACATATTATTTTGCATAAAAAGAGGAAATTTTCTGGGGAATACTGTGGTATTTAAATGTTTTGTGTGTGCTGTTGTGTTATCATGTCTAATACTGTTAAGATAAATTCCTGAAATATGAGACGGTAGTAATGATTTGAAAAGTCAGACTTAATGTTTTCAAGAATAAGATAGTGAACACCCGCATATCTAACTCCTAGATTAGACAGTTGCAAGTGTTTTCCTGTGCTTGCTTTGTAGATATTTGTAGACATGGACTTTTTGCAGGGGTGGGGGGAGTTGGGAATTACTTCACAGTAGCAAGTCCTTCAAAGTTGTATAGACTCATGTGGGTTTATTTCATCCTAAACAAAGCATGATTAAATAAATTGAAAGTTTTATTTTATAGTCAACTTATTTATTTTGAGAGACAGAGAGAGATGCAGAAGGGGCAGAGAGAGTATCCCAAGGAAGCTTCGCACTGTCAGGGCAGAGCCCCTACGCAGCACTCGAACTCACAAACCCTTGAGATCACATGAGCCAAAATCAAGAGCCAGTTGCTTAACTGATGGAGACACCTAGAAGCCCTCAGAGTAGTTTTATACTTTACAAGAGCATTATTTCCTTTCCTACATCCTTCAGAACTAAATTTCTAAAGATGGAAACCATTTTAGTATGCTCATTCACAGTTGTGTAAAATGAAGCATGTGTAGCTTCCCCAGTGAATGTGGACAGGTAATTCATAAAATGTCGCTCTGGGAAAATAGCGAAGAATTTCATTATTTTTATAGTATCTAATCTTAAAATTTTTAAATAGTATCTGATTAAGATCTGTATTTATGCATTGTATATTGTATTAGTTCTTTTTATTTGTCAAAAGCACCTGTCAGAATTCTAAGTATAGAAAAAACACTTTGAAAGTTTCTTTTGTTTATGGGATTACTGAGTAGCAATATCGATGATTGAAGTTTGAATCTTACAAGACTGAATAAAGGCCCAATCAGAACAAAGTTACCTTGGGAATATTACTTGGCTAATTCCCTTTTTCTATAAAATCATGTTTAGGTTATAAATACCTCCAAGGGTTCCTTTTGGTTAAACTTACTATTTGATTATCTTTTTATATACCTGGTAGAAATCAGCAGTATGTACTTTATGATGTATAGGTTTCCTTTTCAATAGGAGAGGCCTATATTTTCTAGATGGAGAGTACTGCATTTCTTAAAGTAAGCTAGCCAGAATTCATAGTGCACATTTAAAAAAATTATCTTTCGGGTGCCTGGCCTGGGTGGCTCAGTTGGTTAATCGTCTGACTTCAGCTCAGGTCATGATCTCACGGATCGTGGGCTTGAGCCCCGTTTTGGGCTCTGTGCTGACAGCTAGTTAAGAGCCTGGAGCCTGTTTCAAATTATGTGTCTCCCTCTCTCTCTGACCCTCCCCTGCTCACGCTGTCTCGACCTCTCTCAGTAATAAAACATTTGAAAATTTTTAAAAAAATTATTTTTCAAGGATATTGTTTTATGGCTGAATCACTATTACCAGTACCAACTCTTCCCTCCTTTGCAACAGAGACTAGATTTCATTGACTATAAATCCTTAGGTAGAGTTACATTTGTCTTTCTGAATTAAAGAGTTGATTTTAAAAGATGGTATTCTGCTTGTATACACAAGATTTCAGTTCTGTTTTGTACAGTAAAATCCAAATTTCAAGTAAGGCACTTCCATCTCAAAGTTAAGACTAGTTAGTAGGATTAGGTAGAATTAAGTGTATTTAGTTTGAATACATGATTTTTAAATTTTCAACTTTTTAAAGTATAGTCAATAAGAAATGGTTTTTATTCATTAAAAATGAGGGCCCTGCATTGCATGTATAGTAAGGTATGAACGTTAGTTGAGTAGTAATGTAATGGACCTTGTGTTTCTTAAATGCTTTATGTGTATTGTTGGTAGAGTTGAAGACTCTGGAACTGATATTGATATCTCAAGTTTGTTTCAAGTTCTGAAATCATTTAAGGTATTTAACATAGGAAATATATGTATATGAGGTAGGGTCAAAACTTAAAGGAGTAGCCACAGTAATCCATTATGTTTTGTGTCATCTCTCTGGATCTCTAAGACATATTCTTCCTTGTTCCATCTTCATTATGCAAAATGTAAACCTAGCAGACCTCTGTGAATCCAATGAGAGTTTGTGTATGTTTTGGAATTTAGGAGAAATACATACATATATGTATGTATATATACACGCACCATATTGCTATTTGCCATGTTTGGCCTATGAATTACTTCCATTTTAATTTTTGTATTCTTATTTGAACAATTTATTTTCCACAAGTAACTTATTTTATTGTATGTTTTACCAGAATAAATTTTTCCTCAACGGTATTTTCAGATTAGATAACAATCAGTATCAAATGCGATACATTGCTGAGATTTACAAATGTTGTCTGGTCTTTTTATGTAATGAGAGAAAGTAAACAATTTCACACATGGTGATTCTCTTAATTTGTGATCTTTTTAGAAGTGTTGGAGGCAGTAGTAACTTGCTCGATGGTCATTACTTAGTTTATAATGCTAATTCTTAGAATTGGTTAGAGTACTTACATGTTCACGGACCTGGTCCACAGTCCAGCAAAGTGAACATAAAAATCAGAGTGTCTACAAAATACTTTTTCAGTCATATTGAATTTGTAAGGGAACCATGTCATTCAGAATTGTACTATATCCATATATTGATTGTACAGGTATGTATTGAGGGGCCTATTGTTTGCTGCACCTGTTCCCAGGCTGAGAGATACAACAGTAACAAACAGAATCCCTATTCTAAATTAAAGGACAGAAGTCACGAACAGCCTCCAGATTGGTGGTTCTCACACTGGAGTGTGCGTTAAAGTCATCTGGAGGGCTCATTAAAACCGATTTCTGGGCCCCACCTCACAGTTTCTCAGTCAGCAGTTCTCCAGACTAAGTAATGTCCATTTCTAACAGGTTCTCTGATACTGATACTGGGTTTGGGGCCCCACTTTGAGAGTCTCTCTTCTAAAGTATCAGAAGAATCAGAGTCGCATTTTTGGTTGGTCGGTTTTTGTTGGTGGTGGCATAGGTCATTGTCCTGCTGTTCAGGACCCTGGCCAGTCATGGAGACCATCCCAGCACTCCCAGAGTTTTCCAACTCCTGCCAGTAAACGAGTACCACCTTAAATCTGTTGTCACTGCCATGGCTATTGATTGCTAAATCTTAAAATGTGATATGTATTTATCCTTTTTTGAACTAGGCATTTTATTTTTGTGTCACAAGCCTAGTTAATTCAAGTAAAGGGAATGCGGAGAAGTACAGTTTGAAAATTTTGTAAAGGGTTTTCACTCAACTGACTTGACCTATACCAATATGAGAAATGGCACAATGTAATAATCTGTTTTTGTATCCGTATATTTGAAGATGTGTATGCCTGACAGGTGAAAGTTCTAGAACTGTCCAGGTGTTTGCTTACCATCTACGTAAATATGAATAGAATTGCACCATTTTGATGGATTAAAATGATGCCTTGACTTTTCTCCTGTGTGAACTGGTTTTTTGTTTCTGTAGATTGAAGATAAAGATTTCATAAATGTATTTTCTACGACCATGAGTATACTTATTAAATGTAATTTCCTCTTGTTTTGCAGCTTCAGTTTTCATTAGTCATTTTAGAACATAATGCTGCCAAGGAGTTCAGTAAATGGAAATTGTTAAGTAATTTTATGGTAAAAAGTTACAGCCTAGGTTGTGAGACCTTACAGAGACTTATGCTACCTCTACGTATGAGTCAAAGTCTATTCAGAATTACGTAGCATATTAAAACAAATTGGTTCATAATTAGAGCATATATAGTTGCTGTTAACTATAGTTTCTTTAAAAATTTTTTTGACTATATTAGTGCAAAGAAACAACCACCTGATGTGTAGCAATGTAAAAGTCTCAGTGGGTAGTTTCTAAAACATTGTGGTGTTATGTCTGCTAAAAATATCTGTGTATAGGAAACAAGGATAGGGACTTGTTTTTAGTTGTAATTCAGATGTCACCTGGGTGCCTCTCTGTCCTTCCCAAATACTGCCCTCAGCATAATAATGCCTTCTCAGTTTTACCAGGAAATCCACAGTGAGGAAGCAATGTGACCCTGAGAGGTTACATTATCTGTCATCAAGGAAGACAGCTTATCTACCCTTTTAACCTTGCACCAACCCACACCTCCCTCATTTTCTTATTAAAACGTGAGATTCCTTGCTCTGTGGAAACCAGGACTTAAGAGACTACAAGGTTTCTTCCCCAAGGTGGCTTATTAACCTGTTTTCCAACTGAAGAATTTTCCTGCAGTCTAATGAGTGAAACTTTGTTTCGTCGTCTACTTCTTAAAAAAATTATGTGACTAGATTTCTTATACATTTGTTTTTCCTGTTCATTTATTTATTACTCATTTTCTCCAGTGCGGAAATGATTTTTTTTTTAACTTCTGCGGCAGTACTTGGGTCCTACAGCTAATTGTTTCTGCAGACATCAGTGCTTACCTTTATTTTTAGGTAGACAAATGCAGAAAAATGTAGTAAAATTTGAAAAAAGGAAACTTAATCTATTAATTACTCAAATTTTCTGATTCAGATTATAGTTTCTCTGTATAGTAGTGCCCTCTTATCTGAGGAGGAATTGTTCTAAGACCCCCAGTGAAAGCCTAGGAGCAGATAGTACCAAACCCTGTATATATATTAAGGTTTTTCCTATTTACATATGTATCTGTGACAAAACTTAACTTATAAATTACAGGAAGAGGTTAGCAGTAATGATTAATGAAAACTGTAGTTATAACAATATACTGAACTTCAGATTATGTGAATTTGGTCTCAGAATATTGTAGCCCTGTCTGTGGTGATAGATGATAAAATGCCTATGTGATGAGACAGAGTGAGGTGGATGTTGTAGGCGCTGTGATGCAGCATAAACTACTCCTGACCTTCTGACGTATAGTCAGAGGAGTGTCCGGAGTGTCCGTCATCTGCTTCCAGATTGTGGGTACCCGAAACTGTGGAAAGCAAAACCACGGATAAGGAGGACCCCTATACTCTCTGCACACATGACCCCATATTTATTATTATCCTACTAGGCTGGTATAAAAACTTCAGTTTTGTACTTGATCTCTTGCTACTGTTCAGAATCACACATGATTATTAGGAAGACTCAAAAGACCTTACTTTTTGTTTCTTTAGGTGTATTGATCTTTATCTGGAGCCATTAAATCTTTAAAATATTAGAGGAGGTCAGAAGTTTTTGGAAATTGACATGCTCCAGATTTTGGGGGGTAGAGGTATAATTATAGAAAGCACAAGAATTTGGATTCTTAATTTCTACCTTGCTATATAATATGCTTATATTTTAGGATGATTAAGTTTAATTAATTTGGGCCACAGATGAGCTGAAGTAACCTAATGTATAGTTGGGTTCGTATCATGATCTTTTAGACCGATGAATGGAAGAGCTCTTCCTTTTAAGTTGATTGAAATTACAGATCTTATAATTTGAATTGTTTTTGCAGTTACTTGAACAATATGGAAGAAGACTACTTGTCACAAGCCATTTCTAGTCATTCTATCCAGTAGATCATTATAAATACAGTGTACATGGCAAATGATACAGCAGCACGTAAAACACTCCATGCTGGTTTTGTCTAGTTGCTGTTCTGGCAGATTCGTGCAGTCTGGGCACTGCAGATACTGCACTGAGAACAACCCTCTGCTCTTGTGGCTCTGGTATTCTGGACATGGGAGACCAAACAGAGTCGGAATAATTTGCGTAGTCATAAGGGTAGAGAAAATGACAGCTCTTTTAGATAAGAGGACTAGAAAGTGCCTGTCTCAGGAGACAGAGGGACAGCATTCGGTTTGATTTATTTAGTCTGTGTTGATAAAAGACAACATTGTAATGGAAGAAGTGGATGCCAAAATTCTGTTGGAGTTGTGCTATTCAGTATGGTGGCCATATGTGGACTGTTGAATCTTTAGAATGGGATTAGTAAGACTAAGATTTCTAATTTTATTGTATTCAGTTTATCAATACAGTGTTACCATATTTGGAACAGCTTGGGTATGCAAATCTCTGCATTTTTAATATAATGAAATTAAATAACATAAATATTGGAGAAAACTTACCACTTGCGCAGATGTGTAAAGTACAGACTTGCAAAGACTTGATATGAAGAAAATGTAAAATATCAATTTTTAAAGTGGCCATATGTTGAAATATATTTTGGATATGTTAAGTTAAATAAAATACTGTCTAGCTAATTTCATCTGTTGCTTTTTCTCTTTAATGTATTCTTAGAAACTTAACACTTCTTACATTATGCATTACTTTTCTTTTGGACAGTGCTGGTCTAAAATAGTAACTTTGTCAAATTTTTCCTTTCCTTAATATGGATATAATCCCAGAATCTCCCTACATGGTGTTCTTACGCAGTTTATTTATTTTTATCTTTTGAAAATGAAAAATTTGAAGTTGGACTTAAGAGTTTATGTATTAAACTTTAGGTGTTAGTGAGATTCATTTCCTGTAGTGTGATTGCTTGGTGTTTATGCAGATTTGCAAGAAAGGAGTTCTGAGTACCAGTTTTCAAGAAATAAATTGTACACCTTAAGTTTACATTTACTCCTTCACTTTTGTTACTTTTCTTTTGGGCTTATTATCTGTTTATACTCTTCCCATAAAATTGTCAGCCCTAAAAAATTTTTATTGTCATACAAGATTTCTCTTTCAATCTTTATGTGAAGTTTTTGTGTTCATTTACCTGTTTACTTCATTCTATCCAGGATGTCAGATCTAAGAGAAGAGTAAGGATCTTATCATGTAGTGTTTTATTCTCATAGTATGTCCTTATTAAATGTTTGGTTAGAGAATGAATGGCACCAGCTTTAGGGCAGACTTGGTGTTTACATGAGAATATACACATGAATAAAATATGGTTCTTGCCCTCTTGGGATTTAGAGTTTAATGGTTATAGGTAAGCAAAGTGTAAGGGCACTTGGTAGGAAGGAAGGCAATAGGAAATATTCTGACAATCTAGAAGCAAGTATCCACTTAGGTTGGAAAGACTGGGAAGAGTTCACTAAGATGATAACTTTTGAGCAGGTCATAAAGGTGAGTAAGTACTTGGAAGTTTTGGGTTTTTGGAGGGATAATGGAGGGAGGGTTGTGGGATGATGGAATGGTGTGGTCAGAAGGGCTAGTAAGTGAACAAAGACCTGAGCAGTTACTAAGTTGTCTGGGGGAGGTAGGTAGAGAAGGGAGAAGTAAAGTTTAGATAAAACTGATTGGTTCAAGTTGAGGAGTTTGGATCTTTGCCTTTTATGTGACCGGGTGTCAGGACAGTTACTTTAGGTACAGAATTACTGGATCGGAAACGAAGCAGAGACTACGTGGATTCTTGGTTTACTCCCACACTCCACACTCCTTACATGATATTAGAAAGAATCTTGAAAGAATCTTGAAAGAATCTTGATTGTTCGATTCCAGACAGAAGTAATTCAGAAATGGAGTGAATTTGACAGTGTGTTGGTGGGAGAGGAGGAGATGGAGTGATCTAGTAATTTCTAATTTGATAAGGTGATGAACTGAAACACAGAAGGTAAGTGTGTTTAGGATTGGGGGTGGGGAGATGTAGCTGCTTGAGGGAGAGGAAGGTATTGGATTACATAACATTTTGCTTTTGAGTACCTATGGTGCATTGTTGGAATTTTAAAACTCTACTGGTAAATATGTTACCTCTCAAGGCACTGTCATTTGTTACTGAAGGGGGTGCAGCGCCCTCTCACTTGTCCTGCTTTTACTTTTGCTCCTGTGATTTATTTTCCACATAGTATCTAGTGCGCATGGTCGGTCTCTGTTTTTCAAATGCAGTAGCTTTCCATTTGAATTAAGACCCAGCTATCTTGTAGGCCATAGGTTTTTGTTTGTTTGTTTGTTTAAGCAATCTGTGTATCCAACATGGGGCTCAAACCCACAACCCCACGATCAAGAGTCGGACGTTTTGCCAACTGAGCCAGCCAGGCACCCTGAGGCCACAGGGTTCCAAGATCTGTTCTCGGGCTTCATGTGTACTACTCAAGTTGTTCCTGTCTCCCCACAGACTTTCGTAGGTTTCTTAAGAGCCTGTCCCCAGTAGAATTTACGTTCCTCTCACTTTGTCAGTATATGATATTTACTTGTTTGTTTGCTTGTGGTGCCAGCATTTTCATCTATCAGTGTTCCCAGTATCCTAGCTATCACAACATCTGACACTCCGTGTTTCTGGAGCCAGTCTGAGGCAAAACCCAGAAGAAAGATTGGGAGTTTTCAGTACTTAAAGGATGTGCATGAGAAACCCAGATTGCTTTTTCATTCCCTCAATAGTTATTGGTCATTTTTGTCTTGACCTGGACTTATAATAGTGGAAAATAGGATGGGCCCTCGCTGCGTGGAGCTGCTTGAAGTTAGTGGGTGGTAAGAGAAATCATCAGAAGAAATGATGAATTTTCAGACAATTCCATCATTGTATTGAGGGTCAGAACAAGAAGAGCCAGTGAGAATGTGAGTGAATTGCCCAGTTTTTAATAGAATTTAGGAAAATGTGTACCCTTACATATGTCTAAGTAAAAATATATCTAAAAAGAAAGTACTAACAGCCAAGTGAGGGAGGGAGTAAGGAAATGTGAAAGAAGTAATTTGAAATGGATGGACATAAGGGACACCTTGCCCTGAGGCTGGAGAGTGGACGAGGTTGGTGGCATGCCAGAAGGCAAACCCTAAACTTTTCAAAAATTGAAACAATAAGGGCTCTTAAAATTTTTTAAGTTAAAAAAAAAAAACAAAAAAAAAACACCACAGTTTTATATATCAGGTACACCAAATGCATGGTGTTTTGGGGTTGGTGAAATCCTAAGCATGAAGGAGACCAGAAGAACTGGAAGTAAATATAGAAGCCCTCCTGAAATGTCCAAATCTTATTTCTATTTCTCTCCGGGAAAAGAACATTTTTTTTTCTATGAAGGTGACTGGTTTTAAGAGTTTACATATTTGTCTTACTCTTGCACCTTTAAAATTTGTTTTTAAATGTTTTTATTTATTTCTGAGAGAGACAGAGTTGAGCAGGGCAGGGTCAGAGAGAGAGGGAGACACAGAACCTGAAGCAGCTCCAGGCTCTGAGCTGTCAGCACAGAGCCCGACGCGGGGCTCAAATCCACGAACCATGAGATCATGACCTGAGCCGAAGTCGGATGCTTAACCGAATGAGCCACCCAGGCGCCCCTCTCCTGCACCTTTTCTTACATTTAGTATATTTTGAAGAGAAGATTAGAAGCAGCAAACGTGGGGCAGGTTGGCTGTTAAGAGCAGCTCATCAGGATATATTCCCAAGGGTCTCCTATTAAAGTGCAGCAACTTGAACTTCTGGTTGATGTGATTATCCCATATACACTTTTTGTTTGTGATCACCAGATACATTTGTCTGATTGTGACTTTATTTTTTTAAAATGTTTTTATTTATTTCTAGGAGACAGAGAGAGACAGCGTGAGCAGGGGAGGGTCAGAGAGAGAGGGAGACACAGACTCTGAAACAGGCTCCAGGCTCCGAGCTGGCAGTCAGCACAGAGCCTGACGCGGGGCTCAAACCCACGAACCGCGAGATCCTGACCTAAGCGAAAGTCGGACGCTTAACCGACTAAGCCACCCAGGCGCCCCCTGATTGTGACTTTAAAATGACGGAGTAGTTAAGATTGCGGGGACAAATAATTCAGTAAAAAAATCGGATGTCATGAAAGGAGCAACTAGTACTTGCAGGGGCTTTGACACACAACCTGGGCATTGTATCCAAAAGAGCTTGAAAAGCTTTTATACAAATATTGGGAGACAAAAGGCATGTAATACACAGCTTGAAGAAACTTGATCACTTGGTCTTTTATTAATAGTTACTGTTTGAGAGTGGTGGTTATTCCAGTACTGTACAGGGTTTCTCAAAGCCTACTGATTCCCTTCCACCTCATCCTGTTTTCATGTGCTTGCTTCCTTTATCCTGGTCTTTGAGTTAACATTCATGAGTTCACTTCGATGGATTGTGCAGATTTTTAAAATTATTTATGGAAGAGGCATTGTTCGCTCCTCTGAATTGCTTTTACAACGATGATTTGAGCTATTTCTAAGGAGACAAATTAACGTTTATCTTAGTTCTATAGTAGACATTACTGAATTCCTGCATTTGGGTTTTTACCTTTCATATATTTCCCCCCCCCTCCCCTTTTACCTTTCATATATTTTTAATAAATGTGAATTAATATAAGGAGGAATGGGAATGCCCCAGAGTCTGGGGACCTGGAGAAAATTTCCTGTTTTGCCATTTCTTTTCTCTGACCTCAAAACTGATGAAAAGTTGGGAATTAAATGTCTAATTGCTATATTTAGGAATGATTTAAAAATTTCCCAGGTTACATATGGTACAACTTTACATCAATATGTTAACAGTGGTACATATTATCTAACATCTACAAGGAGGACAAATACGTTGAGTCAACTCAAGTTAGCCAAAGTTCTAGTGTAATTTTTTCTCTACAGCTAATATGTTGTATGTGACATGTATCTTAATATTTACTTGAGCCATAGTTGAATTCTCTTATCTTTATTCTCCATAGTGTGGAAAAGAGAATGGTTTTTAAAGACTGTTAATAAGCTGTTTGAACTAATTTGTATAACTTTTTAATACATTCTTTCCTCAACATTTAGTAACTTTACCATTTCATTGGTTTCCCATGCCCATCATCCTGCCTTTATTTAGGTCCCCTCCTCATCCCAGACTTCCCTCTAGAGTCCTTTTTCTGCTCCAATCTACAGCAAAACTGTACCCATTAGGACTTCAGTGCTCCTCTGGATTCTATGTGCTCATGGCTGAGTCACCATTAAACAAACACTTGAGAATATGGCAGTAACTATTCTTTCCCTGTTTGTTCCTTAATAGTTATTTTCTTCTAGATATTGCTTGAACATGTGCACACACAATAGCATGGGTGCTAGTACTACCATGAGGTTTTGAATTTTAGAATTTTATCACATCAAAAATAACTTAGGTATTAAAATGCTAATTTAATGTACATGTGTTGTTGCTGTCATACTTGGATATATGCTAACGTGTATTTGGTCAATAAAATAAATTATTTTTAAATGGGTAGGGCCTGTGCATGGATTTTAAAGGATTACTATCACTGTTCTATTTAGAAAGAGCTTAGGTTAGTATACAAAAGTCCTAGATCATGAATAACTAATTCTATAGCAGGTATCTGTTCCAGTCGTTAAGCGTTTGCTACATTTTATCCTAAGACAGTTAATGTCAGGTACCTTTGTTTAAGACTGGGTAGAAGCAGGTGCTCCTCTTACTGAGCAGTCCCCAGCTCCAGTGGCAGTAGAGCACAAGAATTATGATACAATGACGGGAAGTCCAACGGGAAAGCAAAAGGGTGGTAAACATCAGTAGGGCGTAGCGTCATTTAATAATCTGAGAGTTGTATTACATTAGCATGATGTGGGTGGCAGACAGGAGAAAGCACATTCAAATTCAAGAAAGCACATGTGGATATAAAATAGGTCTTGGACTCTTGTTACGAATAAAGAATGCAGTTTGTTGTGATGGACCTAGAACATCACATGCAGTAGGTGGTCTCGTATCCCATTACCCATTAAAAAAAGTAGCTTGCTGTGTGTTCTGCTCATTGGTGGTACTGGGTATATTTGGGCTACTTCACATACTACACATGAGACCTATTGTCCAGAATGAAGTGTTACAGAGAGTTTAGAGAAGAAAAGTGAGTAGAGAATAAACTAATTGGGAAAGAATTTCAATAGTATGAGAAAATGTTGCTGTTAAGGGGTGGGAGATTTAAAGGACCATTTACAACAGAAGGGAGAAGTCTTAGTGTGTCCAAGGATTTGAGGAGGTAAAAGGTTCTGAGTATCATCTTCATGATGAGTTACATTTTGTCTTTGGTATCAGGTGCTATCAGAGAAAGCCTATTATGAACAAAGATTGGAGCTGATAACTGCATGAAGCTGGTAGTAATCCAAAATGAGAGTAGGAAACCAATCAGATATTGAGAGTTTTTGGCCACGGAATGATGGTGGTCCGATTATGTCCAGGAAGTTTACTACATTGTAGGAAGGATGTGTTTGTAGTAACTTAGACTGCAGGCAGAGAAACCAGTTTTCTGTGCCGTTTGCATTGGAGAAGAGTAGAGGTCAAGACTTCAATTAATTATGAAACTGTCAGGGCTTGGTGATTAAGTGGATGTGGGAGCCAGTTCTGTGAAGGAAAGCAAGGGTGACTAATTTTTAACCAAATGGTAGGTAGTTTTGATTCTACCAACTTCCACGAATAGGGCAGCAAGGTCAGGACGGAAGACTGAAGGCAGTTGTGACTTCTCGTAGGGGCACCATCATGATTACGCTTAGGAAAGGTCTTGTTTCAAGAGCTGTGATTGTCACCAGGAAAGTTAGCAGTAGGTGATAAATGAAAGTATGAGTCAAATAGTTCACCAGTCCAGAATGGATATAGATTAGGGGGCTGTGATCTAACCATCTCTGTAGATGGAGCTATTGAGGTGGACTTTGAAAGGCTTGGAGTCTCCTCCCGGGATACACGTAATCCATAAACACTGCAGCTGTGTGCAGTTGTGTTTGTGAGTTATGAAAACAGGCCTGTTAAGGAAATAGACATTTACCTAATTTGTTTGTATTTGGTTAGTGGTCAGCACAAGGGAATGTGGAAACCAGAGGTTAACGCCTTTTGTCTCACTCCTCAGAGTTGTAAGTTACCTAAGTAAGCCCTGTTACAGCCATCATCCTAACACTTGAGATCTGGGAATAATCCTGAACACGCTGTTGTACGTTAGACAGCATTAGCAGTCAATATATGCAAACTTGCCTTCAAATACTACTGATACTAAACTACCTAATATATTTTTGAATTATTTGAATAATATCCATCTATTGTACAAATGAGAAGATATAAAATGGTATGTAGTGAAAGTAAATTTTCCTATGCTGTGTTGACCAGTAACCCAGCTTCTCTGTCCAGGCATAATCATTGCTATAAATTTCTTGTATATCCTTCCAGAAGTTTCTCTCTGCTCAGGCGTATTTGGGTACATTCTCAGTACATATGCATGCACACTGTACACATTTCCCATTTACTTATTTCCTCACAATATTCTGTTTTGGAGATTGTTCCAAATACATATGTGAAAGAGAAAGGTCCCTTGTTTTTATACCTGTTGGTAGGTCATTGTCAGGTATATACCACATCTTACTTGGCCAGTGAGGTTTCCTTCTCCTCTCCCTTATATGCTCTAAAATATGTCTGGATATGTGTTATGAAGCATGTGTGTGAAAATGTATGTGGGATAAAATTTCTACCAGTTAAAGTGCTTGGTCACAGGGTATGGATGTTTTTTGTAGTTTTTTTTTTAGATGTTGCCTGTCTAAGTATAGACAGAACTCAACTTTATTCCCTGCAGTCCCCAACCAAATGCATAAAGTCGGTAAAGATCAAGTGTCAATAAAACCAGATGTGATTATTGCAGGTAAAAATGAAGTTTTGAAATAGAAATTATGTAATTGAAATTGGAAGAGCTTTGAAGTCTAAAGTTGGCTTATAAGAATTCCAGGAATTAGAGACCTAAAGTCTTGTGCTTTAAAAATTAGATTACATTAAGTAGATGCCTCATTAATTACATAAACTGTATAAATGTTTTCCAGAGAGTTATCAGTATTGTTAGATTTTTTTAAATTTTTTTTTTATGTTTTATTTATTTCTAGGAGAGAGAGAGAGACAGCGTGAGCAGGGGAGGGTCAGAAAGAGAGAGAGTCACAGACTCTGAAACAGGCTCCAGGCTCTGAGCTGGCAGTCAGCACAGAGCCCGACGTGGGGCTCGAACCCACGAACCGTGAGATCCTGACCTAAGCGAAAGTCGGACTCTTAACCGACTAAGCCACCCAGGTGCCCCCTCTTTTTTTTTTTAAATTTTTTTTTTTTATGTTTTATTTATTTCTAGGAGAGAGAGAGACAGCGAGAGCAAGGGAGGGTCAGAGAGAGAGGGAGTCACAGACTGAAACAGGCTCCAGGCTCTGAGCTGGCTGTCAGAGTATTGTTAGATTTTTAAAGGCCTTGGTGAACATTAACAGTTTGCCTTTGAGAGGTGTTAACAGTGAATTTAATAATGGGTTATTTTATTGTGATATAGAAAAGGAGGGCATTAGACTCCAATTCAAATTGAAGTCTTTTCAGTTAATAAATTTCTACAGTTCTCTAGTGATGGGAAAATGGGGATTACTGTGTCCAGATAGCTAACTTGAATTTTATTTCTTAAATATCAATTATAGGAAGAACCATAAACTCTTCTAGAAGAATTCCCATCTGTGGTGTTCATACTACATTTTCACTTTGAATTTCAAATCTTATAATGGTTTGGAAATACTGGAGGGAGGTAGATATTTCATTTACAAGCCAAAATGGTTGGAGGCTCTAAGCTGTATTTTAGATTACTTCTGTTTAGAATTAATAAAATTAAAAGATTTGTATACATTTCTAAAGAATTATGGTTTGTCATTCAGTGGAATGTGTTTGGAGACTCATAGCAGAATGAAGTGATTGTTTTGTGTGCTTTGTTTTTTTAAGTAAGCTTTGCAACCACACCTGGGCTTGAACTCACAATCCCAAGATCAAGAGTCGCATGCTCTACCAACTGAGCCAGCCCGGAGCCCCAAAATTATTTTTATAATTCAAAGAATGGTATCTTCAGATAGTAACTATAAATAAATACATAAATACACATACTTACATACATACATACAGTTTACCGTAGGGCTTGAGTGAGCAATTTGCCGTTTCTAAAATCTTGGTCAGGAGTCGTCATTCCACTTTATTCTTCAATATCCATCATAATTTTGAATTATTATTTCTCCAAGGTATGACTGGAAAGTAAACATTGTTCTGTCTCACCACATCATTTAATTATTAGATTTCCTAAGAAATATTTATTGAGCACATACTGTGGCAGTGCTAGGGGCCATTCAGACTGACTCCTTAATAAACACAGGATACCGCTGGGCTGGGGAAACATACCTGTCCATGTTCGCTAGGATGGTCAGAGGGGCTTCTCTGAGGAGGAGGGATGAAAAGAGGGGACTTGCAAAGTTGTAGGTGTTGAAGGTGAACCCAGTTCAAGCTGAGAGGATTATCATTTATAGCCAGGAAGAGGAAGGAAAAGGTCTTTTCTGGCTTGAGTTAAGTGAACAAAGCAAAGGTGATCCTTAACCATTCTTTTTTTTTTTTTTTTCCTTTCTTCCCCCAACCGCCCCCCCCACAGTGAAATTTTAACACAGCTTTTTATGTACTGTAAATATATCTGTTAAGTCCATGCTTTCATACATGAAAAGGGATTTTTGCCCTCCCCTACTCCCACCTCTAGTTTTCTCCCTCTTGAGGATAATACCCCATTGAGTACGCAGGATGTAGAGCAGGATATGCCATGGTAAATAGTTGAGAATTATTTTTTAAATAAAGATTTTATTTTTATGTAATCTCTACATCCATCATGGGGCTCAGACTCAAAATCCTGATATCAAAGAGTTGCGTGCTCTGCTGACTGAGCTAGCCAGGTGGCCCTTGAGCTTTTTTTTTCTTGACGAGATAATTATGAAGGCTTGGGTCAAGTAGTGACATGATCTAGTTTGTGTTTTGGAAAAGAATTTTAGCTGCTCATGAAGACTTAAATGAAGAAGAGCCAGAATAAAAGCAGGCAGGCAAATTAAGCCAGTAAGGAGAGGTGAGAGGTAATGGCTTGGTCTACAAAGATTTTTTTTTTTTAAGTTTATTTTGGGAGAGAGATTGAAGGAAAAGGGCAGAGAGAAAGCGAGAGAATTCCAAGCAGCTCTGCACTGTCTGCCCCCCGCCCCCAGATGCAGGACTTGAGCCTGCGAACCATGAGATCATGATCTGAGTTGAAATCGAAGAGTTGAGCACCTAACTGACTGAGCTACCCAGGTGCCCCACAGATGATTGACATTATAGAGAACGAAGAGGAGAGAGCGAAAGGAGGAAGAGAATCCGTGGATGTCGCGTGAGTGGTCATAAAGTATGTCCACACAGGATGTTGATCAGAGCTTGGGGAACAGTGCCTTCCGAGACACAAGGAGGTTGCTTATATAACGCACTGAAATGAGGGAAGGAAATGGCCCTTGGGAATTGAGAAACCTGTCTCATTAAAAGAATTTTTTTTTTAATTAAAAGAATTTTTTTAATGTTTATTTTTTAAGAAGAAGGAGACAGAATCCAAAGCAGGCTCCAGGCTCTGAGCTGTCAGCACAGAACTATCTATCTCCTGAACTGTGAGATCCTGACCTGAGCTGAAGTCAGAGGCTTAACCAACTGAGCCACCCAGGTGCCCTGAAAATTGTCGGATTTTTAACCGTGTGATCATTTGGAGTTTATTTCTCAGTCATTTGTATATAATTGGATGAACACACACATAATTTAGACTGGGCAAAACTGCAGATTTATTTCAACTTTCTGTTTTTTTTTTTTTCTTGGTAGGAATGTGCCCCTCCTATTTTGTGCCTTCCATTCCAGACTTTTTACTGGGAAATCTGCTTAAAAGTCTGCCTGTTCTTTCATGTTCTGAGTAGTGACACATGGTTATTAGTATGTGGATATTTTCAGTTAAATTCGGTTAGAATTAAGTGGTTCTAATCTAATAGACAGTTCTTGGATCCTCTGAGATCATGAGGGGGATACTTCTGTGCATGCCCTAAGACGTAATTTATTATTGCAGTTTGTTGAGTCAGTTAACTGGCAATTTTTCCAAGATAATACTGGAAGTTATTAGCCGAACCCAAATGAGATTTTATACCACACAGGTTTTGTTTCAAAATTGAGTGTAATAAATGCAAAATTACTGGGAATTTTTTTTCATTGTTTAAAGTTTATTTATTTATTTAGAGAGAGAGTGTGTGTGTACAAGCGGGGAGGAACAGAGAAGAGAGAAAGAGAATCAGTCTTAGACACCACACCACCAGCCCAAAGCCTGATGGAGGGAGACCATGACTTGAGCCCACATTGGATGCTTAACGAACTGAGCCATTCAGGCCCCCCTGGGAATGTTTTAATAAACCCTGATGGTGCCTGAAAATGGGAAATAACATAAATAGCAGTTTTGGTCTTCCAGAAGGACTGCAGGGGTTCTGAGGTTGACACACTGTTCAGGTGCTGTTTCTCCGTGCCCGGGGGAGCCCCGAAGGCCCTGGAGGCTTTGATGAGGCGCGGGCCAGGCCCTGGAGCCCTTGCTGGTGGGAGTGTGTTGCGTTTACAAATGCGCAGAGGCATGAGCAGTAGGAGAAGTGAGGTTTGTGACTGTTAAGGTTTTTGATGCCTTGTTTTTGTGTTTTCTGTTGTGTTTCTACAGCCCAGTTTCTCAAACCCAGTGGTAATCAAACAGGGAATCTTGTGCATTTTAAAAATGTGACCCCAAAAAGTTTCTTTTATTTCTCTCATCTGTTTTTAGACTTTCCAGTCTTTTTTTGTTTTTGTTTTGTTTTCGTTTTTAGAACAGGTGTTGGTATCTTGTGTACAGCACAAAGTGTTAAAACATTTAACCACCTTAATGTATTACTGTGTAAATGTAGCTTTGAAGACCCACCTCTAACCCAGAGTAGTGTGCCCCGGTGAGGAGTTTGTAGCTGAGCCCTAAAATGAAAGTAGAAACTGACTGATGTTGGTCATCTTGCTGCACCACTGGTTTAGTTTAGCACCCTTTTCCTACCCTGTATTTAAATAAATTTATGTTGATAATCAAAACATAACAGTGCAGATTACATTTGCTTGATGTTTAATTTCTCCCCAGTATAACATTGTGAGATGATTCACTGCATGTGAACATACCATTGTATTTTTTGTTTACTTTTCTTTTTAAAATTTTTTAACATTTATTTATTTATTTTAGAGACAGAGTGTGAGGGGGAGCAGGGGCAGAGAGAGAAGGAGACATAGAATCTGAAACAGGCTCCAAGCTCTGAGCAAACATTTAGCACAGAGCCCGACGCGGGGCTCAGACCCACAAACCGTGAGATCATGACCGGAGCCGAAGTTGGACACCCAACCGACTGAGTCACCCAGGTGCCCCAATACCATTTGATTTTAGAGAGAGAGGGTATGTGTGCACACACACAAGTTGGGGAGGGAAAGAGAGGGGGGAGATAGAGGATTAGTCACAGGTAGGCCCTGTGCTGTCAGCGCACAGCCTGATGTGGGGCTTGAACTTTGGAACTGCAAGATCATGACCTGAGCTGATGTTGGATCCTTAACCAACTGAGCTACCGAGGTGTCCCTTACATGATCTTCAACGTAGGTAAGAGTAGATGTTATTTTATGTGGTTATAAGTATAGGTGAAAAATAAAAACTGTTGAATATCATTTGATAACTCATTTCCAATGCCTTTTTGTGATAAATGAACATGGTTGATACAATAAGTAATTGATGTTCTTTGATGTGGCAGTAATTTACTTGAAATATTCAACTTGCAAAGAACTGAGAAACCATTACATTCATAACAACTATCTTGAACTAAATATACAGTGTATTACTATATTCCAACTTGTTTTTAAAAGCTTAACCCTGGGGTTGCCTGGCTGGCTCAGTCTATAGAGCATACGATTCTTGATCTCACGGTTGTGAGATCAAGTCCCACATTGGGTGTAGAGATTACTTTAAAAAAAAAAAAAAAGCCAAAAAACCCTGATTATGCAATGATTTGAGAAATCTCAGGCGATCACAAGAGGGTAACACCTAAAAAAAAATTTTTTAAATGTGTATTTTTGAGAGAGACAGTGTGAGGGTGGGAGGGGAGAGAGATGGAGGCCCGATCCGAAGCAGGCACTACGCTCTGAGCTGTCAGCAGCAGAGCCTGATGGAGGGCTCGAACCCACGAACCTCAAGATTAACACCTGAGCCGAAGTTGGTGTCTTAAGCAACTGAGCCACGCAGGGGCCCTCTTCACACCCCTCTCCTCCCTCCCCCCTTTTTCTTCTCCTCCTCCGCCTCCTCCTCCTCCTTTGAAATGCCTTTGTAGGAATTTGTGAACAAAATTAAGTGAAAGTTTTCAGTGTTATCTTTCAGTTACAAGCCATCGCTGGCCTCTTGACCTTGCAGATATATTGGTTCTGGGCCCTCAAGCTGAGCTAGTTGTCTTTCCTTAGAAGTCATTAACTATGTGTGCCAAATTCATCACGTTTTCCACTTTTTTTTTTTTTTTAAGTTTATTTTCGAGAGACAGAGTTAGAGTGGACGTGTGAGCTGGGGAGGGGCAGAGAGAGAGGGAGACAGAGTCCCAAGCAGGCTTCCCGCTGTCTGCGCAGCACCCAGCAGGGGGCTGGGACCCAGGAACCGTGAGGTCATGACCTGAGCTGAAATCAAGAATCCGCAGCACCCAGCACGGGGCTGGGACCCAGGAACCCTGAGGTCATGACCTGAGCTGAAATCAAGAATCCGCAGCACCCAGCACGGGGCTGGGACCCAGGAACCGTGAGGTCATGACCTGAGCTGAAATCAAGAATCCGCAGCACCCAGCACGGGGCTGGGACCCAGGAACCCTGAGGTCATGACCTGAGCTGAAATCAAGAATCCGCAGCACCCAGCACGGGGCTGGGACCCAGGAACCGTGAGGTCATGACCTGAGCTGAAATCAGAATCCGCAGCACCCAGCACGGGGCTGGGACAGGAACTGTGAGGTCATGACCTGAGCTGAAATCAAGAATCCGCAGCACCGCAGGGCTGGGACAGGAACCCTGAGGTCATGACCTGAGCTGAAATCAAGAATCCGCAGCACCCAGCACGGGGCTGGGACCCAGGAACCGTGAGGTCATGACCTGAGCTGAAATAAGAATCCGCCACTTAACTAAGCTGCCCAGGGGCCCCTAAAAGTCATCAGTTTGTACTTGATTAGATTTTATATAAGTCTTTGCTGAATTTTACATTTCTTTGATAATTATAGTAAATGTTATGACCGTTGGAGAAAAAGACTGTGTGTGTGTGTGTGTGTGTGTGTGTGTGTGTGTGTGTGTGTGTGTACCAATAAATTATTTTCCTAAAATATCTAGTTGTCTTCAATAAAGCTGAAACAAATCTTTATTTTAAAATATTTTTCCTTTGGGGCGCCTGGGTGGCTTAGTCGGTTAAGCGTCCGACTTTCGCTTAGGTCATGATCTCGCGGTTCGTGGGTTCGAGCCCCGCGTCGGGCTCTGTGCTGACTGCCAGCTCAGAGCCTGGAGCCTGTTTCAGTCTGTGACTCCCTCTCTCTCTGACCCTCCCCTGCTCATGCTGTCTCTTTCCTGGAAATAAATAAAACATTAAAAAAAAAAAATTTAAAAAAAAAATAAAAATAAAATATTTTTCCTTTAATATTTTCTAGATTTCAGGGTTATTTAATATTTATAAATGATGATTCTTACCTATTCAAACAAGACCTTATTTTATGTACTTCTTTCTTTTTTTTCTTTTTTTTAAATTAATTTTGAGAGAGAGCGCAAGCGTGAGTGGAGAAGGGATAGGTAGACGGTGAAAGAGAATCCCTAGCAGGCTCCACACTGTCAGCAGAGCCCTATGCAGGTCTCAAACCCATGAACCATGAGGTCATGACCTGAGCCAAAATCCAGAGTCAGACACTTTAAGCACCTAAGCCACCCAGGCACCCTTCTTTCTTAATTTTGAGTTGCTATGTCGACTTTAAAATATTTTTTTTCCTGATTCTTTAATTTAAAAAAATTTAAAACCCTGGGGTGCCTGGCTGGGTCAGTTGGTGAAGTTTGTGACTGTGTATCTCAGGGTTGTTATTTTGCACCCCATGTTGGATGTAGAGATTACTTATAAAAATAAAATCAAAGCTTTGGAGAAAAAAAAAAACCTTAAAATTATTTTTAAAAATTTGGAGTAGTTTATTATTTAAATTTGTGAACTTTATTTGGTTTGACAGCCTTAATTTTCATAAACTTTGTATCTTAGGAGCTCCTTTCCAGTCAGTACATGAGCACCATAGATTACTTTGCCAGTTTTTGAACTTCATGTAAATGGAATCATTGAATGTATACTCTTTGCCCCTGACTTCTTTCATTCAACATAGTGTTTTTGAGATTCATCTAAGTATGTATCAGCAGTTGGTGCTTTGTTATTGCTGCATAGTGCGCGATTAAGGGAATATGCCACATTTCCTTTGTCCAGTCTGCTATTGGTACGTTCTTTGGTTAGATTCCAGTTTGGGGTTATAATGGATAACTGCTGTGAACATTCTTGTGGTCAAGTCATTCACACTTTTCTCTTGGGGAAAATATCTGGGAGTGGGATTGCTGAGTATCGTGGATATGTATGTTTCTTAGAAGCTGCTAGTTTTCCGAGTGTCTTTCCTGCGTCCGTGCTTGTGATTTCTCTCCTGCTCTTCACCCTTAACAGCACTCAGTATTGTTAGTGTTGGCCATAAAGTGTGTAGAGGGATATCAGTGTAGTTTTAATTTACACTTTCCTAGTAACTTAGGATGTTGAGTAACTTTTCACACACTTTTTGGTCATTTGAATACTTTTTTGTGTGTCATACCCTTACTGCTATTGAAGAACGCTGGTGGATGCCTGAAGCTGTGGATACTACCAAACCTTACAGATAACTGTTTTTTCCTAATATACATAACCACAATAAAGCTTAATTTACAAATTAGTAACAGTAGATTAGCAGCAGTAACTAATAATAAAATAGAACAATAATTACTATACAGTAAAAGTGTGTTTCTCAAAATGTCCTACTGTACTGTTACCTTTCTCTTGACGATGTGCTGTGCCTGTGTGATGAGATGAAGTGTCTGAAGCAGTAGGTGTGGTGAAGCTACCGTCGACCTTCGGACAGAACGGGAGGAAAGGGTCATCTGCTTCTGGACAGCCACTGGCTGTAGGGTAACTGAAACTGGGGAAGGGGAGCTATTGTGACGTCGTGCTGTGGTTTCATCACTGTCTGATGTAAAACTCCTCCATCTAGGTAAAAAGACATGGGGATCTTTATTAGAATTCTTAAAGCCAGAGGATGTTGGTAATCCAGAATTGAATGTTCATATTATGGATTTTTACTTTTTGTAAAATATTGGCTGGAAGAAAGAAGTCATATAATTGAACTTTTATCATGATATCTCTCTGCTAACTTGGGTAGAAGAAACAGGGTTTGATTAAGAAAAATCAGAGCCCTCAGTTTGCTATATTATTGCCAATTTTCAACTCAAAAAGAGGTGAGAAAATGTTTGAGGAACTTTTTAAACTTATTTACTTATTTTGAGAGAGAGAGAGGCACAGAGAGACTCGCAAGCAGGCTGCATGTTGTCAGTGCAGAGCCTGATGTGGGGTTCTGTCTCATGAATTGTGAGATCATGACCTGAGCTGAGATCAATAGTTGGACGCCCAGATGCTCCTAAATGTTGAGAAACTGTCATTCTGACTTCCAATTAATTGTTCAGTTAATTGAAACTATTCAGTTACATAATTTGTTCAGTAGTTGACATTGTTTTACATCAGAAAGAGTGAATGCATAAGTAGTAGTGTTTTTAGAGATTTGCTGCTCTCCTGGGCATTTTCTCACATTTCCTTGGTAGATGATGGCTCTTGAATTTTTGGCTAATCCTTTTGATGTATTATTCACTTAATCACACTCTATTTCCCTATATTCTTTGAAGATACATTCTTTGTTGCTTACAGAGAATCTATTAACATTGAAATAAAATTACTTCAGTAAGGAAAATATGCTACGTATTTTCACTGTTGTGAATTGTTTATAATACTAACATTTGGTTTATTTATTGCTTCAGTAACTGGTTTGTGGTCTGTGTCTTTGTCATGAAGGCAAAGGATCAGATTCAGTTGTGTGCACTTCCATGTGTAAGCTCTGTGATGGTGGTGGTTGATAACATGGTGCCCCTCTCCCCTCAAAGTCCGGAACACGCACTCCTTAGGAGGGAATTGCTGCTGCTGAGCATGTGAGGAAAGAATGTGGCTCCTTTATGGTTTGATGCCAGGGGAGTGTACGTCAGAGGAAATCATTGCATTTTAGGTTGATTTCTGGCAAGGTGTTTTTCAACATGAGCCATTATTAAAATCCTGTTTCTTAGGTATTTACAATTTGTTGTAATTTGAACAGCTTTGTAGAGTATTCCTTAGCCTCCATGCTTGCTGAAGTCTAATCTATCATTTAAACCTTCCTTAGAATGTACCTCTCTTGTAGCTTATAGATTAAATAATACAAACTATAAGTACTGTGTGGATGTTATTAGGCTTGTGTACCCAGTGGGAAAGGATACCTCCTCCAACTCAAAGTGGGGAGAGTCACTGTTACCGTTGGTGGTTAAGAATGGACCTTCCATATGCCTATAATGTTTATTCTCTAAGAAAAATCATCAGAAAAGCATATGTGGTCTTCTCGGGTATTCTTATTTCTGACTATTAAGGATATTAGGGTGTGGTCAGAGGAGCCAATTTTCACTCCTAACAATTCATGTTTTGGCACAGGAGGGTGAAATCAAACATGAACTTATATGCAGTTCTTAATTGACCCAGTTTTACCCTAAAATTAAAAACGGACCACTTTCGTCTAAAGTGGTGTCATCTTACAACGATACTTTAAGATTTCAGTGATAGGAGACCTTTTCTTTTAATGTAATTATTGGTTGGTTATACCCCCTCGCCAACATTTGACAGTATCAGTTTGATAGAGACAGCTATAACATGAGAAAATATGTGTGTCAGATGTCTTTGTGTATCAACTTTCTAGGACTTTACAGATGTTAAATCCAAAAGATCTGTATCATGGAGTGGATGTACATGTGCAGTAGTTCACTGTTAATTCTTTTATTGATGTTGAAAATAATCCAGTGTACAATAAACCTGGCCACTTTGTGAGGCAGCTTCTTTAAACAGAATGTTAGTGATTTTGAATACTGAATCCAGATATTAAGCCACCATTTTATTATTTTAAAGTTTACTCATTTTGAGATAGAGCCTGTGAGCAGGGGAAGGGCAGAGAGAGAGAGAGATGGTATCCCAAGCCAGGGTCCCCACTGCCAGTACAGAGCCTGACGGTGGGTGGGACTTAAACCCGTGAATTGTGATCATGACTTGGGCCAAAACCAAGAATTGGACGCTCCACCGACTGAGCCACCGAGGTGCCCCTAAGGCACCTTTTTAAAGACTAGGTATTGGCAACTAAACTTGGGTAATTCTAGATATTATCTTTCCAGGTTGTAATATATGTAATGAATGCTTTGTAAATTGCAGGTTCACATTTTTAAGAAGTTGAAAACACAGTATTTTGAGCACTTCTTGTTTCATTAAGAATTAGTAATCCAGGGGCGCCTGAGTGTCTCAGTTGGTTAAGCATCCAGCTTCGGCTCAGGTCATGATCTCATAGTTCATGAGTTCGAGCCCCGCCCGTGTCGGGCTCTGCTCACAGCTCAGAGCCTGGAGCTGCTTCAGATTTGGTGTCTCCCTTGCTCTCTGCCCCTCCCCCACTCATGCTCTGTCTTTCTTTCAAAAATAAATAAGCATTAAAAAAAAAAAAGAATTACCAATTCAATTGTGCAGTTTGGTTTATGGTTCCGTTCTTCTTGTCAGCTTTACTTTTACCAAAGGCAGTACAGCGATAGAAGTACACACAGGTGCCAGGTCAATGTAAGAACGCTTTAATGACTTTAGAGTTACCTCACAAGGATCGTGGGTGGTAGTATGCTACTTGCAGGTGGAAATATATAAAAGATAATTTTTGTTGATTTGTTGCATCTGTTTGAAAAAACACCTAAGGTTTTATAACTGGGACCATGGGTCCATGGGATTTGGGATCCCCTTAAGTTACATGCAGAATTTGTGTACACATTTTTTTACATGCAGATTTTGGGACGGAAGTTTCATATTCCATCCAATTTTCAGGTGATTTGAGACCCAAATGGGTTTTGAAAACAATACTAAGTTAGGGAAGTTATTTCCAGTATTTTGGGGTCATGTATGCTAACAGTTAAAAAAAAAACGGAGTGCAAATTTGTGTATTTATTTCTAAGCTGTAATAGTGTACTGTTGTCTAACATTTCAGGTATGTTGTCAAATACATTTTATAAGGATGATATATCTAAAACTGTATTCCAATGAAAAATCTGGGGTTAATGCTCTGGAGAGCATGGGTTCAAGGGATTATTAGGGTAGGTAAGTCTTTCTCTGATGGAGCACAACAGACACTTTGTGTGCCTTGCCTGAGTACAAGTAGAATAAAATGTTGCAGATTAGAATAGGAATCCGTATCCTATGTAGGAGTTTTGGTGACAAGATTTCAAGCAGTTGTGTGCTGAGGGATCAACCTTGCAGACAGGAGCACCTGCCTATGGAAATAAAAAGGAAGGACTTAGCAAAATAGGCTCTTAATATTTTAAAATTTTAGTAGGCTTGGAAACTCAAGGTTTAGGATTTAGTAGTGATTAATGCCAAAACAGAGTTGAGTTGAATTTTAAGCCTGTTAATGTTCTTCGAGGAGGTGAATTCAAAGGAAAATCTCTACTGAATGGAAACTGATTACTGTTAAGAACTTTAAGAAAAGGATTTAACACTTCTTTTTATTGATCATTGAAACTGGCTAAATTTGATTTTTATTTCTAGGAGGATGAAAGAAAACATGGATGAAGCTGCCTGAATATCGGCTTCTGGCATGAATCAGGTTCAGAGCCTAGGACATCCTGGCATCGTATTCCCTTTCAGGTCAGTCAGTGTCCATTAAAACAAGGTTCCTTGGTTCTTAGTTTCCTTAGTCCTACTTCCTGATGCTGACTCTGCGGACCTCAGGAACATAGGTCATGAATAATTTGTAGTAGCAGCTGAAACCTCTGCTTCTCTGCCTGTCTTAACGAGATCCCCAAGGTCACTGCCCTTTTCTCTGAGCAAAGTTGGAGGCTGTTTTTAGCTCCAAATTGCTCTCGTCTTTCCTCACTAGTTGGTACACTGATTTGTCCTCAGGTAAAACTGAACTGAGAGAAGAGATAAAATATTAGACAGGTTTTATCTACTAAGAAAAAAAATTCCCTCCAGAGTTTCAGTGATCCCAAGTCTAGAATTTTAGTCTTATGTTCCTTGTAAAGTGTGTAAATCTTTGTTAAAAATCTATTTTACTTATTTATTTTAGAGAGACAGTACAAGCAAGTAAGGGCGATGGGCAGAGTGAGAGAGAGAATATATATCTCAGGCACGTCAGGCACGCTGAGCATGGAGCCAGTCGTCTCGGGGCTCAGTCCCACAACCTGATCCTGATCATGACCTGAGCCAAAATCAAGAGTCAGACGCTCAACTGACGGAGCCATCCGGTGCCCCCGGAAAGTGTGTAATCTTAGAAATGGTTTACTCTCATAAATTCAGATTCATACTAGGGACACCAGCTACATTTCTCCCTTGCTGCTCTTTCTACCCTTTTATAAAGGTAACAAAATTTGTTGTTAAGTTAAATGTAAAATTTTATAGAAATTTTAAAAAAACCTATTTTTGTTTTTTTAAAGTTTATTTGAGAGAGGGCGAGCAGGGGAGAGGGAGAGAGAGAATCCCAAGCCGGGCCCACGCTATCCACACAGAGCCTGATGCAGGGCTCGATCCCATGAACTGTGAGATCATGACCTGAGCGGAGATCGAGAGTTGGACATTTAACTGAGCCACCCAGGCGCCCCTACATTGTGACTTACTATGACAGAATTCTGTGCATGGTAAATGTTATCCTAATAGCTCCAGAAAGCACTAAGGTTCTTTTCTAACCACTTTATCTGGTGGTGATCAACAGTCTCTGCTGGTTTTCCTTCGAGGATCAAAGCAGGGACCAGCAGCAGCGCCCTTTGAGGGCTTCTCGGCAGCGCAGCGTCTCAGAAGCATAGGCGACCAAGGCGGCCGGCTGCCCGTTGTCAACAAGGTCCCAGGGCATTTGAGCGCACAGTGTGAGAAGCACTGATAGTAAGGAAACCTGGAGAAACGTTCCCCCTTTACAGTATCTGATGGCCATGCAGCACGAAAGCGTGAGAGCTCTGCTTTGTGTTGTTATCCTGCTCTAGCAAATTAACTGGCTAGTAATTCTCAAAGCCGCTCCTTTAGACCAGTGCCATTCTCAGCTGGGGTTTTATGAAGGCACGTTCTCAGGTCACCTATTGAATATAAACCTGGGTGGGATCCAGCAAGGCACCATTCTCTTAAGAGCTCTGCAGGGAGGGGCGCCTGGCCAGCTCAGTCAGTAGAGCATGCGACTCTTGATCTCTGGGTGTTGAGTTCCAGGCCCACGTTGTGGGTAGAGATTACTTGGGGGGAAAAAAATAAAAGCCGTCCAGGTAAATTGTGGTTTCTACTATTTAAAAAATTAGAATTGGATTTCGAAATTAGAGAATTACTTTGTAAATGTTCTTTAGACCTTTTGTTGGTATTAAATTTTCAGATTTTTCAGCACTTTTGAACAACAGCCAAATCATGGAAAGGGCCTAAGTGTCCATTAAAGGATGAATGGATCAAGAAGATGTGGTTTATCTATACCATGGAATACTCCATGGCAATGAGAAACAATGAAATCTGGCCGTGTGTGGCTACGTGGATGGAACTCGAGAGTGTTGTGCTGAGCGAAATAAGTCAGGCAGAGAAGGACAGATACCATATATTTGCACGTATAGGAGGATTAGGAGGGACTTACCAGAGGACCGTGGGGGAGAAGCAGCGGGGAAATGGTGGGAAGCAAACCATGAGAGACTCTTGAATGCTGAGAACAAACTGAGGGCTGATGCAGGTGGGGGGAGGAGGGGAGGGGGAGATGGGCCTGGAGGAGGGCACTTGTGGGGGTGAGCACTGGGTGTTCTATGGAAACCTACTTGACAAACTATGAAAGAAAAAAGTGCATTAAAAAATAACAAAATAAAGTTTTCAGACTTATTTATTTGTAGGTCCTTTACTTAAATAAGATTTGAAGAAATGACCTCAGAATGTATGGGTAAGGGGAAAAATTTAATGTACATAGGCTGACTGTGCCACAGATCAAAGCTGTAGCATTTATGTGCCCTGTGGAGAGAGATCTTACAAGCTTGTCAAGTAGATCTGTCATTGGAATTTCAGGATTTTGAAGTTAATTTTGGTAAGAGATGAATTGTTTTTATTTAAAGTAATTGCTTTTCATTACAGATTTTCTAGTCAGCAAAAAGGGTGATTCACTTCAGGAAGATGTTATTAAGTTTATGGAACTTCATAAAATCAGAAATCTTACTAAAAATTGGGTCATCTTCAGGTTATCCATTCAAACAGTGGTTCTCACGTTTTTAAGACACAGCAGATCCCTCCGGAGGCTTGTTAGAATGCAGGCCCCACTCTTGCGAGTTAGAAGGCCAGAGAATTTTCATTTCTAACAGCTGGTGTTGCTCTGTTGTGGGGACTCCATTAGAAAATACACTATAGATATTAATTCCTGGTTGCTAATAAAGAATTTGTCTTTTTTTTTTCCCCAGGTCATCTTGTGGGAGAAATGCTTTTGAAGTCAGGAGGAACAAGCCAGAAAACAAATGTTATTTCATTGGTAAATTTATTACCCGATACAAACAGCTTATGAAATGTCGTTAACACGTGACATTATGCCTCACGGACACATTTTTGTGGTTAAAATATCTGGAATAGTGCAAACTTCCATTTTCATTCAGGTGTTTTGGTTAAGATACGGTCTTGCTGGTTAATGTTGGAACGAAGTATGGTAGGAGCCCACAGGTGCGGAGTGCCGGGCAAGCCCACCTCCTACACATGGGAACCACTGGAAGAGTGTTTTTAACCATCCCCTGTAGCCTGCGGTTCTGGGTTAGCTCGCAAGATAAGGAGCTATGTGTGCAACCTGGCACTGTTGTGAGAAAAATCGTTTTACTGAAGCCATACATATTTAGGCCCAAAGAAAGAAATGAGCAAAAGTGTGTTGTAGAGTAATAGAAAATTAATTTCTTAATTTCTTATCAGTTCAGGTTGAACTGACACTGAACGTTAGGGTCAGATTCCAGCTGGGGTTCTTGGGGGCTCTGGATGTTGGCAGAGGACATTTGCTTTTAATTACTAGCTTACTGGTAATGCTCTTCTGTACTTGGAGGTAGACGTGAGGCCTAGAAATCCTAGATTTGGTCTGAAAGGAGCATGATCTGCACAGAATAGGGGAAAGCAGTATGGACCCTATGAACGGTTCTCTGCGTTTACTTAGCCAAGAAAGTTTAAAAAATTTGAAACTATTTTAGGAGTTTCCATAGTATTAGGCTGTGAAACACTAACTGCATGAAATGCTAATAGCGTTTTCAAAATTCTTTGTTTCACCTGACACTTTTTGATAATTCTGGCCTGTATGTCCTCCTTTTCCTTGGCCTTTGCTAATCAGCCCTCCTCCTTGCTTTACAAAGACTATAGGCTTGCAGAATAAATGCTCTATCAGGTCCTTTCGTTGTTCCGGTGCTAAGCCTGGCCACCGCTAAAACATTCCTTAACTTCGAAAGCGGCCAGCGTTAACACGGAGTCAGTTTCTAAAACCACCTGAGCTTCAAGCTGCCCCTCCGGACATTTCTCTGAATAAGATGGGAGTGAGTTGGGACGAGAATGAACAGCACTCACTCTCGGAGTGAAAGCAAACCAGCTGTAGTTCAGCAGGCGCGGAGTATTGGGTGTCCGAGGCTTCTCTTTGGTGGTGACCTTGCGGGGAAAAGCCTGTGTAACGTGTCTTCCTCTACAGTCATGCTCATTAGAGTGGACCAGTCCTTTTTTTTTTTTTTTGTTTTAAATGTTTTTATTTATTTCTAGGAGAGATAGAGAGAGACAGCGTGAGCAGGGGAGGGTCAGAGAGAGAGAGAGAGGGAGACACAGAACGCAAAGCAGCTCCAGGCTCTGAGCTGGCAGTCAGCACAGAGCCCGATGCGGGGCTCGAACCCACGAACCGTGAGATCATGGCCTGAGCCATGAAGTCGGACGCTCAACCGACTAAGCCCCCGAGGCGCCCCTGTGTATTGTATATATTTTCTAAGGAGGTTGCTTTGGTTCTGACCCAAGCAGATCTGTGAACCTTTTGGTTATGATCCTGAGCATTGCTTTGTTTTCTAGAGAAACCGTGGCTCACACTTCGTACTTACTTTAATAAAAAGGTAGCAGCGTTACTAGTATCCGATGGAATTATTAGCTGCCGCATCACAGAACCAGAAAGACACCACTCTGTCAAGTGCGAGTCTCAAGATGATTCAAGTCCTTAAGCAACCAGAGTGGACAACTTTGCTTTTCAAGCGATAGCCGGGCCGCCTTGGGGTCAGTCAGTTAAGCGTCCGACTCTTGATCTCGGCTCAAGGTCGCGATCTCAGAGTTCGGGAGTTTGAGCCCCGCACCTGTCAGCGCAGAGCCTGCTTGGGAGTGTCCCTCCGACTCTCTGCCCCTCCTTGCATCACTCCCCGTCTCTCAAATAACAACAACAAGAAAGAGAAGCTGTAGTTTAGAGCAAAATGTATTAAGCTGTGTGGCTCTGCCTTCCATTCCTGTAGGCACAGCTGTTCCCAGGATTCACAGCACGCCTGGCCCGGAACGGGTGGGAGAGGAGCTGGACAGCTCTCGGGTGGCGTCACCCCCAGTAGTTTCACACCTGTCTTCCTTCCCAGACCCCGCTTCTGTCAGAGTAACGTGCCCATCTTCCCTGCAGTTAACAGTTTCATCTGTTAGAGATTTAAAATGCTTGCTGACTTCTAACCGCTTTCACACTTCCGAGCCCAAACTCCTACCACCGGAATCGGTCGTTAGTCCAGTTCTACTCGGTTTCTCTTCTGGCGCTGCCTCTTGGTCACCAGTACATCACCCTGTAGTGGGTGCGTATGAAGCCGAGGAGTGCGATCTTCAGCATGATTTTCAGAGAACAGATTTTCTTTAAAAACCCATTTCTCCTAGTGTGCATTAGATTAAGGTACTGTCTCCCTGCTGTTCTGACCTAACTCAGTCTCGTGATTTTGTTCTAGAAAGCGTGAAGTCAAGTACATTACTAGTACGTGATTGAGTATAGCTGAAAAAATTCCAATCCCAGCTGCCATTTAGCTAAAAACATTACACGCTAGTGTCCACCTTGAAGTCCTGAGAACTGAGATGCAGGGAAGACACAAAGAGCGGCCCTGTGGGGTTTTACTGAGGAAGCTGCAGGAAGCAGGTGTGGTGCTGTAGCGTCAACGCGGCGCTCTGCGGCGTCTGTACAGCCATGTGGTCAAATAGGTGACGTTCTGGAAACTTTTCATTAGAAAACCAGTCAGGAACTAAGCAGTTTTATGCACCTGTAGAGCATGAGCGACCTGGGGGAGTCTGTGGAAACAAGTCTTCACACGAGGCTCGGGGTGGCTAACAAACCTCGGCTGGCCTTGCCGGCGCTGGGAATGAGGGCGCAGGAACTGCCTTTTAAAACTTGATGGTTTTCAGGAACAGGGAGAAAAGTTCACAAGTAGTATCTTCTAGGCCCTGCGGTGTCCTGGTTTCCTTTTTTTCCCCCCCGTTGCTAGACCTTACGTTCTGATGGACTTCTCTCTTCCCAGAATAAAGGATAAGGGCAGAGACAGGGTGTGTGGCCACTGCGGAACAGACAGGTCACACCTCCTCCCTCGAACCTGCCCCCCTGGCGCGGGAAGTCCTTCTTCAGGGGCCGCACGTCCACGCCTCGTTTAGTGCTGGGGCAGCTTGAGTATCCCAGACACACGGACTTCTTTTTACGCCAGAAATTCACCAGGGCCAGTAGAAAATTTCAAGTTAGAAAAAAGACTTTTAATTTTCTTAAATAATTCTATATGCCATTCCACATTGTGGAAAACCTGAAGTATGCAGTGTGGAGACCACCTCGGGATTCCAGAACACTGGCTAATACATCTGTATTTTAGCATCTGTCAGAGCCCCCAGGTCCCGTCGTCCAGCCCGTGACAGACGCCCGGCCTGACGCTGCAAGAGGGTGGCGGCCGGCACTTCCCATCTGGAGGCGATCGCTGTGGCTCCGCCCGGCGCTCTGCCGCGTCACTGCAGCTGCACTCTGTACGCACCGATGAGCAGCTTCACCTGAGCAGAGGAGACGGGCACACGGATCAGGCCACAGCCCTGCCGGGATGCGGGAACACACACACTCACACACACACACTCACACTCACTCACACGGCCCAGATTTCTCTTATTTAACGTTCTCAGGGTATTCGATTATCACTTTTAATGAATCCAAGTGCTTAGAATCTTTTCTGAATCAAAATTCACTTATTTACTGAAAGCTTTCCATCACTGTACAAATCTTTCTTTCTGGTCATGTCTGCCTACACCCCAAAAAGCATAAATCTCAGGAAAATAAACCTATGAAGAAACAAAAAAAAAAAAGATAAATCCAAGTGCTTTTCATTAGGTTTTGAAGCTATTATAGTAAATAACTACTATTTATTACATAGACTTTTTTGGCCCGTCTTCGTTTTACAAGGAAGTGTTTAGTGACCAGCCGGTGGAGGCAGACATATGGCCACTAAGTAAGAGCCTGGACTCCAACTCCGGCTGCTCAGTGCCGGAGAGATGCGCTCCTCTCCGCTTCACACACACCTCTGCCCAGCGCACCGTAGGTTCTTTCTTTTTCTTTCTTTAAGTGGGCTTCACACCCACCGTGGAGCCCGGTGTGGGGCATGTGAACTGGCGACGCCGAGAGCAAGAGTTGGACGCTCAGGGGCGCCGGGGTAGCCTGGTGGGTTGCGCAGCCTGCTTCGGCCAGGCCTCCCCGACCCGCGCCACGGACTTGCTGCCCTCCGCTCGGAGCCTGCTTTGGGTCCCCGGTCCTCCTGCCCTTCCCCTGCTTGCGTCTCTCTCTCTCTCTCTCTCTCAGAAATGAACAAACATCAAAAAAAAAAAAAAAAATTGGCTGCTTCACCGACTGAGCCACCCAGGCACCCCTGACACCCTGCAGATTCTGGAAGGTGACCGCGTCCCCAGGACAGGCCCCCTGGACACACAGCATTCCCGGAACGTTTCTCTGGTGAGGAGAGAGTCGTCGGAGCAGCAGCAGGGCTGCCCTGGGCGTGAACGTGAGGGAAGGATCTTCACCTTGGCAGAAGGCGCCTCGGTCAGCCTGATGAAGAGTTTATTGAGGCCCGCGGCAGGGCTGAACGAGTAAACAAAATGACTGTCCTAGGGAGAAACACAGCAGTCAGTGTCTGCATCTCGGTGTCGCTGTAGCTTCAGACCCTCAGTGACATAAAGGAGAAGACACATTTTGTACCCTAACTTACAAATGACAAAAAAGCTTGTAAGATTTAGCTGCAAAAACAATACTCCGATAAATCTTTAGGATTCGCATGTATCCAGCCATATAGAGCCTGAGTATTAAAAATCTTCATAACCAGTTGATTTCGTTTAATTCAGCCTAAGGAAAGAATTCTACATGTGGAAAAGGAAACATACACAAAGATTCTTCAAGATCATTTTTTATGTTAAAAATGTATACAGTCACTAACATTATAAAGCAAAATTACAGTATAATGGTAGCCTATAACCATGTTATACTAGTGGTTGTGTTTCTGGGTATCTGAAGAACAGAATGGGTTTACTTTTAAGATTTCCAAACTCTTCTTCAACTGAATGTTTGTAATTGTAACCGTGGGAAAAGGCAAAATATTTAAAATCAGACAGTATGTTCCTTATACCTTAAGAATTTATATTCAGAATTTCAAAGACAACATGGTAACTGTAACTTAAGGCATATATATCAAACATGTAGAAATCCAGACTTCAATCACCAAATGTAGGATAATTTTACTTTAAGATTATGGGTTACTGCCTCATTTCCAAGTGGTTTGCTCAATTAAAATTAACATATTTTGTTAAAAAGCAATTTAAAATCATCTGTGCTTCTGAATCAGAAGAATGTACTTTTCAGTAATGAACTACAGAAAATCTTACCAGAAAAACTGGAAGTTGAAATTTATCATTTAAAACTACGGCTTGTACACTACACGGTCCACAGAGCCGAGCAATAACTTCTTTGCCCAAAAAGTTTGCATGGAAAATAAACAGCAGGACGCCGGAGCCTGAGTACGGGAGAGGTAAACACAGTTTCAGTACCAACCCTAACACGGCCACCTCTCAGCCCAGAGGCTGAACCGTCCCCGGAATGAGCCTGGGTGGAGCGACACACCACCCAGTGCCCGTTCACACCGAATAGTCTCAGTCCACGATTTTCAAAACTTGGCATTAAAATTTTTTTTAAGTTTACAGAGTGAGCAGGGGAGGGGCAGAGAGAAAGAATTCCAAAGGCTCTGCGCCCAACTCGGGACTCCAACCCCTGGGCCGTGAGATCGTGACTGACCCGAAACCAAGAGTCAGATGCTCAACTGACTAAGCAGCCAGGTGTCTCCCCCGCCTTGCGCCCCCCTCCACCCCCCCACCCCCCCGGGCACTTTTCAAACCAGAGACCCTTTTATTTTCTGTCTGATCTCTAAGAGCTCATGAATCAAATTTTTAGAAATCTGCTTTTCTACATAACAGTTTTTGGTTTTAAAAAAACAGTGGTATTTAAAATTTGCTGCTGAATACATATTCATGTCCGTGGAATGCAAATGCCCAGGACGCAAACTTCTGTGGTGGCTGTGTCTTTGGGTGTGGGTTTGAATGTCCATTTTCCTCCACAGAGTATTTTGCCTTTTCCAAATTTTCGGATTAATGCCAAAACTTATTTTGGGGAGGGAAGCATGAGGTTTGACGCTTTCACTGAATATCCCGAAAGTACTGCATGATTCATTTCTTTGAACGTAAGTCCTACGTTTCAGTGTAACAGAAAATCGGTAAACGGACTCCGTGACCCGTCTGGTAAGCCACTTGCAGGACGGAAAACCAGTGATCTGGGGCGGCTACGAACACACCGTTCGTCCTGATCCCCGGCAAAGGAGACACACCGGTTCTGCTCTCTGGCTTCCAAGTGCAACCCCCACTGCCCTGAGTGCGGAGGTTCAAAAGAAGCAAAGTCCTGCAGTGTCGGGGCTGCTTCTCCTCTGTCCCCGGCCCCCCGGCCCCACTGTCAGACTGGAGTCCTTGTTACCGTCTGCACGGAGGACGGGGCGACGGGAACTTCAAAATGGCCCAACTGGGGACGAGTGTCTACAGGAAAAATCCTACTTGAAAATCTTTCACTCGGGTGCTGTTTATTACAGCCAGAAAGAGTTAGATCTAAGAGGGGTGTTCATTAGCTCTGCTCTGACAAACACTTGAATTTCACGGATCACAAATGACACAAAACCAGCAGTTGTTTTGTGGTATCAATATAAACATCTTCTCCAGCCAAACTAGGTGTTAAAGCACAATCACCGTCTCCTCAAGACACCCAGGTCAGTGTCCTCAGAGCTGAGTGTGTTCAGAAGCTGCCTGCGGCCCCGCCGAGGTGCTGGCCGAGAGCCTGCAGCCCTAACAGGCCCCAGCGCAGGCGACACCAGCACACTGAGGGTCTCGTAACTGAGGACGACAAGGCATCTTTGGGAAGGTTCTGGAAGTAGAATTTCTGGAGGCTGCGACACTGTGCGCATGCAGAACAGTCCCTCATCCCTAAGGCAGTCCGGGGCCTGAAGCCCTGGAGTCGTATGAGCTGGGGGACCCACTCCTGCACCCCAGCCCCCAGCCCCGTGCCTGCCACCCAGCAGCGCGAACTCACTAGCTGGACAGTCGAAACCACCAATGACTCTTGAGTATCCAGGTTACTAAACTCCGGTGTCATGAATGGCTCTTAAACCTTCATGGCAGGAGATTTTCATGGCTATATTTTAAATTTCCACTAAGGAATACATAGGACTTATTTAAAAAATTTTTAATAAGACTCAATGTAAAAACGAGTGTAACTAGGGGCGCCTGGGTGGTTCAGTTGGTTAAGTGTCCGACTTGACTTTGGCTCAGGTGATCTCCCAGTTCGTGGGTTCCAGGCCCCACTGGACTGCGTTGCCAGAGGGGAGCCTGCTTGGGATTCCCTCCCCGCCCCCTCCCCTGCTTGTGTGCACACGCACACTCTCAAAATAAGCAGCCATTAAAAAAAAAAAAAAGTAAGTGCAATTATTAAGACCCAACTTCCATACTTTTCTTTTTTTTCCTGTAAAAAATGGTGGTTTTACTGAAGTACAGGGATAGGACCAGTGGGCAGAAAGAGCTGCCCCAACTTCCGTCCTTTCAAACAAGTGCTAAGCCAGTGCTCTGTGGGTCCTTCAGTCACCTAGGATGGGGGGTATCAGCCGGGTCTCTTCCTGCCCCCATGGCTCTGTGTCAGCTGCTTCACGTAATTCCTGTCCACACTGGGACTCTGCGAAAGTTATGTTCACAGAAAGAGGTGTCTTTAAAAAGCAGTTAAAGTGTCACTTTTCAAACAGAGAATACACAGGCTTACCTTCTGGTATGTTCTGTGGAGGTTTGTAATTGAAATCCGTTGAAAAATCTGGCCCCTCGCAGAGACGATGACATGCTATTGGGAAAATTGGTTCTAGGAGAGCAAGACGGGCTTCAAAGTAATCCCTTATCGTTTCTTCTGCTACTCTCGAAAGTCTGGTAAAAAAAAGAGGAGAGTTGTTCATATTCATGCCGAAAAGAACCATGAGTCATTACCGTTATCAAACTGTTGAGTACAAGTGAGTACTGGCCTTCCCGAATCAGCTTTCACACCAACAAAAAGAACTTCGGACTCCTCCTTCCCATCCCTGCACTTTTATCACTTGGCATCTGACACACTGTGTACCTGACTTACTGTCTATGTCGTCACAGGGAAACTTAGGCTCTAAAAGAGCAATCTTTCCCCCTCACTGCCGTCTCCATCTTCCCAGTCTTTGGAATAGTTCCTGGTATACAGACAGCACTCGGTACTTGTTTGTCTAATGAGAATTCTATTAACAAATCTGAAAACTGCCACACACACTTTTTATAGTACTTAGTCTAGAAAGCAGTCAAATGAAATGAGTGCCAATTCAGAAAATATTTTTAAACCATTTTGTTCGGAAGGTAAAGACGCCACTTGGTTTGCCCAGGACATTCGTGAAAGTTACTGGTTGGGTAAGGCTTTCAGCAGAGGCCGCCAACATCGGCAGACTCACCACACACACTGCCTTTTTTTTTGGTCCGTTTTTGTCTTTCATCTGAAATTTACTTTCTGCTTAGAATAGTGATCCTAAGAAAGAAGGAAATCTGGCCACGTGTAGCAACATGGATGGACCTAGAGGGCGTTATGCTGAGCGAAATAAGTCAGGCAGAGAAGGACAAATACCGTATGTTTGCATGTATAGGAGGATTAGGAGGGACTTAACGGAGGACCGGGGTGGGGGGGCGGGGAGAAGAAGGGGGGAAATAGTGGGGGAGAGGGAGGGAAGCAAACCATGAGAGACTCTTGAATGCTGAGAACAAACTGAGGACTGATGGGTGTGGGGGGGAAGGGGGAGATGGGCCTGGAGGAGGGCACTCGTGGGGATGAGCACTGGGTGTTATATGGAAACCAACTTGACAATAAACTATTTGTAAAAAAAAAAAAAAAAAAAAAAGACTAGTGATCCTGGAATCGGAGTCACCATTGTGCAGGCAGGAAGATCCAAGTCACACCCTAAGTGTGGTGGAGGAGAAAGGGGAAGAGTGGCTATTCCTACCCAAGGCGACTTCCTGTTTTATGAACAATAAACACCTTACTTGTGTTACCTACTGTTTGTGAAGTTTCTGTTATGTGTTGCCAAAATAATTCTTAAGTGAAAAAGCTACTAAATTACTTGTAAGAACTTTTCAATTAAAATAAAATGACTTATGGGGCACCTGGGTGGCTCGGTCGGTTGAGCGTCCGACTTCGGCTCAGGTCATAATCTCACGGTTCATGGGTTCGAGCCCCGCATCGGGCTCTGTGCTGACAGCTCAGAGCCTAAAGCCCGCTTCAGATTCTGTGCCTCCCTCTCTCTCTCTCTGATCCTCCCCTGCTCATGCTCTCTCTCTCTCTCAAAAATAAAAAAAAAAAAAAAAAAAAAAAAAAAGATGATGGGCTGTCAGGGGTCGGGGGTAGGAAGGGGCCAGCAGAGAACAGAGGCAGGGGTACTCTGAACGACACTAATGGTGGGTGCATGTCATCTGGGAAAACCCCACAATGCACAACACCAGGCGACCCCCAAGGTAAACCACGGAGTCTGGATGGTAACTGCACACGGGCTCACTGCGTTTGGTGAATGCGCCGCTCTGGCCGCAGAGGTTCCCGGGGAGGCGGTGCAAGTGTGGGAACAGAGCGTGAGGAATCTGTGCTTTCGGCTCAACTTCACTGTGAACTTAAAACTGCTCTAAAAATTATGTTTTAAAAAAAAAGGAACTACAGCTTAAACAGTTTTAAGAAAATGTCTATAAGCCAAATTACAAGCAGAATTAAGGTTTGAAGGAGACGGTCCTAGACAAGACTGTGCTAAGTCGAAGTCTGAGGACCTCAAGAACGTGCAGGAACACAACTCCTTTGCCGCTGACTGAACTCATGAGCTGCTGTCAGGACTTCTGCCGGACAGTCTTCCTCTGAGCAGGTGCACACGTCTCGTGACCATGTGTCCACGCGGACTCTGACCCAGCCAGGGCACGTCGCTCACACTTACGTCTCTAAATGATTCTTCAGCAAGTCGTACACCAACACGTTGTTACACTGCTTGGCAAAATGCAGGGCGCTATTTTGGTGCTTTGACAAAATATTGCAGTCAGCTCCACATTCAATTACAAGTCGTACGATATCAGAATTTCCTCTCTTACAGGCCTGCGACGGAAGAAAGGAGCAGCGATCACTTAACTGTAAAATAACTACCACCCAGTGTTTGTCCCGTTCTCCACACCTGAGCCCAGGTGTTCTTCAAGAAGGGGGGGGCACTGTCATCAGGTCTCGCCCACGGTTACCAACCGTTACATAAACGAAAAGTGGTTCGCTCCTGTTACTCTGTGAACAGTACTGACATCTGTGCTACATTCAGTCTCATCCCTGACTCCTGGGGAAACGGGCGGCTGTGGAAAAGACACTTCTGTCCCAAGACAACCAGCACCAGGCCCTTCTAAGCGCCGGTGCGCTCCACTCTTCAGACCAAGTCCTGTGCCCTAGAGGCAGATACCTGAGCACCCACACCAGTAAGATCCCCTTAGGAATCTCTAGGGAGATCTCTCAGCATCACAAAATAATTTCAAGATCTTCCTAGAAGCTGTTTGGAAGACTAAATAAGCATGGATATAAATTTGAATCCAGTGAACCTAAGATGGAGCTGGACACAGTTCAAAGACCATTTCGAGAGTACAAAGGCCTACACCCAGGCGCTCTCCTGTCTCTGTTACTTACCAGCTTTGTGACTTCAAGTAAATCTCTTAATTCTGAGTCTCACTGTTTCCATTGGTCAAAAGGGGATAACAGTACTTCTGCCCCACAACACTGAGGCTGAAATTAAAACAATATTCTGTAAAAGGAACAGGGCCAACCCAGTAAGCTTTCCTCTAAGAACAAGGTCATCTGGTATGCTACCGACTCCTCAGGACAGTATTTCCACAGAGCGGGTGTCTCAGTTGTGCAACCGCTAGGTCAAAGGGCACGCGTCTCGTGCCACATCCGACAAATGCCCTTCAAAAGCATGTGGCCCAGTGGTTCTCGCTGGGCAGTTCTGCCCCCAGGCGAATTCAGGCAACATCTGGAGACGTTTCTGGTTGTTGGAACTGTGGGCCGGGACTACGTCGTCTGGTGCAGAGGTCAGGGACGCTGTCACGCATCCGACAAACGATCTGGCCCGCCATCAAGTAGCAGGAAGGCTGAGAAGCCCAGCCGGAACCAATTATATGGCCAGCATGAGGGGGTGCTGCTCCACACCCTCACACCCTGGAAACGATCAATTTTACACGCTATTTCAGAGATGAAAAGTTTTTTATAATGTTTTAAAAAATTTCTGAAAATCTCTCGTTTATTCTAATTCTAAAATTCAATAAAACCAATTTAAGATACTAAATCTAAGTAAAGCTTAAATAATAGGTGCCAAAAAACCCCAATGCAAATAAAACCCAAAGCAAACCAAAAAAATAAAAAACCAAATTAAATACATTTACAGGCACTCTAATTTAGACAAGTTAATTCTGCTTAAGCAGAATTGCTCTTTGGGAGGAAGCAAGAAGCATCCCTCAACCTCTTCCCCTCTGGGCACTGCCTTCCTCCTTGTCGGACCAACTTCTAAGTGCCAGGTCCGCGGAAGGTCCGCCTCCCACCCCTGCAACCCCGCATCCTTCAAACCCAATACAAACCTCGCCGGGACCAAGGCGCCTCCACCCTCCGATAGTGCGAACTCCCAGGGGCAATTCCTCCATTTCTCCCAATTTCTCAGCCCATCGTTCCTTGGCATCTCTGCCCCACAGATGCTTCGGGCCAGCTCCTCCTTGAAATGCTCAGGCTGCCCCTCTCTCCTCATCTTCCTCCTCCTCCGGTCTTTCCTATGTAGCCGCCTTCGCTGACCCTCTTTCCCTTCCAAGTCTCAGTGCTGACCCAACTCTCAGCCTAGGGCTGTAATCTACACAATCAGTCTTGTCTACACTGATGAACCCAAATCTGAATATACCGCCCACACCTTGCTTCTGAGCCAAAAAGATCACAATGCGAAACATCTGAGCATTTCCACCTCGAATGCAACCGCACCCCCATTGTCCACTCTCTGTGTTCCCTAAATCAGGAAACAAGATTACCAAGCATCACCTTCAATTACCAAGTCCCATGAATTCTACCTCCTTAAAACACCGGTCAGTCTACCCACTTCTATCTCCACTGTCACTACCTGGGTACAGACTGTTATGTCACTTAATTTAAAAAATGTCCCCCTCATACGTCTGCTAACTGCTGGTCTTTCATCCAATTCCTTCCCCCGACTGACCTAGGGGAGACTGAGAACAATCACCTTTCTTCCTGATTACGTCTTTCTCCAGCTTAAACCCCTCCGTGGCCCCCGAACGCTCTCAGGATCAGGTCCTCCCGACTCCTCAGCCCGGAAGCACCCCGTGTCTGTGCTCCCTGCCCTGTGTGCACCTCCGCGTGCGCCACACCACTCCAGCGCCTGCTGCTCAGCAAGTATCGGGAGGTTTCTCAATAAGACAAAGTTTTACTTCATGCTTTGAGGTGCCGCCTCTGCTCTAAGCATATGGCAACAGAAACACACAAAGGCAACTTGAAATTCAGAAGCAGAGCTGCGGGCAAAACGAGCATTTCCACGAACCAAAAGCGAGCTGGAGGCACAGGCCGCGAGCCCGGCTCACGGCCCAAGTGTGGGAGGCGGCGGAGGCACGGCTGACCCTGGCCTCTGGAAGGCGCAGGCCCAGGGGGAAGGCGGGCCTGTCCCTGTGCTCCTGAGGCTGGCAAGGCGGCTGGAAGCAGGTGCCGCACAGAACCACCTGCGTGGGCGAGCAGCCTGCACGCAGCCGTGTCTAGGAAGGGGCGGCGAGACAGAGCCTCCCCCTGCGCACAGGTGTCAGGACCCGCTATGTCCTGACGGCACCTCAGGCCGGGAATCTACAATTGCCCCTGGAACACTCTAGACCGGGCTCGGCCCCGCTAGAGGCAAACAGGAGACTGCTGTAAACAGAGGCGGGTAATTAGAGGCAGAAATATGTGGGAAGCTTTAACAACTTTCCAATCGCAATGGCCAGCAAACCACAATCCCACGCACAACGAAGACACCTGAAGCTGAGGAGAGGGATCCACTCAGTGAAGCAACACCGGGAGCGCCTCATGCTCTGCCGGCCTCAGAGCATCTCCCTCCGGGCGCACGCGCGCAGCTCGTCCCCGCCGGGCCGCCCGTCACAGCCACCCTGTCTCACCTCTCTTTTCTAAAGTAATCTACGCCCAGTGTGGGGCTCAAACTGATGGCCCCGGAGATGGAGAGTCCTCTGCTCCAGTGACAGCCAGCCAGGCGCCCCCGCCCTGAGCCCACGCTGCCAGGCCCGGCGCCAACTTTCATGAGACCCCACAGCTCTCTGTGCTTCCTCCTATTACACTGCTGCTCACACTGGTGGTGAACGACTTCGCCGCCGGCCCGTTTCTCTCACACGTCTGTGCCGTGTGCCCGCGTCTCCGCCCCTGGCCGAGCGCCAGGCAGAGGCGTCAACAAGAACACTCGCGGACACCGAGGGGGCAGGTGACGCGCGGGAGGGACTCACCTTCATTAGGGCGGTCTCACCGTTACTCTGCTGGACATTGACGAAAGCTCCTGCTTCCAAAAGAATAGCCACTGTAGTTAGAAAGTTCTGAGAAGGAAAAACAGGCAAATTTAGTTCCAAAAATTCTTTAGAAGTAAGATACGTTTGATGATTTGAAATTTTTAGCCATCAGGAAAAATACTCGGATTCCACCCCAAGCAGGGCGGCGACCCCAAGTCCTGCGCAGGCCCCACAGCCGCACCCGCCGCCACTTCCATCTGGACCCGAACCAGTGGTTTCAACCCAAGAATCTCTGCAGATCAATCTTTTAATAGATAATACGTAGGAATATTTTAATTAAATTCTTAACCAAAAGGAACATTTAATTTCAACTGGAAAAGATTTTTTTTAATGTTTATTTTTGAGGGAGAGACAGCCTGAGTGGGGGAGGGGCAGAGAGAGGGAGACACAGAATCCAAAGTAGGCTCCAGGCTCGATGGGGTTGGATGTGGGGTTTGAACTCACAAACCCTGAGGTCATGACGTGAGCCGAAGCTGGACACTTAACTGACTGAGCCACCCAGGCGCCCTTCAAATGGAAAAGATTTTTAAAAGATCCGAGATTGAAACCCATATTATTACATTAATCAGACGCCCTTTACTCATGACCTTGAGGTCAAGGCGCGCATGCTCTTCTGACTGAACCAGCCAGGCGCCCCCCCACCCCAAGGTCCTTTTTCAATATAAATCGCTTCCCACTATATGAAGCACATTTTAAAAATTCAATTACAAAGTACAGCTATTAATTAAAAAAAAAACCTATTCACAACAAGCCCAAGGTGAACTGAAATATGAGATTCTAAAGCCATGTAACTCTGAGGGCTGCACTTCGGGACAGGACACAGACTCTGTCCCATCCCACAGGCGGGGGCTCCTGCGGGCGGGGACGCGGGGGCCAGGGACTCACTGACCTTCTCTGCGGCATGGATGAGGGCGGTAGTCCCGTTCTTCTGTCTGCCGTTCACCTTAGCGCCTCTCCTGAGGAGGAGCCTCAGCAGGTCATCTTGTCCCCCCGCGGCGGCCAGCATCACCAGCGTCATCCCGCTTGGGTCCTTCATTGGTTTTGTTGAGGAAAAAACATGTCAGTGTCTATCGGAAGAATTTCAGAACTAGGTCTTTACACCTAGGATGTCTCAGTGTGAAATCGCTGAACTATACTGATTTAAGCATCTACTTAAGACTTTCACTAAGATATCCTTATTTTTATTTTTTAAGGTTTATTTTTTTCAGTAATTAATCTCTATGCTCAATGTGGGGCTTGAACTCCTGACACTGAGATTAAGAGTTGCACTCTCTTCTGAGTGAGCCAGCCAGGCAGGCGCCCCTCACTAAAATATACTTATAATAAACAATCAGAAACAATTCGCCTTTACAATTGTTTTTAAAATTTTTTAATGTTGGAGCGCCTGGGTGGCTCAGTTGGTTAAGCGTCCGACTTCGGCTCAGGTCATGATCTCGTGGTTTGTGGGTTCGAGCCCCGTGTCGGGCTCTGTGCTGACAGCTCAGAGCCTGGAGCCTGCTTCAGATTCTGTATCTCCCTCTCTCTCTGACCCTCCCCTGCTCATGCTGTCTCTCTCTCTCTCTCATCTCAAAAATAAATAAAACATACTAAAAAAACTTTTTTAAATATTTTATTTACTTTTGAGAGAGACAGAGAGAGTGTGAGCAGGGGAGGGTCAGAGACCGAGGGAGACTCAGAATTGGAAGCAGGCTGCAGGCTCTGAGCTGTCAGCACAGAGCCCGACGTGGGGCTCGAACCCACAAACCACGAGATCATGACCTGAGCCGAAGTCGGACGCTTAGCCAACTGAATCTTCCACATGCCCTTAAAATACTTTTTACAAAGAGATAAAATGACATAAAGTTGACAAAAAATAAAAAAATATGTCCAATCATTTGAAACACACACATGGGAAAACCAAGCCATTTACCAAAGGCCATTTGATAGAACCAAGTTCTACTAGGATGAATTAATTTGGCTACAATCCAAAAGTTTAGCCAAACTCTCCTGCATAAGCAATCTGAATACAAATGTAAAAAAAAATGAACTGAAATAAAACAGTGCACTTCCTCTCATCTGTAAATTACCTTTACAGATAGTAAAGATTTTGTAGTAAATGACTACAAAACATGTTAAAGGGGAAAGAACCTTTTTTCTTTTTCTTTTTTTTTTAATGTTTATTTATTTCTGAGAGAGAGAGACAGCGTGAGCAGGGGAGGGTCAGAGAGAGAGGGAGTCACAGACTGAAACAGGTTCCAGGCTCTGAGCTGGCAGTCAGCACAGAGCCCGATGCGGGGCTCGAACCCACGAACCGTGAGATCATGACCTAAGCGAAAGTCGGATGCTCAACCGACTAAGCTACCCAGGCGCCCCGAAAGAACCTTTTTTCTAACATAAGAAAGTTCCCTGTAGTTGCTGAGCTTTATTAATAAAGACCAAGCTATGTAAGAAAGTAGAAAAAAAAAGCATCAGATAAAACCCAACATCCATCCCTGATAAGAACTTAAGGAGATAAACAAAAGCAAGTCCAGGGAGATAAGGGCTACTGTCGCCTGGAAACCAGCAGCACAACAGACAGAACTTCACACAGAGCCCAACTCAGAGGAGACGCAACAGGATTGCCTCCAGCACCTATTCCTCAAAATGTCCCCAAATTTACAAGAACAGAAAAAGAAACATTACCGGGAACAAAGGAGACAAAACAGTTACTTTTCAGCAAATGATCATATTCTCTACACAGAGAATAATTTAAAAATTATTAAAGAGAATTTCAAAGTGACCGGAGACAAACCCCCCCCCATACACACAGATATCAAAACCTTCAGCAAACACCTGTAATAACCTGTTAGAAGACAAAAATGTGTGTGTGTGTGTGTGTGTGTGTGTGTGAGAGAGAGAGAGAGAGAGAGATCCTAATGATCATACTAAGATAATTTAAAAATTACCAAATATGTAGGAAAGCATCGAAAAAGAATGTGCAAGAACGAAATGAAGGAGAAAACTCACAAAACTGCTTTAGGAATAAATGAAGAGCCGAATGAATGTAGTCATCAGATTCTTATTTGGAGGACTCTGATGTAAAAATGTCAATTCTCAGCCAGTTAATCTATAGAGTTCATACAATTAAAAATGTTAATGTTTATTCATTTTGAGAGAGAACGTACACACAACACAGCCAAGGGGGGGCACAGGGAAGGAGACACAGAATCCCAAGCAGGCTCCGCACCATCAGAGCAGAGCCCAATAAGGGACTCAACCTCACACACCATGAGATCACGACCTGAGCCGAGTTCAAGAGTTGGGCGCCTAACTGACTGCACCACCCAGGTGCCCCAGATTTCATGCAATTTTAATCAAAATCCTGATAACTTTTTTGAACTATAATCTCTAAAGAATAAACCTAAAAATCCACCATTAAAGCAAGAAAACTAAAGAAAATATAAAAAGACACCAAAAAGCCATAAAGAACTGACAGATGTGACTACCTAAAAATAAAAATCCTCTAAGCTTAAAAGACTCAGACACAGAGTCATTTTATGCCCCTCAAGCAGCAGAGGTTCAACCAAAAACAAAACCAGACAGGTCACAGGTGAACCGAATGGTCAGTCTAGGGGCTGGAATCACAAGGCGTATAATTTTCTACATTATAACATCTACTGTGCTTCAATTTATAAAGTGAACATTACTTTTCTAACTTATTTAATTTTAGAAAGAGAGAGCATGAGCTAGGGAGAGGGAATGGGGGCAGGGAGAGAAAATCTCTTTATTTTGAGAGAGAGACAGAGACAGAGAGTGAGCACGAACAGTAGAGGAAGACAATCTTAAGCAAATTCCATGCCCAGTGCAGAGCCTGACTCGGGGCTCCAGCTCATGACCCGAGCCAAACATCAAGAGTCAGGTGCTCGACCAAGTCATGCAGGTGGCCCTACTTTCATAATTAAGAAAAAAAATTTTTTAGTGTTTATTCTATTTTTGAGAGAAAGAGAAAAAGACCGAATGCAAGTTGGGGAGGGGCAGAGAAAGAGACACATTCTCCTAAGCAGTGTCCTAGGAGAAAGAAGTTTTCCTTACCTCTTCTACAGAAGTCATTTTATTTCTTTATTTTTTAAATGTTTATTTGAGAGACAGAGTGCAAGCAGGGGAAGGGGAGGGAGGCACAGAATCTGAAGCAGGCTCCAGGCTCTGAGTTGTCAGTACAGCTGAAAGTGGGGCTTGAACTCATGAACCCCAAGATCACAATCTGAGCTGAAGTTGGCGCTTAACCGACTAAGCCACCCAGGCCCCCTTATTTCTATAATTTTTAAAACATGAAAAGTAAAACTGAATTATGTGAAAAGAGCTACCTTCCATCTTTATTTCATGAGATTTTATTAAGACATATTACCTCCTGGTCCAGGTTATAGTCTTCATTTGAATTAAGTGCAACTTTCACAGCAATATAGTCCCCATTTTTCACAGCATCCCTCAATAAATCTACAATGGAAGAATTAAGATAAATTAGGCTTCCCATATCTAGATTCATGAAAAGGATCTCCAAAGTTCCCCAACTACTCACTACTCGGGATTGCATCTGCTGTAGTAAAATTCTCATCTTCCCCATCAAGATGCTTCTGAAAATCTTCCAGTTTCATCCATTCCAAGTGCAAGTCCATGCCCAAACTCACAGTCTGTGGTCTGCCGTCTGCAGCACAGAAGAAAGAGCCCTATCAATACACAGCTTTTCTGTAACAATGCTGGGTTGTTTTTTTTTTTTTTTAATGTTTATTTATTTCTGAGAGAGACAGAGAGACAGCGTGAGCAGGGGAGGGGCAGAGAGAGAGGGAAACACAGAACAGGAAGCAGGCTCCAGGCTCTGAGCTGTCAGCACAGAGCCCGACGCGGGGCTCAAACCTATGAACCGTGAGATCATGAACTGAGCCAAAGTCAGACGCTTAACCAACTGAGCCCCCCAGGTGCCCCAAAAAACAACTGTGCTTTTTTAAAAAGCATAAATATCTTATGGTCAGAGTTAAAAGTATTTTTACCTAAAACCAATTCCTCAATTATACAAATGTTAGGCAGTTAGCCTTGCCATAGAAATGAAGTTTGAAAGACGTGCAAATAAATGAAGGAAATTCTTCCAAAGCTCTCAATTCAAACCAACACTTCTCTTTGCATCTCCAAGAACATTTCACTGTAGCAACAGCACAATCTTAGGAGCCGCACATCCTGGATTTCCTACAACCCAGCTCCACAGGTCAGCAGGAGGGCTTTGAGTAAGTCACACCAACTTGCCTTACCTCACTGAGTAACGAGCAATAGTCAAAGAAGCTAACGTTCAGCAAGGAGCGTTAGCACATTTAGTCCGTAGACAGTAGCCTGTAAGGGGATACATGTCACAGGGGGCGGTGAACAGGTGCTGTGATTTGTGCCCTCATCAGTAAGCCAAAGTCGTGTCTGTGCGGATACATCGGAGCCACGGCCGGACCTCCTCACCCTCCAGCGCAGCACCAAGGTACCATGGGAAGATCTGGGAAGCCAGTCAGGTGAGGGCTTATGTCAACTGAGATAATGCCACCTAACTTACAGGACTCTTACAAAGTAACAAGAAAAGGTTCTATACAGCTCAGAGTTTGGTCTCTAACGTAGCAAACTGGCTCAAAGCTCTATGTTCATTCCTATGAAGTACTGGATTTGATCCAGCATCTGGTAGTTTAAACCTTTCCTCTTTATTTTTAATAAATTTCATTAACTTTAAAATTGCATTTTCAATAACCCTAAAGAATGTGAACACAGCACTACCTTGAGCACAGAACCACGCCAGGACCTAAACACGCCCACCTGGTGCCACCCCCACCACAGCGACGTCATTCCCTTCTTTTTAAAATGGTTTTGCCATAAATTCTTATATCCTAAAAAGTCTACAGTTCTGTTTCTTAGCTTTATAAAAACTGGTACCTAATTTTGTGTGTCAAGTTGACTAGGCTAAGGAATGCCCAGAGAGCTGGTAAAACATTATTTCTGGGTGTGTCTCTGAGGGCCTTTCCCAGGGGGTTAGCATCTGAATCGCCAGCCTGAGTTAAAGATCCGCCCTGGTCAGGGTGGGCAGGCATCACCTAACCCTCTGCATGGCACAGGAAGGGAGTGGTCTCTTCTTGGCCTGGAACCTCCATCTTCTGCTGCCCCAAGACATCGGGGGTCCTGGCTCTTTGGACTCCAGGGCGTACACATCGGCTCTGTGGTTCTCAGGCCTTTGGACTCAGAAACTGTATCAGCTCCCCTGGGCCTACAGTTGCAAATGGCAGGCTGTGGGACTATTCTAAACTTCCATATATATGAATTTGGTTTTCATGTGTGGTTCCCTCCACATGGACAACCAATTTTTCTACACCATCTATGAAAGCTTATCCTTCCCCACAGGTGTGTGCTGCCACTGGTCATCTCTGCAGTTTCCACATCTGCAAGGGTCCAAATCTGAGGGCTCTCGAGCTCTGCTGATGAACTCATCTACCTTTCCTGTGCCACGTAAATACCGTGGCTAGTACCGCAGTTTTATACGGTAGGTTCTGGCTTCGGTGCATCTTCCCCGTGAGTCCTGGCGCTGGTGTTTACAGACCCTACAGACCAGTGAGAAACCACACTGGGGATCTGGAACCACAGTGAAACTACAGACCAACTCGAAGAAAATGACAAATTGAGAAAACTGTGCTTTCTGCTAATAAAATGGTAAAAATCTAAACAAATTTTTAAAAAGTTTCTATAATTTCCTCCATACAAGTCTTATAGACCTACAAGGTCTATAAGGACTATAAGGTCTAAGGTCTAAGACCTTATAGTCCTTATAGACCTACAATACCCTTAGCAACCTTTTCAATAGGGTTACTACTGCAAATTAACTTGTTTAAGTTAATTAAGCACTGCCTGTGCTCAAGTGTCGTCGGGACAATGTCATGTTAAGTACCAAACGTACAGCGTCGTAAGTAGTTCTGCAACCAAGCTGTGCAGTGCTCACCTCGCAGGGCGCTGCCGTCTGTCACCTGCACTCCCGTGACTCACTCCTTCCGGAACTTGAAGGCTGTACCCCCAATCCTCTCCCCTCTGGCAACCGTCAGTTTGTTCTCTGTATTTACGGATCCATTTCTGCTTTCTGTTTATTCGTTTTGTTTTTTAGAATCCACATATAAGTGATATCATTGGGGTATTTGTCTCTTCCTTATTTCACTTCACACTACACTCTCTAGGTCCATCTGCGCTATTGCAAACCCCATTCTTCTTTCTGGCTGAGTAACATTCCACTGCATGTGCTTATGTGCGTACGTGTACACGCATGGACACAAAAAGACCACCTCTTCATCACTTATCTATTCACGGACACTTGGATTGCTTCCTTACCTTGGTGATTATGAGTAGTGTTGCAATAAACATAGGGGTGTATATATCTTTTCGAATTAGTGTTTTCCTTTTCTTTGGGTAAATACCCAGCAGTGGAATAAATGACTCATATGGTATCTCTATTTTTAATTTTTTGGGGAACCACCATAGCGTTTTCAACAGAGGCTGTACCAATTTACATTACCACCAACAGTGCACAAGGGTTCCTTTTTCCCCACATCCTTGCCAATACTTATTTACTGACTGAAAATTAAATTTTTAAGGGGTGCCTGGGTGGCTCAGTTGGTTTTGGCTCAGGTCATGATCTCACAGTTGTGGGTTTGAGCACTGAACATGGAGCCTGTTTGGGATTCTCTCTGTCTCCTCTCTCTGCCACTCCCCTGCTTGCACTCTCTCTCTCTCAAAAATAAACTAAAAAACAGAAAATTAACTTTTTAAGATTACATTCACTATTTATAGAGAAATACACGCAGAAATGTACACTGCATAGAAATATATTGGGGCACCTGGGTGGCTCAGTCGGTTGAGCATCCAACTTCAGCGCAGGTCATAATCTCACGCTTTGTGGGCTCAAGGCCCCACGTTGGGCTCTGTGCTGACAGCTCAGAGCCTGGAGCCTGCTTTGGATTCTGTGTCTCCTTCTCTCCCTGCCCCTCCCCTGCTCATGCTGTCTTTGTCTCTCAAAAATAAATAAATGTAAAAAAAATTATTTTTAGAAATATATACAGATCTATAGGTAATTTTTTATATTGGCCTTATATCCAGTCACCTGCTAAACATTTAACATTTCTAAAAATTTGTGGATTCTTTTGAATTTTCTACATATATGACAATATCTGATAATGAACAGCTTTTTTGGGGGGATGGGGACGGGGAGGCTTCCTTCCCAATGCTTCTATCTTTCGTTTTTCACTCTCTTACTGTACTGGGTAGACCTTAGAACAGTGTGGAATAAAAGCGGTGACAGATGTTTGCCAAAGGTTTAGTATTCTTTACTGAGAAAGCTCCCTTTTTATTTACTTAATTTTTAATTTACAACCAAGTTAGTTAGCAGATAGTGCATAATGACTTCAGGATTCCAGTTGACTCATCGCCTACGTTTAACACCCAGTGCTCGTCCCAACAAGTGTCTTCATTAATGCTCATCACCCATCTCGCCCTGGCCTGCGAGATGAGCCCCTCCAGCAACACTCAGTTATTCTCTGTATTTAAGAGTTGCTTATCTTTTGTCTCCCTCCTTGTTTTTATGTTTTTGCTTCCCTTCCTTTATGTTCATCTGTTTTGTATCTTAAATTCTTCATGAGTGAAATTATGTGGTATTTGTCCTATTCTGACTGACTTATTTTGCCTAGCATAATACCCTCTAGTTCCATCCATGTTGATTCAGATGGCAAGATTTCATTGCTTTGACTGCCGATATTCCATTGTATGTATGCGTGTGTATATCTATATATACAAGTATTCACACACATACACATATATATGTATACATACACACACACACGTAAATATATACACATCTTCATCCATTCATCTGTTGACGGACATTTGGTCTCTTTCCACACTTTGGCTATTGTCGATAGCGCTGCTATAAACACTGGGGTGCATGTGTTCCTTTGAAACAGCACACCTGTATCCCTTGGATATATTCCTAGTAGTTCAATTACTGGGTTGTACGGTAGTTCTATTTTTAGCTTTTTGAGGAGCCTCGTACTGTTTTCCAGAGTGGCTGCACCAGTCTGCATTCCCACCAGCAGTGCAGAAGAGATGCTCTTTCTCCGCATCCTCACTAGCATCTGTTGTTGCCTGACATGTTGATGTTAGCCATTCTGACAGGTGTGAGGTGGTATCTCCTTGTGGCTTTGATTTGTATTTCCCCAATGCTGAGTGCCACCGAGCATCTTTTCATGTGTCTGTTAGCCACCTGGGTGTCTTCTTTGGAAAAGTATCTATTCGTGCCTTTTGGACATTTCTTCACTGGATTATTTGTTTTTTGGGTGTTATTTTGATAAGTTCTTTATAAATGTTAGACACTAACCCTTATCTGATAGGCCACTTGCAAGTATCTTCTCCCATTCCATGGGATGCCTTTTAGTTTTGCTGATTGTTTCCTTTGTTGTGCAGAAGCTTGTTATCTGGATGCAGTCTCAAGAGTTCATTTTTGCTTTTGTTTCCCTTGCCTCTGGAGACGTGCTGAGTAAGAAGTTGTTGTGGCCGAGGTCTAAGAGGGCTCTGCCTGCTTTCTCCTCTAGGATTTTCATGGCTTCTCATCTTAACATTTAGGTCTTTCATCCATTTTGAGTTTATTTTTGTGTATGGTCTAAGAAAGTGTCCAGGTTCATTTTTCTGCATGTCGCTGTCCAGTTTTCCCAACACCATTTGCTGAAGAGATGTCTTTATTTCCCCGGATATTCTTTCCTGCTTTGTCAAAGATGAGTTGGCCATTTGTTTGTGGGTCTAATTCTGAGTTCTCTATTCTGTTCCACTGATCTCGGAGTGTCTGTTTTTGTGCGAGTACCACACTGTCTTGATGATTAGAGCTTTGTAATACACCTTGATGTCCAGGATTGTGATGCCTCTAGCTTTGGTTTGCTTTTTCAGGATTGTCTTGACTATTTGGGGTTTCTGGTTGCACAAAAATTTTAGGTTTGTTCTAGCTCGTGAAGAATGCTGGTGTTATTTTGATAGGGATTGCACTGAAGATTGCTTTGGGTAGTATCTACATTTTAACAATATTTGTTCTTCCAATCCAAGAGCACGGAGTATTTTTCCATTTTTTGTCTTCTTCAATTTCTTTCATAAGCTTTCTATATTTTTCAGTGTATATAGGTTTTCCACCTCTTTGGTTAGGTTTATTCCTAGGTATTTTATGGCTTTTGGTGCAATTATAAATGGGATCGATTCCTTGATTTCTCTTTCTGTTGCTACATTATTGGTGTATAGGAATGCAATTGATTTCTGTACACTGATTTTCTATTCTGAGACTTTGCTGAATTTATGGATCAGTTCTAGCAAGTTTTTGGTGGAATCTTTTGGGTTTTCCATATAGAGTATCGTGTGATCTGTGAAGAGTGAATTTGACTTCCTCCTTGCCAATCTGGATGCCTTTTCTTCTGTGTTGTCAGATTCCTGAAGTTGGGATTTCCAATACTATGTTGAATAACAGTGGTGAGAGTGGACATCCCTGTCGTATTCCTGACCTTAGGGGGAAAGCTCTGTTTATCCCCATTGAGGATATTAACGGTGGGTCTTTCATATAGAGCTTTTATGATCTTGAGGTAGGATACTTCTATCCCTATTTTCTTGAGGGTTTTTAATCAAGAAAAAATGCTGTATTTTGTCACGTGCTTTCTCTGCATCTATTGAGAGGACCATGTGGTTCCTGTCCTTCCTTTTATTGATGTGATGAATCACACTGATTGTTTTGTGGGTCTGAACCAGTCTTGCATGCCAGGTATAAATCCCACTTGGTCTTGGTGAATAATTCTTTTAATGTACTGTTGGATCCAGTTGGCTAGTATCTTGTTGAGGATTTCTGCATCCGTGTTCATCAGGGAAATGTAGTTCTTTTTTTTTTTTTTTTGTATTTCTCCTTTTTAGTGGGGCCTTTGTCCAGCTTTGGAGTCACGGTAATGCTGGCTTCATAGAGTGAATTTAGACTTTTTCTTCCGTTTTTATTTTTTGGAACAGCTTCAAAAGAATAGGTGTTAACTCTTTAAATGTTTGGTAGAATTCACCTAGAAAGCCATCTGGCCCTGGACTCTTGCTTTTTGGGAGATTTTTGATTACTGAGTCAATTTTTTTTACTGGTTATGAGTCTTCAAATTTTCTATTCTTCTTGTTTCAGTTTTGGTAGTTTACTATGAATTTGTCCATTTCTTCCAGATTGCCTAATTTTATGGGCATATAATTGCTCATAATATTCTTGTTTGTATTTCTGCATTGTTGGTTGTGAATTCTCCTCTTCCATTCTTGATTTTGTTTACTTGGGTCCTTTCCTTTTTCTTTTTGGTCTAACTGGCTAGGGGTTTATCAATTTTGTTAATTCTTTCAAAGAACCAGATCCTGGTTTCATTGATTTTTTTTTTTTTTATTTTGATAGCATTGATTTCTGCTCTCATCTTTTTTATTTCCCATCTTCATCTGGTTTTGGGTTTTATTTGCTGTTCTTTTTCCAGCTCTTTAAGGTATAAGGTCAGGTTGCGTATCTGATACATTTTCCCCTTCTTTAGGAAGGGCGTGGACTGCTATATACTTCCCTCTTATGACTGCTTTGCTGCATTCCAGAGGTTTTTGGGCTGTAGCGTTATCATTTTCATTGGCTTCCATGTGCTTTTTATTTTCCTCTTTAACTTCTTGGTTAGCCTTTCCATTCTTTAGTAGGATGTTCTTTAGTTTCCAAGTATTTGTTGTCTCTCCAAATATTTTCTGTGGTTGACTTTGAATTTCATAGCACTGTAGTCTGAAAATATGTATGGTATGGTCTTCATCTTTTTGTACTTGTTCAGGGCTGATTTGTGTCCCAGTATGTGAGCTATTCTGGAGAATGTTCCATGTGCACTCAAGTAGAATGTGTATTCTGTTGCTTTAGGATGAAATGTTCTGAAAAAATCTGTTAGTTCTTCCAGTGTGTCATTCAAAGCCATTGTTTCTCACTGATTTTCTGTTTAGATGATTTGTCCATTGCTATAAGTGGGGTGCTAAAGTCCCTCTACTATTATGGTGTTATTATCAATAAGTTTCCCTATGTGTGTGACTAATTGATATTTTTGCTCCCACTTTGGGAGTATGTTTACAATTTTTAGGTCTTCTTGGTGGACAGACCCCTTAATTATGATATAATGCCTTTCATCTTTTTTTCCCCTGAGAGAGAGACAGCATGAGCAGGGGAGGGTCAGAGAGAGAGGGAGATACAGAATCTGAAGCAGGCTCCAGGCTCGGAGCTGGCTGTCAGCACAGAGCCCGACACGGGGCTTGAACCCACGAACTGCGAGATCATGACCTGAGCCGAAGTTGGACACTTAACTGACTTTGCCACCCAGGCACCCCGCCCTTCTTCACCTCTTATTACAGTGTTTGTTTTAAAGTCTCCATTGTCAGAGAGAAGTATGGCTACTCCAGCTTTCTTTTGGCAACCATTAGCATGATAGATGGTTCTCCATCCCTTAACATTCAATCTGAAGGTGTCTTTAGGTCTAAAGTGGGTCTCTTGTAAAGAGCATATAGATGGATCTTGTTTTCTTATCCATCCCGCTACCCTATGTCTTTTGATTGGAGAGTTTAGTCCATTGACATTTAGAGTACTGAAAGATATGAATTTATTGCCATTGTGCTGCCTGTAGAGTTGGAGTTTCTGGTGGTGTTCTCTGGTCCTTTCTGTCTTTTGTTTTGTCTCCCCTCAGAGAGTCCCCCTTAAAATTTCTTGCAGGACTGTTTAGTGGTCATAACTCCTTTATTTTTTGTCTGGTAAGATTTTTATCTCTCCTTCTGTTTGAATGACAGCCTTGATGGATAAAGAATTCATGGCTGCATATTTTTCTGATTCAGCATATTGAATATATCCTGCCACTTTTTTCTGGCCTGCCAAGTTTCTGTGGATGGGTCTGCTGTGAACCCGATCTCTCTTCCCTGAAGTTTATGGGATTTTTTCCCCTTGCTGCTTTCATGATTCTTTGTCTGTATTTTGTGAAATTTAACTAGGATATGTCTCATTGATGGTCATTTTTTGTTGAATTTAATGTGAGTTCTCTGTGATTCCTTGATTTTGAGGTCTGTCTTTCCCCAGGTTAGGAAAGTTTTCTGCTATGATTTGCTGACATAAACCTTATACCCCTTTTTTTTTCTCGCTCTTCTTCTTCTGGGACCCCTATGATTCAGATGTTATTCCTTTTTAATGAGTCACTGAGTTCTCTAATTCTTATATCGTGCTCTTTTGCATTAGTCTCCCTCTTTTTTTCTGCTTCATTATTCTCCCTAAGTTTGTCCTCTATATTGCTGATTCGCTGCTCTGCCTCACCCATCCTTGCTACCGTGGCATCCAGTCAAGATTGCAGCGCAGTTATAGCATTTTAAATTTCATCCTGACTAGATTTTACTTCTTTTATCTCTGCAGAAGGGGATTCTTTGCTTTTTCAATCCCTGTTAGTATTCTTATTATCATGATTCTAAACTTTAGTTCAATCATCTTGCTTATATCTGTGTTGATCAATTCTCTGGCTGTCATTTCTTCCTGTTCTTTCTTTTGGGGGAATTCCTTTGTTTTGTCATTTGGTGGGGGAAAAATAAATAAATAATAAAAAGAAAAATTCTGTGTTAGAAACAACACAAAATCAAATAAGGAATGCTAGATCCTAGGTGTGTTTTGGTCTGGCTGTTTAAAGAAGCTTGGTAGAACAGAGGAAAAAGGGAATAAAAAGAGAAAGAAAGGAAGAAGAAAAAAATTTAAGAAGGAAAATGTTTGAAAATTTAAAAAATCAATAGAATAAAATGAAATGATGAAAGTAAAAACAGAATAAAAAATTTACAAGAAAGTAAAAAAATAGAGTAGCAAAAAGTTAAAGAAAAATCTTTTTTATAAAATGGAAGATAAAAATAAATTTTTCTTTCTCTTATTCAAGAAAAAGAAAAAAAAACAACAACGAATAGTTGGGCCAGCAAACAGAGTTGAATACAATTGAAATTACTTCCAGTTTCCCCTAGAAATCAAACAATGAAGCACTTTACAGTCCATAAACCAAGCAGGTCGAGACACTTGTGATGTTCCTCTAGAGCAGTTAGCACAGTGGGACACAGCTTGGTGTAATGGCTGTTCTCCACTATATGGTGCTTCTTAGCTTACTGGGGTGGATTTCTGTGGCACGTGGGTGTATGTGCACGTGTGGAAGATGGGCATCACCCAGCCTTCCAGTCTCTCGTATCAGAACTCTGTGCTGGAGCACCTGGGTGGCTCACAGCATCTGACTCTTTGTTTCAGCTCAGGTCATGAACTCGTGGTTTACTGGGTTCGAGCTCAGCATCAGGCTCTGCACTGGCAGCACAGAGCCTGCTTGGTATTCTCACTCTCACTGCCCCTTCCCCACTTGCACTGTCTCTCTCAAATAAAATTAAAAAAAAAGATCTCTGTGGTCTCGCCGACTGGCAATCAAGCACCCTTCCTTTGTTTCTGGCCTCTGTCCACTCCCTGCTTCTACACTGTCCACAACCAAGTTGTCAGCGTGCCAGGCTCCCTCCAGAGTTTTATCTCAGATGGGGCTACACTTCTAAACCCCTCACATCTGGGCGCCCTGTGGCTTTGACCTGCTTAGCCCCTCTAGGGGAGGGTGTCCCCGAGCAATGACTTGGTGCCAGCCTAGCCCCAACAATGTTCACATGTCCGCACTGCTGCAGAGGCCTGGACACTGGCCAGATGGCGGCCTGCCCCAGAAAAAGCTCACCTGATCATGCAGCAGCAGCGTTTCAGGGGTTAGGGTAGATATCACAACACAAATCTGGCGCCAGGCCTCACTGCCTCTTAACATTCTTGTTCTAACACCAGCAAACGTGGCTGTTCTCCAGGGTCTGCTGGGACCTGTGCCTGCGGCGCGGGCGCACAGTGTCTACCAAATGTCCGCTGGGCAGGGGAACTGCCTGCCTCTCCCCCTGCGACCTAAGGACCCTGAGGACCTTGCTCTCTGCTCCTGGGGATTCACTCTTCCCACCAGAGCTCTGCTAAGTATCGAACTGCCGAGTTTTAGACTCTGTGCTCCCCCTGTTTGTAGAGTCTTAATGGTATCCAAACCTTCTCCTTTCTTTCTCCCTAATTCCCTTGTGGGTATTTCTACTCTTCCCTCTCTCTCCAGCTGCTTTCAAGGGGAGTGCTTTTCCTGTACTCTCCCCACTTTCTCTGTCCTCTCTCTGCAAGCAAAAACAGCTCTCTACCCTCCGTGCCTTCTCTCTCCCCCAGTTTACCTCTCTGTGCCGCGTACCTGCCGAGTTCTGTGGCTCAAGTCGTGCAGATTGTTGTGTTAATCTTCAGATCAATTTTCTAGGTGTGCAAGACGGTTTAGTGTTGATCTGGCTGCATTCCAGGGACAAGAGACACAAAAAATTCCCATGCTGCCCTGCCATCCTGACTGCTCCCCAAGAAAGCTCCCGTTTATTAATAGGTTGTTAGATTTTGTTTGTTAAACATTGGAGATGTTTTTTAACCAATTTCTCCCTTATTCACTGAACTCCTAAGGAACGCTAACTAGATCATAATAGGTTATGTTTTTAATACAGCTAGATTCACTTTCCTTAATGTTTTGCTTGGATACTTCTGAGTTCATGAGGAAGTTTGACCTGTCACTTTCCTTCTTACAAAGTTTCTTTCTCATTATGGTTCTGAAAGTGTAATGGACCCAAAGAACAAGATAGCATTCTTTATTTTAGGAAGATCTTTTTATAATTTTGGTAAGTTCTTGTATATGAAACTATCAGTGCCTAGTGTTAAAATTTTTAAAAATAATTTTTTTTTACATTTATTTACTTTTGACAGAGAGTGAGCAGGGGAGAGGCAGAGAGAAGGAGATATAGAATTTGAAGCAGCTCCAGGCTCCGAGAAAACTCTCAGCACAGAGCCTGATGCCAGGCTTGGACCCATGAACTGTGAGATCATGACCTGAGCCAAAGTCGGATGCTCAACTAACTGAGCAACCCAGGTGACCTGTATTTTTTTTTTTAACATTTTTTTAAAAATATTTTTATTTATTTCTAGGAGAGAGAGAGACAGCGTGAGCAGGGGAGGGTCAGAGAGAGAGGGAGTCACAGACTGAAACAGGCTCCAGGCTCTGAGCTGGCAGTCAGCACAGAGCCCGACGCGGGGCTCGAACCCACGAACCGCGAGATCACGACCTAAGCGAAAGTCGGACGCTTAACCGACTAAGCCACCCAGGCGCCCCGGTGACCTGTATTTTTAAGGCTATTTTTTTCCTTTGTTTTTTTATTTGATTGATGTTTACTTTGATAACAATATATTAACTCTTCATACATACATTCCTTTTTTAATAGAAAGACCATAGAAACATTGAGAATGAAAGAAAAACAATCTTTTAACAACCACCAGTAGTGTCAACTCAATTCCATTTATCTATTTCATCCTTTCTATTCTGTGGCATGGTGCTCACTTTAATAACCTTATATTCCTTTTGATAAGAGTGGTTTTTTTAATTTGTATTTATTTCTAGGCGAGAGAGAGAGACAGCGTGAGCAGGGGAGGGTCAGAGAGAGAGGGAGTCACAGACTGAAACAGGCTTCAGGCTCCGAGCTGGCAGTCAGCACAGAGCCCGACGCGGGGCTCAAACCCACGAACCGCGAGATCATGACCTAAGCAAAAGTCAGACGCTTAACCGACTAAGCCACCCAGGTGACCCTGATAAGAGTGTTTCTGACCAGGAAGACCACAATGGTATTTACTTTTTTTTTTTTTTTTGATTACAAATAGTTTATTGTCAGGTTGGTTTCCATGTAACACCCAATGCTCATCCCCACAAGTGCCACCCTCCATGCCCATCTACCCCCTCCCACCCCACACCCATCAGTCCTCAGTATTCAAGAGTCTCTCATGGTTTGCCTCTCTCCCTCTCCCCCACTATTTCCCCCCTTCTTCTCCCCCATGGTCCTCTGTTAAGTTCCTCCTAATCCTCCTATACGTGCAATCATATGGTATTTGTCTTTCTCTACCTGACTTATTTCGCTTAGCAAAGGCTATTTTAAATTACTATTTCACTTTTTTTTTTTTTTAACGTTTATTCATTTCTGAGAGACAGAGCACAAGCAAGGGTGGGGCAGAGAGAGAGGAAGACAGAATCTGAAGCAGGTTTCAGGCTCCGAGCTGTCAGCACAGAGCCTGACGTGGGGCTCGAACTCACAAAACATGAGAACATGACCTGAGCTGAAGTCGGATCCCTAAAGGACTGAGCCAACCAGGTGCCCCTCACGTTCTTTAACACTCGTAAAAGTACTCAATTTTGTATTTCTTTTTGGGTCAGTTTTGTTAAACTATATTCTCCCAGGAATTTTCCCATTTCATTCTATTTTCAAGTCTATCAGTAAAAAACTGCTCACAGAATCATCTTTTCAATCTGTACACAATCTATACTCATTATCTCTTTTCTCATTGGAAATATTTTTGTGTTTTTTGGTGTATGCATTCTTTTTTCAATTTTCATTCTTTAGTCAATGTTGGTAGAAGCTTGTCTATTCTTGCAGTCTTTTCAAGGAACCAACCTATGGCTTTACTGACGCCCTCTGCTGTTGGAAGGAGGCAGCGAGAGGACGTGACTCTGGGTGGACCTAAGCAATGAGAGGCTTCTCTTCAGAAGGTTCCATCCAACATTCGCATGGACACAGCCTTGAGAACGTAAGGTGTTGCTGGGATTATCTGGACTAAATATGTGACCGAATCCAGTTAAAGCCTCTATATAAACGTTTGAGATGTGCGGGGAGGGTGCACGCGTGTGTCTTGTCTGTGTGTGCACGTGCACCGAATGATCTCCACTTGCGGCAAACCAAGGCAAGTCTCCTAAGTTCCCTTGCTTATTCAAGCTGCCACCCGTCAATCTGGAGTGGCCAGCCTCTTTCTTTGTTCCTTCTTGTGCTCTTCAGACAGGCTGGACTCAGATTTCAGGGAAATCTGGAGTCTGTAAACCAACACCTACTGTCTGTTCCTTGTTTAATATCCCCAACAGCAACGCTGCTATTCGGCATACTCCTCCTGGAAAGTGTCCCAATTTCCTGCACGCTCAGCAATGTATCAAAAAGTATGTTTTACACAGTATTCAGAATCTAGCTGCTTTGCAGTACGAGAGCCACCAGGACTATCTAGCCTGCTATGTATTCTGAAATATTTTATTTTTATTTGAGAGAAAGACAGAGCGAGCACATGCAAGGGGCAGAGGAAGAGAGAGAATCTTAACCAGGCTCCATGCTAATGTGGAGCTTCATGTGAGGCTCAATCCCAGGACTCCAGGATCAAGACGGAGGTGAAATCAAGAGCTGGTGGCTCAAGTGAATGAGCCATCCAGGTGCCTGCTGAAATATTTTAAAAATTCTCTTTGGGGCACCCGGGTGGCTCAGTCAGTCAAGCAGCTGACTTCAGCTCAGGTCATGATCTTCTGGTTTGAGCCCTGTGTTGGGCAGAGACTGGAGCTCACTTCAGATTGTGTGTGTGTGTGTGTTTGTGTGTGTGTGTGTGGGTCTGTCCCTCCCCATTTGCATTGTCTCTCGCCCTCAAAAATAAACATTTAAAAAAATTCTTTTAAATTCTCAATTGTTTCTCAAGATTTACAAATGATACAGTTTTACCAGGTTAATCTCTTTTGTTTATTCTGTCCTAGTTTTAAACATGTGTGTGCGTGCACATGTGTGTACACACACTCTTCCCCACAGCTATCGTACTCTGAATTCTACCCAAGATTTTTCTTCTGTGTCAGCCAATTCTAACATCCCCAGGATAGCATTTATAATACCATCTTATTTTAGCAAGTGTTACTGCAAAGTTAAAAAGGCAGAATACAAATAACTCTGTATTTGCTAATTCTCTGAAAGAAATCTAATGAGATTAGACTGCTTGGCAAGAGTAGGTAATGTAGAAAACCAGAAATCTTTATAATTTCTAAATGTGCCAAGCATAGTACAGGAACCCAGAAAATACCTGTTTAATCAATACAGAAGTCACAGAATCACTTAGTTCTTCAATATAAAAAGATCCTTTGTTTGGGAGAGTCAATAAAATCTAATTTATTATATCATGATCAGAATTATACTGGGAGAGAAGAGTTAGAAAAGTGAAAATATGGTGCATTATCCTGAAAAAGTACTACAAGCATACTTACCAGAATTCTCATCTGCTTGGCTCATACTGTCCAGAACGTCCTGATCCCCTTCTGCAGCTATATACGCCCAGGTGCCAGCCTCGTCTCTCGTATTTCTCCTTTCTCTAGGTAACTGCTTGTTTTCCTTGCTTTTGTGATCTTCTGATATTTTATAATCTGGTGGTGTTTCTTCTCTTTTCCGATTAGTCTCAGGAAGATCGTTTTTTTCTTCTGGAGTTAATTTAAATAAGTCAAATGCATTTCTGATTTCCTTAAATGCTAATGAAAAAATATAATTGAGAACAAATATGACTCACAAATTTCTGTTGTAATCAAAAGAAAATGTGGGTGTTAAAGAAATAGTAAGAACTTGAAATTTTTACTAATATCTGCCTTGGTTATAAAGCATGATCAAATTTACTATCAAAGCCGTGAACTTGTTTCACTGGCCTTTCTACTGGATGCTCAATATTTAGAGAGGTGTCTAAAGTAAATGGCTTTTAAATTAGGTGTTTGGAACTACTGCCAGTTTTGTCAACTGAACACAGTGAGTCTCAAAATAATCCTGGTCATGACACCACTGTCCTTCTGCTAAAACAACTGCCTACAATTGTATCCTAACGTTAACCTTGCACAAAAATGACTCCTGGTGGTGAGCGGGGAAACAGAAGGGTGTGAGCACACTGACCATGCACCTGGTAAAATTACACCTGACGTCTGTGAACATCCACTCAGCTTTTAACTAAAGATATAAGTGGAAAGAAGACTGGCAAAACAATAGATGTGACAATAATAAGCCCCCAAAAGGGTAGAACAGAACAAAATTACGAAGAACTCCGTTATAAACGCAGGGGACAAAGCAGACAGATTTTATTAGCAGGGAGGTTGAAAACTGGCTTCCTAGCGACTACCACTACAAACAGAATGAAAAGCAGTTTAAGACTACATATTCCAAGTGAATCTGAGGAAGAAAAAAATTAGCTCCAAATGTACCATGTTTTGAATCTCTACTCTTTGAAGAATGATACATGTTTAACGCTAAGTTACTCTGAATAGAAACCGGTTAGTTATAACTACTTTATGCAAAATCCATCAAATCAAGTGGTCCTTCCCAGCTTCCAATATGCTACTACTTACTGCTAAGTCCCAGCCGAGGCTGCAACCAAAATCTAACTTAAATATTACCTCAGCCATATACAGACTTTGGGGCGGGGGGAGGAGGGCTGAGAAATTATCTCTCAGAATCACTGCTGCATGAGAACATGTGTTCCAAGTGCTTTTGGCACATGAACTAAAATAACCATTGGGGTTTATTTAAAAACTGTAATGGTGAATGTACCCGATTCTAGTATTGACATATCATAGATTCTCAAGTATGGTGTATCTTGATGTGATACAAAAATTATATCCAGTATTATATGTATACAAATGACTCAATGCTAAATACAATAAATGTATTAACAGTAATTTGTCTCATTTAGCATCCACTATAAGAGACATTTACTCTTCCACCACAACTGGTTTATCATGTACTAGGTCAAGTAATGGTGTATTCCATCAAAAGGAGAAATAACAAAGTGAATAGAAGAGAAAAATAATCACAGAAATATGAATTGCGGTATAATAAACTAAAGTAACTGTTTAAACAAAAGTAGCATAAAGTTCTAAATTCTTCAGTGAATGAAAGTTTCTAGTTCTATGACACTGCGGTTAGAAAAGAGACACGGTCTTCAGAGTAAACTAAATTTTTGTGTAAAAGATTGCAATGGTAAATGATACAATGTTAGTTTTCACACTCACTCTTTAATCCCTTTGGCTCTTTGCGACCTTTTTCTTCCTTGTCCAAATCATGCCTTTTCTGGTATTTTTCTTTGGGTTCATTTTTTTTAATCTCTTTCTCCTAAAAGAGACATATGTAAGATCCAAAATAAGGGCAGAGAAGACACTGATACTCTATATCTGAAGACTGGAAAATGCAGGTTCCTGGGCCCAATGACTGTGCTGGGTACTATGGCACATGATCACGGATTATTAAATGCTTTTGCACATTAACTGCCTCAAGATTATTCCTCATCTGTGATGATTTATAAAAATATCAAATTCAAAACTCAATAACTCACTCTACAGATTTCTTCATTATTAAAAATAAAGAAAATTCCAAACAAATTTTCCTCCAGTCTTACTAACCAAACATGACTATTTTTATTTCTCAACATTCTCCCTTCTGATCATTGTAAATCTGCATATTTTTGTTGTTTAAAATTTATTTTCCTTTATTTACATCCCTTAGATTTTTTTACACAACTGGCTTCATATGTACAATTTTCTTCACTGTAACATACATTTTAGAAACTTTTCTATTTTTGCTACATTGACCTCATAACTAATATTTCAATGGTACATAATACTCCCAAGCTTGACACAACAACATTTTCCTAATTATTTCCCTCATGGCTCAACAGACTCGTATGGGTTTTAGTGAGGCTAACACTGCCGTAAGTGTCTTTGTATACCTAGCTTTTTCTTCCTTTAAAATGATTTCCTTAAGATAAATCATTTTTATCTTAAGAGAATAATGGATGGAAAAAAATTTCTTTTTCATAGCCCATGATATTGTATATATGTATACCTTCATAATGTGGGAAATACTTACATTTTGAAGCCATATGAAAATAATTTTTATAATAATGGCATAAAATCCTATCAAAACGCATTTTTATAAGATTTAAAAGATTCACAATAGTGCTTATTATTTAAGTAAAAAAGTAGTATATTCTTTATTATTATTATTATTTAATTTATTTTTAAAATTTACATCTAAGTTAGTTAGCATATGGTGCAACAATGATTTCAGGAGTAGATTCCTTAATGCCCCTCACCCATTTAGTCCATCACCCCCCCACAGCCCCTCCAGCAACCCTCTGTTTGTTCTCCATATTTAAGAGTCTCTTATGTTTTGTTCCCTCTCTGTTTTTATATTATTTTTGCCTCCCTTCCCGTATGTTCATGTGTTTTGTATCTTAAAGTCCTCATAGGAGTGAAGTCATATACTTGTCTTTCTCTGACTAATTTCGCTCAGCATAACACCTCTAGTTCCATCTACATAGTTGCAAATGGCAAGATTTCATTCTTTTTGATTGCCGAGTAATACTCCATTGTGGTATATATATACCACATCTTCAAAAAGTAGTATATTCTTAAGACAATAGGGAAAATATCAAATAAGGTATGAAAAGCTGAGCTGATGAAGCTTATTTTCAGTTTTATTACACAATGTTACATATCAGCTGAGTAGCACAAAAAAAAAATTCTGGTTTTATTCACAAATTAGCCCTCAATTTTCTAGTTGTAGTCTAAAAGAAAGCAAATTTTAAGACTAAGAGATAAGGATGGGAGGTCCGAAAGCTGGGTGATCTTCAGCCTTTATAACTGCCTATTCTAACCACACATTAAGTAACTCCTTAATCACAGAAAAACTATTCTTATAGTTTGTTACATTGCTTCCTTTTTGTTTCTGTGAAACTTCTTAAACATTCAAGAGTGCCAGCTTGATCTGAGCATTTCTGTACTCCGTCAGATTCTGACTGCCCTTCGACTGACCCGCCCCCCAGAACTTACCTCCCCAGCTGGGTCTGCGGACCTGAGGCCCCTCTCCTCCACGCCAGCTCTTGTGCTCCTCTGGGTCGGGGCGGGGGCAGGCGTCAGCTTATCTAACTCTGTGGTGCTTCTGCCTCTGTCCTGACTCCTTTGCTTCTTAGGTACAGGTTTCTTCTCTAGGAGGAGGCTCCTGTTTTCCAGTGTTTTGCTCTCTTTAAGTTCCTCAGTCTTTCTCAGTTTTTTTCTTTTTCTCTTTGCTTTGACGTCAGCATCCTCATCAGCACTCACAGAGCCATCTGGCTGTTTATCAAAAACGTCCTGAATTGCATCTTGCCCTGCTTTATCTTTTGCACTTTTAATCTTCTGTTTCTCTTCTCTGTTGTCAGAATGTAAATCTTCACTGTCATCATCTTGAAAAGGGGAGTCATTAAGTGCGCTTGATTCAGATTCCAACTGAGATTCAACACACTTCTCTTTTTTTGTTTTTCTGTTTTCTTTGGAATCTTCTCTTATTTTTGCCTGTAAATCTCTGACATCACCCTTCTTACCTTTCTTTAATTCCTTAGCTTCTTTTGTGTCCTCCTTTTTGGGCTTTTTGGATTCCTTTATTTCTTCTTTGGCTTCTGAAATTCTTTTCTTTGTCCTTAAGTCAAAAACTAAACTTTCAGAGGAGCTCTCCAGGTCTGGTTTGGATTTATCTTTTAGTTTCCCAGTCTTTGCTTTTCTCTTTTTCAGATCATCTGGACTTTTCTCTTCTCTATGCCTCAATTTTTTCTTTTTTTTCTTTGGAGAAGTATCTTCTTTTGTGTCACTTTGCTGATCACTATCAGAATTTGCCTCAAATATGTCATTATTTAAGGACAGTCTCTACAAGATATAAAAAAGGCTTAAACACTCATTAACATAGTAATCTGAAAAGTAGTACTAATGAAATCTGGTAGTAATGCTTTCTTTTCCCCAAACAGTTTCTCTATCTTTTAAAAAGTATTAATTGAAGTTGTCTATTGCTTATGTCCCTGATTTAGCATGTAGGTCTTGGTTGTGATAGCGAGCATAGTTTTTAAATGAAAGCATATAAACACAGTGGAAAAAAAAGTTAGTGCCACTGAAGGCCCTAAACTAAAGCAGAAGTGAATAATAATGGCCTTATGAATGGTGGTTTTACATGATCTAAAGTTAAAATTTTCAAAAAACATCAAGAAAGTAATTGTACAGGGGCGCCTGGGTGGCTTAGTCGGTTAAGCGTCCGACTTTCGCTCAGGTCATGATCTCACGGTTCGTGGGTTCGAGCCCCGCGTCGGGCTCTGTGCTGACTGCCGGCTCAGAGCCTGGAGCCTGTTTCAGAGTCTGTCACTCCCTCTCTCTCTGACCCTCCCCTGCTCACGCTGTCTCTCTCTGTCTCCTAGAAATAAATTAAAAAAAAAAAAGAAAGAAAGAAAGTAATTGGTACAGAACTGGTTGTCAAAAACGTAGTTACCAATCCAAAAGCAAGGTTTTTTAAAGGCTGGATCTTAAATATCCTTAAACTTGCTCTTGTATTTCCCAGCTACATAAGGGATAAGCAAGACTGCACACAAATCTTACTTCCCTAACTGATCTGATTTGTGTTGTATAATCTGAAATACCTTCTATGGAAAATATATTGTCCTTTTCTAAAAAATACCAAAACAAACCCCATAAATTAACAAACAAAACCACAAAATTATAATAAAATTATAATTAAAATTATAATACTTATAGACACAAAAATACCATGCAAAGTATTTTTAGTTCCCATGTCCCCAAATTCTTTCTTCTAAGTGACTTGGGAGTGGTAAGGGAGGGAAAAGATAGGTACATTTACCAAATGTTTTCCCAATAGCGTGTCAGAAACGAATGTCACGAAGGTTACAGAAACGGTGAGAGTGCAGTGGAGCTGGGGCAAGGTTTTCAATCTCCCTGAATCGCTCCACAAAAAGAAAAGGTTAGGGTGCCTGGCTGGCTCAGTCGGCAGAACAGGTGACTCTTATTTTTTTTTAAAGAAGTTTTTTAAATGTTTATTTTTGAGGGGGGTGGGCAGAGAGAGAAGAGGACAGAGGATCCCAAGCAGGCCCCGCACTGCCAGCACAGAGCCTGATGCAGGGCTTGCGCTCACGAACTGTGAGATCATGACTGGAACTACCCAGGCGCCCCTGCAAGTATTATTTTAAATGTGGTTGAGACTCAAACTGTAGGGAAAGAAGATCCACATTCAGTCCTTAAAGACTTCAAATAATTAAGAATCTATCTCTTGTGAAAATTTTCACTATATAGTTCTCAGTTCGAGAACCTCTGCCAGTATTCTAAAAATAATTACAATAATTTCTAATGTAAAAGAAAACTAAAAGTAAAAGCAAGAAGTTGAGTAAGAGTTGGTTCAATTTATAAACAGAAGCTATGAATGAAATTTACATGGGATAGTACAATGGGAAAGTCTTACAAGATTCATAAAGCCAATTCAATTATTTGTGGAATAAGAGGACTAAGGATAAAACAATAGACAAATTCACAGACGAAAACTCTTACCCCAAGTTTTTACATCTGTTTTAATATTATCCCATACTAGCCAACCATCAAATCTTTTTCTAAACTGATGACACAAGTTTAACTTATCTAAGCTCAGCTCCTTTGATCTCTTTATCCTTCCTTTCTATCAAAAAGAGCTTACTATGGGGCGCCTGGGTGGCTCAATCAGTTAAGCATCTGACTTTGGCTCAGGTCATGACCTCACAGTTCATGGGTTCGAGCCCCATGTCAGGCTCTGTGCTGACAGCTAGCTCAGAGCCTGGAGCCTGTTTCAGATTCTGTGTTTCCCTCTCTCCCTGACCCTTCCCTGCTTATGCAGTCTCTCACTCAGAAATAAATAAAACATTTAAAAAAATTTTAAAAAAAAGCTTACTAAAAAGCAGTGAAGTAGCTAAAAACTAAAGTCGGAATAGAAGCGAAAAACAAAAGACCTGGATAATCAAATCTGTGAATAATATGTAATAGATTAAAATTTATAGCTTTATAAAATGACCTAAGATTTATTTTATTTTAATTAGCATATAAATCAGACATAAGAAATATGTTAATAATGCAGACAAAATATAAAAGTATGCACTCCATAGTGGTAACATGAATAGTACAGAATATATTCCTAAGATACACAAAAACAAGATGCTCTCACACTTGGACAAATAAAGTTCTGACATGTTTTTAACACCCCATTTACACCTTACTCTTTAGTGAAAGGAAAATATTAATCAGCATGTCCAAACTACACTTGTTCATCAACTGTGATCATAGGTGGACAACAGAAAGAAGAGTTTGGCAAAAATCAATTTAAACATTCTATAAGAACCAATTAGCTACACAGAATTTACAATAGGAAAACTATACATTTTATTATTATTTATAAATTCTTTACTGTACTTTCCTCATATCACTGAAGTTTGTAAGTTTATTGTACTAAAAAGAGAAAAATGAAATAACATATAATACCTGAATATCCTTCTTGACCGGCTTAGCTTTGTTCTCCACAATTTTCTTCCTAAATTCAAGAAGAACTTCTTTACAGTCCTCAAGATGAATCTCAGGCTCCCAGGTATCATCATCTGATGTGTATCCTTTCCATCGAACTTTGTAAAGGATTTTACCCTGTTACAGAATTAAAAACAGGAAAATAAAGGATATTAAATTTGATAATCTAAGTGATTAAATTTCCTGAAACATAAAACCCTGAGAATGCACGGATAAACTTGAAATGGAGATTATCATCATAAAGTATATTCATCTCTTGAAGCTAGCGGGTTTAAGAAAAATCAGTGTCACATCAAAAGTAAAAATAAACAAATGAGACTATATCAAACTAAACATCTTCTATACTACAAAAATGAAAAAGCAACCTAGTGAATTGGAAAATATTTGCAAATTGCATGTCTGATACAGGGTTAATATCCAAAACATATAAAGAACTCATACAACTCAATCAAAAAATCCCCAAAACAATCGGATTAAAAATGGGACAGATCTTTCCAAAGAAGACATATAGATGGCCAAGGAGGAAAGATGGCCAACAAACACATGAAAAGATGCTCACCATCACTCATCATTAGGGAAATGAAAATCAAAAACACCATGAGATCTCACCTCATACCTGTTATTATAAAATTAAAAAAAAAAAACCAACCCCACAAGAAATAACAAGTAGTAGCAAGGATGAGGAAAAAATGAAAACCCCTGTGCAATGCCGGTGAGAATGCAAACTGGTTTATCCACCATGCAAAAACAGTATAAAGGTTCCTCAAAAAACTAAAAAAACACAAACTACCATATGATCTAGCAGTTCCATTTCTGGGTATTTATCTGAAGAAAACAAAAACACTAACTTAAAAAGATAAATGTACCCCCATGTTCACTGCAGATTCACTTCAATAGCCAAAAAGTGGAAATAGCCCAAGTGTCCTCAACAGATGAAGAAAATGTCGTGTGTGTGTGTGTGTGTGTACACACACATACATACACACACTTGTGCATGCATACACACATGATGGAATATTATTTGGCCATAAAAAAGAATGGAATCTTGCCATAAGCAACATGTTTGGACCTCAGGGACATTATACTAAATAAGTCAGACAAATACTGCATGATCTCACTTATGTACGGAGGGTAACAAAACAAAATGAAAACCCAAACTCACAGATAACAAGAACAGACTGGAGGTTGCCAGAGGAAGGGGTTAAGAGTAGAAGATAAGATGAAGGGGGTCAAAAGTCACTGACTTCCAGTCATAAAAGAACTCATGGGGATGTAATGTGCAGCACGGTGACCACAGTTAATAATACTGTACTGCATACTTATAAGTTGGTAAGAAAACAGATCTTAAAAGTTCTCATAAGAAAAAAGTTTGTAACTATGTAAGATGATGGATGTTAACCAGATTTAACTGTGATGATTTTGCAGTGCATAAAAATATTGAATCATATGTTGTACACCTGAAACTAATACTAATACTACTGGCATATGTCAATTATACCTCAATTTTTAAAAATTAAAATACATAAGCCATATTACTGATCTACTATTTATAAGTTGAAGATTGAGGTCTTTCTCTGATTATATAAGCAATATGCAATCTTTGAAAATGAATAAAAAGGAGGAAGAAAACAAAAACCACTCATAGAATACAGATAACGATTCGACCTATTTCCCACTCTACATTTACAAATGTATTAATAAATGTCTTCATAAATATGTATTTCACACATATTGCTTAGAACACTAAGTGTATCATTTAGATACTTATCTAATACTATCATTTTACTTTCTTTTTTCACTTAGATATGGAACATTTCTTGTTTTAATTTTTAAAAATTTTTTAAAATGTTTTATTTCTGAGAGAGAGAGAGAGAGAGTGTGAACAGGGGTCAGAAAGAGAGGGAGACACAGAATCTGAAACAGGCTCCAGGCTCTGAGTAGCTGTCAGCACAGAGTCCCATGCCGGGCTCAAACCCATGAACCATGAGATCATGACCTAAGCCAAAGTCAGACGCTTAACCGACTGAGCCACCCAGGTACCCCTTAATATTTTTCAAAAGTATGATTTTTACTGATTGTTCTAAGTACAATAAAAAATACAAAAAACCTCTCCCTTTGGAAACCAAAAGTTGTTTTTCCAATTTCTGTTTAAGCAAGGCTACTACATAATTGTGCATCTCTGATCAGGTTGCTACAATAAAGTCCCCAAAGACAGATCAATTGGAGCAAATAATAAAGCAATTTAAACACTGTTAAGAGTCACCTAGGTGGCTGTTGGTTTGAGCATCCAACTTCAGCTCAGGTCACGATCTCATGGTTTGCGGTTTGAGCCCTGTGTCGGGGTCTGTGCTGACAGCTCGGAGCCTGGAGCCTGCTTCAGATTCTGTGTCCCCCTCTCTCTCTGCCCCTCCCCTACTTGCATTGTTTCTCTATCTCTCTCTCTCTCACAAAAATAAACATTAAAAAAAATTTTCATACAAAAAATTTATACAAAATTTATACAAGAGCTGGCTGTATCTCAACCGACGGAGCCACCCAGGCGCCCCTGATTTTACATTTTTAAATGTTTGAAAACAAATCAAAAGAAGAATTACACTGGAATCAAGTATTTTACAAATCTATCATACATGGCCTAAATCCTGGCATTTATTAGCTCATTTAATCTTTACAACAACACTGTGAAGTACTATTGCTCATTTTATAGAGGAAAGTGAAGCTTCTAGAAAAAGTAGTAACTAGTAAAAATTACACAGCTAAAGAGTAATTCAGCTGAAATTAAAACCCAATGGCACCTAACCAGTTTTTGCATATGTAACGTTATCCGACACAGTGAGGGCAGGATGTGTTAAGTGCCCAAAGGTGGGTGCAGTTAACACATCTCAAGAGAGATCACTGTCTTGGAGAGAAAGAAGGATTTTTAGGAGAATGAGGTCATGTCTTCACCATGAACATTAACTTTAAAACACAATTTTGCCTCTCAACCGACAAAGTATGTAACATTTACTATATGGCAATTTACCAAAGTCTGCTGACTTCAGCTCTATGACCACTTACAGAATTATTATGCCATTCATTTTTTCTTTCAAAAATTACCTACAATGCGCCAACTTCCACCACTGCTATTCAACACTGTACCATGAGTTCTAGCCAGAGCAATTAAAAGATGTAAAAGGCATTCAAGTTAGAAAGGAAGAAGTACAACTATATTCACTCTATATAGAAACTCCAAAGAATCACAAGAAAACGACTACATTTAATAAATTCAGTTTGAGGAGTACAAGAGTAATACAATAATCAGTTGTGCTTCTACACACGTGTAATGTACAGTCCAATTTTTTCCCAAGTTTTTCCCTTCAATTTTTAATTCCAGTGAGTAAACACACAGTGCTGTATTAGTTTCAGGTGTGCAATATAGCAGTTCTACACTTCCATAATCGCCTGTGTTCATCGTGACACGGGCATTCCTTAATGCCCCTCACCTATGTAACCTACACCCCATCTGCCACCCCTCTGGTAACCTTCAGTTTGTTCTCTATAATTGTGTTTCTTGATTTGTCTCAGTCTCTCTCTTTTTGCTCTTTGCTTGTTTGCTGTTTCTTAAATTCCACATGAATGAAACCATATGGTATTTGACTCTGACTTATTTCACTTAGCATTATACTCTCTAGCTCCATCAGTGTCATTGCAAATGGCAAGATTTCACTCTGTTTGAGCTGAATAATATGCCATTATACATATACACACACACATCTTTATCCATTCATCAATCGATGGACACCTGGCTGCTCCCATATCTTGGCTATTATATAATACTGCTATAAATACAGGGGTGCATGTATCCCTTTGAATTAGTGTTCTTGTACTATTTGGATAAACACCCTGTAGTACGCTAGATGAAAAGGTAGTTCTATTTTTAACTTTTTGAAGAAGCTTCATACTGTTTTCCACATCTGTGTATCTTCTTTGCAAAAATATCTGCTCGTGCCTTCTGCTCATTTCTTAAGTGGATTTTTGGGTGTTGAGTTTTCTTAGTTCTTTATACATTTTGGATACGAACCCTTTATTAGATATGTCACTTGCAAATATCTTCTCTCATTCTTCAGGTTACCTTTTAGTTTTGTTGACTGTTAACCTTCACTGTGCAGAAGCTTTTTATTCTGATACAGTCCCAATAGTTTTTTGCTTTTGTTTCCCTTGCCTTAGGAGACCTATCTAGAAAAAAGTTGCTATGGCTGATGTCCGAGAAATTTGTACCTGTGCTCTCTTCTAGGATTTTTACGGTTTCAGGTTTTACATTTAGGTCTTCAATTAATTTCTTCCCCCTGTACAGTATAAGAAAGGGTTCCAGTTTACCCTTTGTTTTCTTCCATTATTCCATTTGTTGAAGAGACTGTTCCTTTCTAAATGGATACTCTTTCCTGCTTTGTCAAAAATTAACCGACCATTATAATTGTGGGTTTACTTCTGGTCTTCTATTCTGTTCCATTGATCTATGTGTCTATTTTTGTCCCAGTACCATACTGTTTTGATTACTACAGTTTTGTAATATAACTTGAAGTCCAGAATTGCGAGGCCTTTAGCTTTGCTTTCTTTTTTCTCCCCTGCAAGATTCCTTTGGTTATTTGGGGTCTTCTGTGGTTCCATACAAACTTTAGGATTCTCTGCTCCCAGAAATGGTTCCTAAAAATTTCAGGTTCCATGAAAAATGCTATTGGTATTTTGACAGAGATTACAATAAGCATGTAGATTGCTTTGGGTAGTACAGACATTTTAACAACATTTACCCTTCCAATCTATGAGCAGGAATGTCTTCCCATTATTTGTGCCAACTTTAATTTCTTTCATCAGAGTTTTATAGTTTCCAGAGTACAGGTCTTTCACCTCTTTGGTTAGGTTATTCCTAGGAATCTTATTTTTGGTGCAACTGTAATGAGATCATTTTCTTAATTTCTCTTTCTGCCGCTTCACTATTGGTGTATAGAAATGCAACAGAATTCTGTAAATTGATTTTGTATCCTGTGGCTTTATTAAATTCGTTTACCAGTTCTAGCAGGTTTTTGTGGAGTCAGTGGGGGTTTTCTGTATAGAATATCATGTCATCTGCAAACAATGAAAATTTTACTACTTTCTTACCAATCTGGATGGCTTTCATTTCTTTTTATTGTCTGACTTTGTTATTCAACATTGAATAAAAGTGGTGAGAGTGGGAAAAAGCTCAGTTTTTTCCCCATTAAGGATAATGTTAGCTGTGGGTTTTCCATATATAGTCTTTATCATATTAAAGTATGTTCCCTCTAAATCTACTTACTTGAGGGTTTTTATCATGAATGGATGTTGTACTTTGTCAAATGCTTTTTCTACATCTGGAAATGATCCTATAGGTTCTTATCTTTTCTTCTTTATTAAGTTTATTTTGAGAGAGTATGTATACATGTGCAAGTGGGGGAAGGGGAGAGAGATTGACAGAGAGAGATGGAGGGAGAGAGTGAGAGGGGGGGAGAGACAGAGAGAGAGATGGAGGGAAGGAGATAGACAGAGACAGAGACACAGAGACAGAGACACAGAGACAGAGAATCTCAAGCAAGCTCCATGCTGTCTGCACTAGTCCAACGCGGGCTTCATCCCATGAACCATGAGATCATGACCTGAGCTGAAATCAAGAGTTGGATGCTCAACCAACTGAGCCACCCAGGTGCCCCATCATCCTTTCTCTTACTGACGTGATGTACCATGTTGATTGATTTGCAAATACTGAACCACCTTGGCAACACAGGAACAAATTCCACTCGACCATGGCGAATGATTTTTCTAATGTATTGTTAGATCTGGTTTCCTAGTATTTTGTTGAGGATTTTTGTATTTGTGTTCATCAGGGATATAGGTCTAAAGTTCTCTTTTTTACTGGTGTCTTTATCTAGTTTGGGGATCAGGGTAATGCTGGCCTCATAGAATGAATTTGGAGGTTTTCCTTCCTTTTTAATTTTTTGGAATAGTTTGAGAATAGGTATTAACTCTTTAAATGTTTGGAAGAATTTGCCTATGAAGTCATCAGGTTCTGGACTTTTGCTTGTTGGGAGATTAAAAAAAAATTTTTTTAATGTTTTATTTACTTCTGAGAGACAGAGAGACAGCGTGAGCAGGGGAGGGTCAGAGAGGGAGGAGGGAGGCAAGATGGCGGAGAGGTAGGGAGCTCCCTGCATTTCGCTTGCACCCATCTCTCAACCAGAGAAGTCATAGGACACTGAGCCACAGGAGTCTGGGAAGAGAAAGAGACAGAATACACTGGGAAGGCAACCTCATAAGTGCACGAGTGGGAACTGGGGAAGATAAACGCAGGCAGGGACAGAAGATATGGAGGGAGGGGACGGAGCCCCCTCTGCGGGAGCCGCGGCAAGTCGAGGGGAAAGGAAAGAGCGGCTGAAACTGCTCAAGACACTGTCCCTGTCCCTGGAGAAGAGAAAAACCTTGGCTTGGAAAGGGAGTGTTTTTAGTTCTGGCTGGGGTGCTGACTTTGAACTAGGTGCCCCTGGTCCCAGAGGGCGTCAGGAAAAACTGCTCTGCTGCACTCCCAGCACCACCCCCGGCGGCGGTGTGGACGCTGTGGGCCTGAGTTCCCCGAGCCTGACCCCTGGCAGCGCTGAGGCGTCCGATCCCAGGTCATAAGGCTGCTTGACCCTGGCGGACCTGAGGCTGTGCCCCCAACTCCCCCGCACTTGACCCCTGGCAGCAGGGAAGCAGCGACCTGCAGGACTGTGTTGCGAGGGAACCTGGAAATGAGAAGGGGCGTGGGGCATAGAAGCAGCCCACCCTGGCTACGCCTGCAGCACAAGGATATCAGGACCCCAGCACAAGGAGTGATTTGCAACGCTTGGTTGAGAAGGGACTGGGGCGATGCCATTTTCTCCCCTCAACCACCAAGGTGGGGCCTTAGTGAGCCACCAGCGGACACAGTGGAGGGGAGACCTGTCTACACCAAACCATGCCCGTCTCCACCAGAGAGCTGCCTGTTTGTTTGTTTTTTAACCTGAGCCTGGGGCAAGACCAACTTGGGTGCACTGCCATGATTAATCCTAGATAATTCTTTCTACTCAGATATATTCTCCCTTTTCTCACTTGTAACCCTCTACTCTGCTGGTCGGGGCACTCTGGTCACTGGTTTGCTTAAACAGTCACATTTAATCCACTCTCTAGATGTACACTCTATACCTCCATCGCTACCTTTTTCTTTCTCTTTCTATGGAGGAATAGGACTATATAGTTTCTCTAAGTAACATCTTCATTTCTTTCCCCACGTCTCTAAACATATTCTCTGATTTCTCCCTCTGAATCAAGCCTTTTAGGTTCTCTGCCTGGTCATTTCATTTCCAATTTCACTTTCTCCCCACCCTGTCATTTCTCTCCTTGTATATGCGCTTCTATCAGCACTGCCTACACCTGGCTCTTTATTTGTAGCTGGGAATTCTGGTTTTATGCTTTTAGTCTGTCCTTTGTCTTTTGGGTTTTTTTTCTTTTTTCTTTTCTTTTCTTTATTTTTTATTAATTTTTATTTTTACTATTTATTTTCACTCCTTCTTCTTTTTTTTTTGTTTTTTGTCCCTTCCTTTTTTTCTTTTTCTTTTTCCCTTTCAGTTTGCATGAATTTGTCTGTGTGTTTGTGTACCTTGTTCCCTGTGTGGTTGTCTGTTTTGGCCAAAGTACACATGATAGAGTGTCCCAAATACCACTACGAGTAGGGAAACAAAATAACCAAAATATCAACAAGAGAAACCAAGAGACACCATTCAGAGAACACTTCCTGAATGGACAGGCGCTGGACAAAGAGCCCTCATTAATATAGCAGCACCAACAGGGGCAGAGTGCACAACTAGCTTTTAAAATTAACAAGAGACAGAAAGCTGACCAAAATGATGAAACAGAAGAATTCTCCTTCAAAGAAATTCCAGGAAGAATTGACAGCTAAAGAACTGCTCAAAACAGATATAAGCAACTAACTGAACAAGAATTTGGAATAGTCATAAAATTAATCGTTGCGCTTGAAAAAAGCATGGAAGACATCAGAGAAACTACTGCTACAAAGACAATAAAGCTTAAAAATAGTTGTGTATTAAAAAATGCTATAGATGATATACATAATAAAATAGAGGCGTCCAATGCATGGATTGAAGAGGCAGAGAGGAGAATAAGTGATTTAGAAGACACAATTCTAGAAACAGAGGAAGCTGAGAACAAGAGATACATTGATCCAGGAACACAAAAGAAGAGTTCAAGAGCTGAAAGATACAATCAAACAGAATAATATCCATATCAAAGGAATTCCAGAAGAGGAAGAGAGGAAAAGGCACTGAAGGAGTCCTTGAACAAATTATAGCAGAGAACTTCCCCAACCTGGGGAAGGAAACAGACACTGAAATCTAAGAGGCACAGAGAACTCCCCTCAGACGTAACTTGAATCGATCTTCTGCACAACATATCATAGTGAAACTGGCAAAATATAAGGACAAAGAGAGAATTCTGAGAGCAGCCAGGGAGAAAAGGGCCCTAACATACAAAGGGAAACCTATCAGAGTGGTGACAGACCTATCTACTGAAACTTGGCAGGCCAGAAAAGAATGGCAGGAAATCCTCAATGTGATGAACAGAAAAAATATGCAGCCAAGACTCCTCTATTCAGCCAGCCTGTCATTCAAATATTAGTAGAGATCAAAGTATTCCCAAATAAACAAAAATTGAAAGAATTTGTCACCACTAAACCAGCCCTACAAGAAACCCTGAGGGGGACTCTCTGAGGGAAATGTTGCAAGGAACACAAGATACTAGAGATACTACCACAAGCATGAATCCCACAAAAAACACAATGACTCTAAACCCATATATTTCAATAGTAACACTGAATGTAAATGGGCTGAATGCTCCAATCAAAAGACATAGGGTAGCAGAATGGATAAAAAGACAAAATCCATCTATTTGCTGTCTACAAGAAACTCATTTTAGACTGGAGAACACCTTCAGATTGAAAGTAAGGGGATGGAGAAATATCTATCATGCTACTGGAAGTCAAAAGAAAGCTGGAGTAGCTATACTTGTATCAGACAAACTGGACTTTAAAATAAATGCAGTAACAAGGGATGAAGAAAGGCATTATAGAATAATTAAAGGGTCTATCCATCAGGAAGAGCTAACAATTATAAATGTCTACGCACCGAATATGGGAGCACCCAAATACATAAAACAATTAATCACAAACAGAAACACTCTAATGGATAAGAATGTGCTAATATCAAGGACTTTAAAACTCCACTTACAGCAATGGATAGATCAAGTAGACAGAAAATCACTAAAGAAACAATGGACTTGAATGACAATGGACTTGAATGACACATTGGACCAGATGGATCTGACAGATATATTTAGAACTATACATCCTGAGGCCATGGAATTCACTTTCTTCTCAAGTGTGCGTGGCACATTCTCCAAGATAGATCACATACTGGGACATAAAGCAGCCTTCAATAAACATAAAAGAATTGAGATCATACCATGCATACTTTCAGATCACAATGCTATGAAACTCGAAATCAATCACAGGAAGAAGTCTGGAAAACCTCCAAAAACCTGGAGGTTAAAAGAAGACCCTATTAAAGAACGAATGGGCCAATCAGGTAATTAGAGAAGAAATTAAAAAATATATGGAAACAAATGAAAATGAAAATACAACAATCCAGGGGTGCCTGGGTGGCTTAGTCGGTTGGATGTCCGACTTTCACTTGGGTCATGATCTCGCGGTTCGTGGTTTCAAGCCCCGCGTCGGGCTCTGTGCTGACTGCCAGCTCGGAGCCTGGAGCCTGTTTCAGAGTCTGTGACTCCCTCTCTCTGACCCTCCCCTGCTCACGCTGTCTCTCTCTCTCTCTCTTCTAGAAATAAATAAAACATTAAAAAAAAAAAAAAAGAAAGAAAGAAAATACAACAATCCAAACTCTATGGGATGTGGTGAAATCAGTCCTAAGAGGAAAGTACATTGCACTCCAGGCCTATTTCAGAAATTAGAAAAAGCGCAAGTACAAAATCTTACAGTGCACTGAAAGCAACCAGAGGCAGAGCAACAGGAGCACCCCAAACCCAGTAGAAGAGGAGAAATAATAAAAATCAGGGCAGAAATAAACAATATAGAAATTAAAAAAAAACAAACAGTTGAACAGATCAACGAAACCAAGAGTTGGTTTTTTGGGAAAAAAAATTGCCAAACCTCTAGCCAGACTACTCAAAAAGAAAAGAGAGAGCACTCAAATAGACAAAATCATGAATGAAAATCGACTGATTACAACCAACCCCTCAGAAATACAAGCAATTATCAGGGAATACTATGAAAAATTATATGCCAACAAACTAGACAACTTAGAAGAAATGGACAAATTCGTAACACACACACACTACCAAAATTCACACTGGAAGAGATAGAAAATCTGAGCAGACCCATAACTAGTGAGGAAATCGAAACAGTTATCAAAAAATCTCCCAACAAATAAGAGCCCAGGGCCAGATGGCTTCCCTGGGGAATTCTACCAGGCATTTAAAACAGAGTTAATACCCATTCTTCTCAAGCTATTCCAAAAAACAGAAATCAAAGGAAAACTTCCGGATTCATTTTATGAAACCAGCATCACTTTGATTCCCAAGCCAGACAGAGACCCAGCAAAAAAAAAAAGAGAACTACAGGCCAATATCCTTGATGAATATGGGTGCAAAAAATCCTCAGCAAGATACTTACAGATTGAATCCATCAGCACATAAAAAGAATTATCCACCATGATCAAGTGGGATTCATTCCTGGGTTACAGGTCTGGTTTAATATTCACAAATCCATCATGTGATTCATCACATCAACAAAAGAAAAGATAAAACCCATATGATCCTGTCAATAGATGCAGAAAAAGCATTTGACAAGATACAGCATCCCTTCTTAATAAAAACCCTTGAGAAAGTCGGGACAGAATGAAATTACTTAAACATCATAAAAGCCATCTATGAGAGGCCCTCAGCTAACATCATCTTCAACGGGGAAAAACTGAGAGCTTTCCCCCTGAGATCCAGAACACGACAGGGATGTCCACTCTCACCACTGCTGTTTAATATAGTGCTGGAAGTCCTAGCATCAGCCATCAGACAACTAAGGAAATAAAAGGCATCAGAATTGGCAAAGAAGTCAAACTGTCACTTTTTGCAGACGACATGATACTCTACACAGAAAACCCGACAGACTCCACCAGAAGCCTACTAGAACTGATCCAAGAATTCAGCCAAGTTGCAGGGTACAAAATCAACGTACAGAAATCGGTTGCATCTTTATACACCAATAATGAAGCAACAGAGAAATCAAGAAACTGATCCCATTCACAATCGCACAAAAAAACCCATAAATTACCTAGGAATAAACCTAACCAAAGATACAGGAGATCTGTATGATGAAAACTATAGAAAACTTATGAAGGAAACTGAAGAAGACACAAAGAAATGGAAAAACATTCCATGCTCATGGATTGGAAGAATATTGTTAAAATATCATCACTATCCAAAGCCACCTACACATTCAATGCAATCCCAATCAAAATTGCACCAGCATTCTTCTCAAAACTAGAACAATCCTAAAATTTGTATGCAATCACAAAAGACCCCAAATAGCCAAAGTAATATTGAAGAAGAAAACCAAAACGGGAGGCATCACCATCCCAGACTTTAGCCTCTACTACAAAGCTGTCATCATCAAGGCGGTATGGTATTGGCACAAAAACAGACACACAGACCAATGGAATAGAATAGAGAACCCAGAACTGGACCCACAAATGTATGGCCAACTATTCTTTGACAAAGCGGGAAATAGTATCCAATGGAAAAAAGACAGCCTCCTTACCAGCTGGTGCTGGGAAAACTGGAAAACAACATGCAAAAGAATGAAACCAGATCATTTTCTCACACCATACACAAAAATAAACTCAAAATGGATAAAGGATCTGAATGTGAGACAGGAAACCATCAAAACCCAAGAAGAGAAAGTAGGAAAAAACCTCCGTGACCTCAACTGCAGCAATTTCTTACTTGACACATCCCCAAAGGCCAGGGAATCAAGGGCAAAAATGAACTACTGGGACCTCATCAAGATAAAAAGCTTCTGCATGGCAAAGGAAACAATCAATAAAATAGGCAACTGATAAAATGGGAAAAAATAGTTGCAAATGACCTATTAGATAAAGGGCTAGTATCCAAAATCTATAAGGAACTCATCAAACTCCACACCCAAAAATCAAATAATCCAGTGAAGAAATGGTAGAAGATATGAAAGACACTTCTCCAAAGGGAACATCCAGATGGCCAACAGACGCATGAAACGATGCTCAGTGTCCCTCATCATCAGTGAGATATAAATCAAAACCACACCGAGATACCACCTCACGTTGGTCAGAGTGGCTAAAAAGAACAAATCAGGAGACTCCCGGGGCGCCTGGGTGGCTTAGTCGGTTAAGCGTCCGACTTTCGCTTAGGTCATGATCTCGCGGTTCGTGGGTTCAAGCCCCACGTCGGGCTCTGTGCTGACTGCCAGCTCGGAGCCTGGAGCCTGTTTCAGTCTGTGACTCCCTCTCTCTCTGACCCTCCCCTGCTCATGCTGTCTCTCTCTTAGAAATAAATAAAACATTAAAAATTAAAAAAAAAAAAAAGGGAGACTCCAGATGCTGGTGAGGATGTAGAGAAATGGGCACCCTCTAACACTGTTGGTGGGAATGTAAACTGCTGCAGCCCCTCTCGAAAACAGTGTGGAGGTTCTTCAAAAAATTACCAGTAGAACTCCCCTATGACCCAGCAGTAGCACTGCTAGGGATTTACCCAAGGGATACAGGAGTGCTGATGCATAGCGGCACATGAACCCCAATGTTCATAGCAGCACTCTCCACAATAGCTAAAACATGGAAAGAGCCTAAGTGTCCATCAATGGACGAATGGATCAAGCAGATGTGGTTTATCTATACGATGGAATACTACATGGCAATGAGAAAGAATGAAATCTGGCCATGTTAGCAACATGGAAGGAACTCAAGGGTGTTATGCTGAGCTAAAGATGTCAGGCAGAGGACAGATACCATATGTTTGCACATATAGGTAGATTAGAAGGGACTTAACGGAGGACCATGGGGGAGAAGAAGGGGAAAAATAGTTGGGGAGAGGCAGAGAGACAAACCTTGAGAGACTCTTGAATACTGAGAACAAACTGAGGGCTGATGGGAGTGGGGGAAAGGGGAAGAGGGGTGATGGGCATGGGGGAGGCACTTGGGATGAGCACTGGGTGTTATATGCAAACCAACTGGACTTAAACCAAGAAAAAAAATTTTTTTCTTTAAAAATTTTTTTCTTTAAATTTCTTTAAAAAAATTTTTTTTCAGGCGGGAAGAAGAAAAAAGAGAGAGAGAGAAAGGGAGACACAGAATCTGAAACAGACTCCAGGTTCTGAGCTAGCTCTCAGTACAGAGCCTGCTGCGGGACTCGAACCCACAAACCATGAAATCATGACCTGAAGTCAGATGCTCTACTGACTAAGCCATCCAGGTACCTCAAGATTTTTGAATAGTAATTCAATTTCTTTGCTGGCTATTGGCCTGTTCAAATTTATTTTTCTTTCTGTTTTAGTGGTTTGTATGTTTCTAGAAATTTATCCATTTCTTCTAGGTTTTCCAATTTGCTGGCATACAGTTTTTCATAAAATTATCTTATGATTATTTATATTTCTATAGTGTTAGTTGTTACTTCTCTGCTTTTATTTGTGATTTTTGAGTCCTCTTTTTTCTTGAGGTCTCTGGCTAGAAGTTTATCAATTTTTTTTTCCCAAAGAACTACCTCCTGGTTTTATTGATCTGTTCTTTTGGGTTTTATTTTTTAGTTTCGGTATCATTTATTTCTACTCTAATCTTTATCATCATTTCCTTCCTTCTTTTTTTTTTTCTCTTTCCTTTTTTTTTTTTTTTGGTTATTCTTTTTAGCTCCTTTAGATATAAGGTTAAATTGTTTAGTTGAGATTATTTTTGCTTCCTGAAGTAGGCCTGTATTGCTATAAACTTCCTCTAAGGACTACTTTTGTAGCATCCCAGAGGTTTTGGGACTGTTGTGTTTCAATTTTCATTCGTTTCCATGTACTTTTTAATTCCTTTTTTGATTTCCTGGTTCACCTCTTTACTGTTTAGAAGCATGTTATTTAACCTCCATGTATTTAAAGTCTTTCTAGATTTTTTCTTCTAGTTGACTTCTAGTTTCACAGTGTTGTGTTCAAAAATATTCAACTTTGATCTTGAATTTGCTGAGGCTGGTTTTGTGGGCTAATATGTGATCTATTCTGGAGAATGTTCTGTGTGCACTTGAAAAGAATGTGTATTCTGCTCTTTTAGGATGGAATATTACGAACTTATCTGTTAAATCCATTTGATCCAGTGTGTCAATCAAAGTCATTGTTTCCTTGTTGATTTTCTGTTTAGATGATCTACTTATGTATGTGGGATGATAAAGCCCCCTACCATTACTGTATTGTTATTGTTTAGTTCCTTTATTTTTGTTGTTTTATGCATGGGTTTTCCCATGCTGGGTGCATAAATATTTAGAACTGTTGTATCTTCTTGTTGAATTGTCCCATTGTTATATAGTGTCTTTGTTTCTTGTTACAGTCTTTGTTTCAAAGTCTATTTTTTCCAACATAAGTATTATTACTCTAGCTTTCTTTCGACATCTATTTGCACGATAGATGTTTCCCCATTTCCTCACTTCCAATCTGCAGATGTCCTTAGGTCTAAAACAAGTCTCTCATAGACTCTAGGTCTTTTATCTATTCTGACACCCCATGTCTTTTGATTGGAGTGTTTGGTCTACTTACATTCCAAGTAATTATTGGTAGATATGTTTTTATTGCCATTTTATTAGTTATTTTATGGTTGTTTCTGAAGATTTTCTCTGATCTTTTCTTTCTTTCATGTTTTGTTGATTTTCTTTACGGATATAGATTTCTTTCTCTTTATCCTTCGTATGTTTATTAGTGGTTTTTGACATGGTTACCGCTACGTTTGTATTGAATCTCTTTTACATATAGCAGTCTATATTAAGTTAATGGTTGTTTAAGTTTGAACTCATTTTCTCTCCTCTCCTCCCCACATTTTAGTAAGTATGTTTTAGTATATCATATATCCTTTCTTTTGTGAGTTCCCTGACTGATATTTTTACAGAAATATTCATTTTTACTGTATTTCATACCTCTATACTGTCACTTTGGGTCTATCCTTTCAAAGAGTCCTCTTTTATAGTTCTTTCAGGGCTGCTTTAGTGATCACAACTTTACTGACTGTGTGGGAAACTTTCCTTCTATTCTGAATGATAGACTTGCTGGATAGAGTATTCTTGGCTGCAGATTTTTCCCACTCAGCACATTGAATAGGTCATGTCACTCCCTACTAGCCTGCCAAGTTTCTGCTGGAAAAAATCTCCCGCTAGCCTTATAGGCTTTCCTTTGTAAGTTACTGTCTTTTGTTTTGCTGCTTTTAAGATTTTTTTCTTTATCACTATATTTTGCAAATTGAATTACAGTAGGTCTTGGCATGGATCTGCTTTGTTGATTTTTATAGAGGTTCTCTGTGCCTCCTGGATATGGATATCAGTTTCTTTCCCCAGATTAGGGAAGCCTTCAGCTATATTTCATTAAATAAATTTTCTGCCCCTTTTTCTCTCTTCTTCTCCTTATGGGACTCCTATAACACGAATATATTGATTGACAGAGTCACTGAGTTCCCTAAGCTATTATTTTTTAAATTTAATTTTATTTATTATATTTTTTAGAGAGAGATCATAAACAGGGGAGAGTAGCACAGGGAGAGAAAAATCCATGCTTAGCACAGAGCATGATGTGGAGCTTGATACGATGATCCTGGGATCATGATCTGAGCCAAAATAAAGAGTCAGACGTTCAACCAAGTAAGCCATCCAAGAGCCTCCCTATATCTATTCTTGTTTTTTATAATTCTTTTTCTATCTTTTCTTCAACTTGGTTACCTTCCATGACAGCCTTCTAGGTCACTAATTGGTTTCTCTGCTTCTTCCATACTGCTATTCATTCCTTTAAGTGTGTTTCTCATTTCATTTATTTAAGCCCGTTATCTCTGCTGTTATTCCTTATCTCTGTGTTAAGCGTATTACTCATGTCTTCCACTCTTTTCTCAAGTCTAGTGAGTGTCTTATGACCACTGCTTTAAATTCTCTACCAGGCATGTTATATATGTTTTGCTTAGATTTCTGGCCATAGCCTTGTCTTGTTCTTTCACTTGGTTTGATAAATCTCTCTGTGTTCTCATTTTGTCTCCCTCTCCCTGTCTGTTGAGAAGGTCAGCTATGTCTTCTAGTCTTGAAAGTAGTGACTTTATGAATCATAGAGGGTGTCCTGGTGTGCCCTGCAGTGCAATGGCCCCTGTTCACCACAACGTGGCACTTAGAGAGTATCCTATGTTGCTTACTCCTTGCTGTTGTATCTTAGTCACACTTCCTTTCAGTGCAACTGTTTGCACTGACTCTGCCTGCTACGGGCTGTGCCCACTCTCCGGTGTTAGCGGGACCAGGCAAGACAGCTCTGAGGGAGCCTCCCCATCAGGGAGCTTGGGAGCAGGATGGCGTTGTTAGCAGTATCTGGGTTGGGCCACGGGCACAATGCTGGATTCCTTGAAGCGCTGTGTCAGCTGGGACCCGTGCGTGGAGGTGGCATGGCACATGACGGTAGCTGGGCATGGCGGGGCCCGGTGCACGAGAGTGGGTGGGAGCATGTGGCTAGGTGCAGGGCGCTGGGTATCTGGGTGAGCGTGTGTGGCTTTAACAAAATCCACCCTGAGTCCAGGACCAACGCTGGCAGGCCTGGAGCGGGCGAGTCCTCAGGAGACATCATGGGCGCGGCAGACCGCGAGCACATTAGGTAGCAAGCGCGCAGCTCTGCCTCGCGTAGGTGGCTCTGAGTTTACGCTGGTGGGAGCAGGGGGGAAACGGCACCTGCCAGCTCCTTGGTTTTCAAAGAAGTCCCCCAACGCGGTCCAAAATCAGTGTGAACAGATGTGTCTCCCATACGTCCCCAGTGCTGTACACATGCTGCTTTTATGTTGCCTTTCCACAAAAGCTACTGTCTCTTTAAGGGAGGCGACCGAGCTACCACTCACCCTCGTGGCCAGTGCAGTGCTGAGTCCCCTGACATTTAAAGCTCCAGGTTCTAAGCCCCACTGGTTTTCTAAGCTCACAGAATTCAGCTCCTCTGCTTTTAAAGCTCCTCTGGTTTTTAACGTTAGGGGGACTGGTCTTCCCCGTGTGAGGTTCCAGGGGTGAGGACCCGTTTCTCTGCCCTCTCCATGCAGTGCAGGTCCCTCTCCTGCAGGCAGCCCCTCTGTCTTTCTGACCTTCCTGACCTTTCAGATGCGGCTTCTTCTCTATATTTAGTTGTGGAATTTCTTCTGCCAGTCTTCAGATTGCTCAGAGTTTACTAACTTGGATGTAGATGTTTTCTAGTTGTAAATATGGGATGCGGTGAGCTCTGGGTCATCCTCCTCCTCCCCCATCTTCCCAAACTCCTCCCAAAAAGGAAATTAAGACAATTCCATTTATAATAGCACCTAAGAGAATAAAATACTTAGGAATACATTTAACCAACAAGGTGAAAGACTGCTAAACTTATTACAAAGCTGCAATGATCAAAACAGTACAGTGCTGGCATCAGGGCAGGCACAGAAAATCCAAAAACGAACCCACACATCTATGGCCTATTGATTTTTGATAAGGGAATCAAGTCCAATCAATATGTAGACAAATTTTGCTGAAACAATTTCTACCAAAAAAAAAAAAAAAAAAGGAAGCTGGACCATACCTCACACCATATACAAAAATTAACTCAAAATGAATCAAAGACCTAAATGTAAGAGATGAAACTATAAAATTCTTAGAAGAAGACACAGGGGTAAATCTTCAGGACCTTGGATTTGACACTGTATTCTTAAATATACCTCCCAAAACAAAAACAAAAATAGGTGAGAGTAGTTCATCAAAATTAAAATCCTGTGTGCATCAAAGGACATTATCAACATAGTTAAAAGGCAACCCATAGAAGTGAAGAAAATATTTACAAATTGCATCTAATAATAATATCCACAATATGTAAACAATTTCTATAATTAAAACAAGACAAACATAAAAAATTTAAAAACAAGACAAGACAAACAAGCCACTCGAAAATGGGTCAACCCACTTGACCAAACATTTTTCCAAAAAAGACACACAAATGGCCAATAAGCATATGAAAAGATGCTCAACACCATTAGTCCTTAGGGAAATGCAAATCAAACCCATGAGACACCACCTCACACCAGTTACTCCATGGCTATATTAAAACAAACAAAAACATGGAAATTAGAACCTCCTTACATTAGTGGTGGGAATGTAAAATGTTGTAGCTGCTGTGGAAAACAGTTGGCAGTTCTTCAGAAAGTTAAACAGAATTACCTTATGGCCCAATAATTCCAGTCCTGGGATTCCAGTTCAGTTCCAAAAGAACTGAAAACAGGAATTCAAACAAGTATTTACTCAACCATGTCCGGTAGTGCACTGTTCACAATAGTCAATGTCCTTCAACAGATAAACAGATAAACAAAATGTGGTATACACACAAAATGAAATATTTATTATTCAGTCTTGAAAGCAATGGAAATTCTGACACATTTTATTAAGATGGATGAACCCTTGAAATCCATGAACCCTTGGTCAGTGAAATAAGCCAGAAACTGAAGGACAAGTATTATATGATTCCACTTACATTAAGAACCTGAATAAGCAGATTCACTGAGACAGAAAGCAGAATGGTGGATACCAGATGTTCGGGGGAGGAGAATCATTGCTTAAAAGGGGCAGTTTCACTTTGGAAAGATAAAAAAGTTCTAGAGATGGACAGTGGTGATGGCTGCATACCTACACAAATGTACTTAATGACTCTTCTGTCTCTATGAATTTACCCTTAAAATGTTAAGATGGCAAACTTTAAGATGCATATACAAAGAAACATGTATGTAAAACTACAATAAACAAGATTTTTAAATTACCTATTATGTTTTCTGCCCATTTTCTCACTCACTTATAATAACTTCTCTTTTTAATGTTTTATGGTTACCGAATCTTTATCGCACACTGGGGTGCCTGGGTGGTTCAGTCGGTTCAGTGTCAGCCTCCTGATTTCAGCTCAGGTTCGTGACCTCACAGTCCGTGAGCTGGAGTGCTGTTGGTGTTTTCCACTGTCGGCAGAGAGCCTGCTTCAGATCCTGTCTACTTCTCCTTCTGCCCTTCCCCCGCTTGCGCTCAAGCTCTCAAAAATAAGTAAACATTAAAAAAAAATCTTTATCACATATTCTCAATTTTTGCTTCTCCAGATTTCTGGTTTATCATTCTGCTCAATACCCAACGAACTCAATGAGAAGCAAGAATAGATGAAATAGTTTTCCACTTGACCTGTAAAGCACCATTCTAGCTTATTACACTTAACACCTGCCTGATTTTATTCATAACAACCACCAAGGCAATAAACTTTCCAAACCGAAGGCCAAGTGCTGTTCCCTCTCCGTTTAGCCTTCAACATGCCTACACTGCCTTTCAATCATTCTGCCCTCTGTAGAAAGACCAACATCAGTCATGGACTGGAAACTAGTGGGAATGGAAACTAAGAAATAATGGGAAAAGAGAAGACTTAGGTTCTTAACTTTTACAGATAAGCCTCATAGTCTTAAAATTAGCTAAGTCTAAATTAATACAGTTTTATGGGTCAGTTACATAATAGGATGAAGGGACAGCGTATCAGCTGAAAGTGCACATTCTTTTTAGCACAAGAGCACGCAAAAAGAAAATTACTATTATATACAACTTTATAAGAGCTTCTATGAAGGTGTAGTTAAAACTGAAGATAAGGTGAGGCAGCATGGTTAAGAGGCCTGTATGAGTGGAAGGGAAAGAAAAATCTTAGTCAATAGTAAGCAACCCTGCCTTAAAAAAAGCACGTGTACTTAGACTTGGTAGAAACACAACAATGGTGGATTGAAACAAATGATCCTTATTTGTGTGCCACATTTTTAAGTTGGCTCCACACCCAACGTGGGGCTTGAACTTAGGACCTGGAGATCAAGAATCGCATGCTATACCGACTGAGCCAGCTAGGCACCCCTGGACCCCATTATTTTTATGTGTCTATAAAAACAGTAGTATCTACTACTCAATGTAGGTTTTAAAAAACCTGTATTTACCTTCAAATGGGACAGGAAAAAAATGTATATAAAGGAAAAAGACAAAATCAGTATTAACAACTGGGGAATATGCACAAAGGTATATGTGAGATTGTATATAATTCTCACAATTTTTCTGATGATTAAAAGAAAGAGGTAAAAAGAAAACCAGTAAACATTTACTTCTATATTGAACACAATTATAAATTTAGTGCTAGTTATCAATTAAGTTCAATCTGATCAATGAGAGTAAAGGTATGAACAACATTCTCAAGTAGTAAGTAGCACATTCAATTCTAGCTCCAGATTTAATTTGTTGATAACTGCTATTGGTCTTTATTTCAGCAGTTTCATTTCACTCATTCATTGAACAAATATTTACTGAAAGTCACTCTATGTCAGGACTTTTGAGTCTTAGAGATACAACAATATACAAAACAGATTAAACCCATGAATTACATCTTCTTTTACAGAAATCCTACAGATCCAAATAACTGCCTAGGGCTTTGCCGTATGTTAAATTTCATGATAAACTTCAAAATGCCAGAAACAGTCTGTTTTCTTGGTCGCAAAGTTTTCTTTTAGCTTAATCAGTGAGCCAGACCGAAAGGCAGAAGACAGTCCTCCTATTCTCCCAAAATGCATACATTAGATAATTAATTAAAACTTTTGTTAGAGGGGCACCTGGGTGGCTCAGTCAGTTGGGCGTCCGACTTCAGCTCCAGCCATGATCTCATGGTTGGTGGGTTCCAGCCCCGCGTCGGGCCCTGTGCTGACAGCTCAGCTCAGAGCCTGGAGCCTGTTTCGGATTCTGTGTCTCCCTCTCTCTCTGACCCTCCCCTGATCACACTCTCTCTCTCTCTCTCTCTTTCAGAAATAAATAAAACATTAAAAAAATTTTTTTTTTGTTAGAAAAACTCTCAAGGCCAATGGGTCCAAGTGTATTATAAACATGAAATGTTTAAAAAAAAAAAAAAGAAAGCATAACTGTAACTAGGCATTTCGATGGACTCCAAATGTGTTAATAATAGAAGTAAAAGTATCTAGTCTTTTTGAGTGTTGTTTTAAAGTCGACAAGGAACATGTCATAAAACATGATGGTTACAATAATCAATAATATTAGGAATATGAAATTGAGAACAGCTCATCCATGTAAATTATTCTCACATTAGTTTCCCATATTTCTAGCTTCAACTTCCTAAGTAATGGCCGCCTTGCTTATTGGCAACAATATTCTAGATTTTACATAACCCAATTAGTCAAGCAAATATTCAATGTTAAACAATACATAAAATATGTCAGTTAAAATTCAAGATTCTTTTAAAGCACATGAAATATTAGTAATACTCTCTAACATTTAGAAATTAAGCAATGTATTTATACTTAAGTTATGGATATTGGAAAATATTTTTATCGGAAAGAAAACATAGTACAAACATAATTTATGAGCTGCAAGTAAACTAAGATTAGAGGATAATTTATAGTGCTAAAGGCATATGCTTTGAAAAAAAAAAGGAAGGCTGGGAGCACCCGGGTGGCTCAGTCGGTTAAGTGTCTGACTTCGGCTCAGGTCATGACCTCACTGTTGGTGGGTTCGAGCCCTGCATCATCCTGACAGCTGGCTCAGAGCCTGAAGCCTGCTTCAGATTCTATGTCTCCCTCTCTGACTCTCCCCTGCTCACGCTGCCTGCCTGCCTCTCTCTCTCTTGCTCTCTCTCTCTTTCTCTCAGGAATAAATTAAAAAAAAAAAAAAAAAGCTGAAAAACAGTTAACTATGTATCCACCACAAGATGTCAGAGAGGAGCCTGGGGGGCTCAATTGGTTAAGCACTTGAGTCATGGTCTGGGCTCCGGTCACGATCTGACAGTTTGTGGGTTCAGGTCCCATGTCAGGCTCTGCACTGACAGCATGGAGACTGCCTGGGATTCCCTCTCTCTCTCTCTCTCTCTCTCTCTCTGCCCCTCCCCTACTCACAGTCTCTTTCTCAAAATAAATAGATAAACTTAAAAGAGAAAATTTTTTAATAAAATTCAGCATCCATTCATCAATCCATAAAAGGGAATTTCTTTAACCAACCAAGGGCAAATATACATAAACCAAATGTATTTCTATATATGAGCAACAAACACAATGGAATTTTTAAAAAGACTACTATTGCATCAAAAATGTCAACTACACCTAAAAGTATATTTAAGAAAAGATGTTTAAGACCTCAACACAGAAAGCTATAAAACATTACTGAAAGAAATTAAACTGATCCTAAATTTATCCATAGATTCAATGCAAATTCCAATAAGATCCCAAGTTTTTGTGTGTAAGGAAACTGACAAGCTGATTCTGAAATTTATAAGGCACTGTTAAAGAAAAAGAAGATCTGCTCAATGAAACATGACCCCCCATTACACTATGCACAAAATCAATTCTAAGTGAAGTGTTAAATATAAAATCTGAAAAGGAAAACAAAAGAACATCTAGGAAAAAAATTATGGAGAATATGTAGAGAAAGATTTCTCAACCCAAACACAGGATCAGAGAAATACAAATTAAAAGTAGGAGATGCCCATCAGAACTGGCTAAAAATAAAAAGTCTGAACATATCAAGTGTTGATAGGATTCAAAACAAAAGGAAATCTCATAAACCATTAGTAATAGTATAAATTGGTACAACTGCTTTCAAAAATAGTTTCCACTGAAAGCTGAAGATGTGTGGGGCGCCTGGGTGGCTCAGTCGGTTAAGCATCTGACTTCGGCTCAGGTCATGATCTCACAGTTTGTGGGTTTGAGCCCCGCACTGGGCTCTGTGCTGACAGCTCAGAGCCTGGGAGCCTGTTTCGGATTCTGTGTCTCCTCTCTCCTCCCCTCCCCTGCTCATTCTCTCTCTCTCTGTCTCTCAGAAACAAATAAACATTAAAAAAAATTTTTTTTTAAAAAAAAGGAAAGCTGAAGATGTGTGTCCCTATGTCCGAACAATTCCACTCTTTAATGTTCATAAGCAAGAGAAACATGTGCAAAATATATCAGGAGACATGTTCAATAATACTCACAGAAGCATTACTCATAATAGCCAAAACCTGGAAACAGCCCAAATGCCCATTAACAGTAGGACAAAAAAGATAGGCTGTAATACATTTAGGCACCGAATAATGTGCAGCAGTGAAAATCAAAGTATGGCTCCACACAACATGGATGAAATCTCACAAAGATATTGTTGAGGGGGAAAAAACGGACACACAAAATAAAAATTATTACATTCCATTTAAATGAAGAAAAAAGGATGCCTGGGTGGCTCAGTTGGTTAAGTGTCTGACTCTTGATTTCAGCTCAGGTCATGATCTCACAGTTGGTGAGTTCGAGCCCTGCACTGGGCTCCACGTGCTGACAGTGTGGAACCTGCTTGGGTTTCTCTCCCTCTCCCTGTCTCTCTGTGCCCCTCCAACACACGCACATGCGCACACGCACGCACGCACACACACACACACACACACACACACTCTCTCTCTCTCTCTCTCTGAATGAATGAATGAATGAATGAATGAATGAATGAAAGAAACCAGGTAAAACTAAACTCAAGTGTCAAGGAATGCATCCTTAGGTGGGAAAATCACAAAGAAAAGCAAGAAACCTATTATAATTCAAGACAGCGATTCTGGGGGGAATCTAGGGGGCACCGAGCAGAAAGGAGATTCAAAAGAGGTTTCTAGGGAAGGCAGTCTAATATTTCCTGACATGGGCAGAGGTTACACAGGAGTTAGCTTTCGGATAATTCACTAAACTGTATAATTATTTATTTATACACTACAAAATCAAATGCCCATAAATACTAAAAAGTGCTCGTTTTTATTATGTAAAAATGACTTCGATTCAAAACTGAAGGTAAAACCCCAAGATCTGTCAGATACATTTAACGGTGCTGAAAACATACAAAAATGAGTCAGCAGTAAACTGAAAAAAAGAATATACAAATGCAGCATTAATGCTAACCCTCCAAGCCAGCCCTCACCATCAGGATTGTCTTAACCTATCAGAACACCAGTCGGGTGGCTTATGAACAACCGAGATACCACAGATCCCAGGACTCTAAGGAGGCCAAGGAAACTATCAGGACCCTCTTGTTTTTCAACTGGCTGGCTCGCTGGGCAGGACTTACAAAGTAAAACTGCCTCAGTCCCCTTCTGCTGAGTTAGCACTTTTCAGCTTATAAATCCCTCATTTGCAAGAGTATCTAAAAATTGAAGGCCCTGAGAACTAGAATTCTCACCCAACTTTACATCACTGGAGTCGTAGAAATAACCCTCCTTTACTGTCTTAAACACTTAAGTTTCTTAGTTTCATCCACTTCTGACTAGAATATGAGATTTGGGGTACAGTGGCTATAATTCATTGGGACCAAGAATATCAAATATTGTATGAACTTAACTATATTGGAATTAAAATACACTAAAAGATCTAATACCAACAGATGAATCACCTTAATTCTAAAGATATTACTCTCCTAACGAAATATATTACTAAATATCTTTTTTTAAATGTTTATTTTATTTAGTTTAAGGGGAGAGGGGCAGAGAAAGAGAGGGAGAGAATCCCCAGCTGGATCCGCTGTCAGCGCAGAGCCCTACATGGGGCTCAGGAAACAGGAGATGAGAACATGAACTGAAATCAGGAGTTGGACGCTTAACCAACTGAGCCACCCAGGTGCCCCGATTTTTCTAAATATCTTATATGTGCCAAGCACTTAATGTTACACGAAGGTGATGCACAACAGTTTAAGACTGGCTCTATTCTCTTGGGGCGACTGGTGGTTCAGTCGATTAAACAGCCCACTTTGGCTCAGGTCGTAATCTTGGGATGCTTGAGTTCGAGCCCCTCATCTTAGGGCTCTGTGCTGACAGCTCAGAGCCTGGAGCCCCTTCTGACTCTGTGTCTCCCTCTCTCTCTCTGCCCCTCCCCCGCTCACACTTGCTCTGTCTCAGAATAAATGAACATTAAAATTTTTTAAAAAGATTGGCTCTGCTTTCATCAAGGCACTTTTGTAATATATTTGGGAAAACTATACAAAACAAAGTTCCTATGTTTACTGTATTGCAACTAATAATAATGTTAATGGCATTAGACTTCAATTATTTATCCCCAAAAGCCGGAACTTTTCAGCATCAGCAACCGTGTCTGTATGCTACAATTCATCTCTATATGCTCAGAACTTCACACTGCACCTAGCACAGGGTGTGTGATTTAATTGAAAAAAAAAAAAAAAGTTGGCTGAATGAATGGACCAAAAAAAAAGTTAACGCAAAGTAGCACATGACAAATAGAAGATAACAGACCATAAAAAGAATATACAGCTCCGACTACTATGTGGGACCTCTGGTCATCTCACACTTACCTACTGAAATTAGTTCAGTTATTAGGTTTCCTCCTGTCCATCCTTCGCCCCCGCCTGAGCCCGTGATTCATGTACTCATTTAATAATGTGACAGACACAAGGCACTTACTGCATGAAGGGCACTGGGCTGAGTGCCAGCGATACAAAAATTAACAACAGCCATGTTCTCTGCATCAAAGGAGCCTACAAGCTGGCAGGAGAGACAACCCTGTATAAAGAGTAGTGCGTCAGGTGCTCGAACAGAGGTCTAAACAGTGTTACGAGGGCACCGATGGAGAAGCACCTGGCTCTGCAGGGATCGGGGTCAAAAAAGGACTTCACACACAAAGCGACTCCCAGAGAGACCTGACAGGCGGACTCGGAGAACGAACACCCTGTGCAGCGACAGTCGCCCAACATCCACGGAGAGACGGAACAGACGGTCAGGGCTTCCGGACCTAAAACGCCACCTCCGGGACGGGGCTCCGCGGACGAACGGGAATTCCTGAAGACCTGAAGCCAGACAGCGACGCCGGCCCCGGCCAGCACGGACGACGGCGTGGCCGCCGGCCTCGGCGTCACCGCTCTCCAGCCTGAGCGCCGGCCCCGCCACCGACCTCAACACCGACGACCGTGGCAAACCCTCGCGCGCTCGGCGCCCGCGCCGCCCGCACGCCGCCCCCACAGCGGCTCCCTCCGCGGCGGCCGCCGCCCCGCGCGCGAACCCGGGAGGCCCGGCCCCGCCCGCGTACCCCCTCCGTCTTCATGTCCAGGATCCGCTCCACCTCGAACACGTCCTCGCCGTCCTCCTCGCTGTCCCCCGCGGCCTCCGCGGCCTGCTCTCGGCCCGCTGCGCCAACGCCTTCTCCTTCGACCGCGGGAGACTCCCCACTGCTGCCGGCGCCTGAAGCAGGAGCTGCAGTCACACTCGCCTCCTCGGCAAGCGCCGCCGCCGCCGCCATAATGGGAACCTCGCGAACCGCCGAAGACGAGCGGCTGCGACACACACCCGGCGGCTCCTCGCGCTCCGCGCTCGGCTGCGAGCCACTCGGGCGCTTGACGCGACTCAGGGAAACCTACCAATGGCAGGCTCGGGACCCTGGAGCGACACGCGCTTCAACCAATCACATCGAGGCGGGCGCGCCGGGGCTCCGCAGGGCCTACGGGAAGCGGGTGGGCGGGCCCAGGCGCGCCCGGGCGGAAGGGCGGGGCGGAGCGGGCGGCGAGAGGAGCGGACGGGCTTCCTCAGAGAGGAGGGTACGGAAGGGCTGTTTGCGAGCCCCCGAGGGGAGGGATGGGAACGACTCGGGGGAGGGGCTGGTCGGGGCGCGTGGGGGGTAAGGGGAGGAGGCTGACGGGGGCCGTCGGAGGGGTGGGGGCTCCCGCGAGGAGCTGGGACGCGCGGCGGCGGCGGGCTCCGGTGCTTCCCGGTCGGGAAAGGGTGGCCGCGGGCGTCAGAGCGCGGGAGTTCGCGCCGGAGGAGCAGCTGAGGCGCCCAAGCGGGGCGACCGCTGCTCCGGGCGCCCGCGCCCCGCCCCCCGACGCGCGCCCCGCCCCCGACCCCGCCCCGACGCGCGCCCCGCCCTGACGCGCGCCCGGCGCAGCCTGGGCTGTCTGGGAAAACCGCCGCCCCCTGCCCAGACCTGAGCGGCCCGGGACGCGACGCCGTTCCTTCGTGCCTGTGTGACTTTCCGTCGTTTAAGGCACGCGAATGATCCAATCAAACGGAATTCACACTGATACTGTATCTTATTGAGTATTGTTTAAAAATAGGGAAAAAAATTTTTTTAAGTACCGGGCAAAAAACATTTGTTTTCCAAGTTCTAGATATTTTTCCGCCATCGAAAATATCGACGTAATGAAGTATTTTGTCCACCTTATGAATGGTTGACAAAGAGAGTCACCCAAAGTTGCTAGAACAATCCACCCAAGGATAACATTGTTCTGTTTGAATTGCAAATAAAATCTTTATGGTAGCAAGCTTTGCATTTTTGTTTCTCCGAATGGTGGGCTTCGTTTACAAGATGGGTTCGTGTACCTTAACTCTGAGGTTAGCCGAAGCGGAGCCGCTGGGAGAGGCGCCCCAGGTCTTGGGGTGCGCACCGTGATTTACCGGGTTCGTGTCGTGAATGCAGCCTGTGTACCAGGACTGTACCAAGCAGTTAAGAATACGGAGCAGTCGAGCATGGCATTAAAACACAGCGGACTGTGTTGGAAGATCTCACCGGCTTTATTCAACATTGGGGCAGCATCCCACGTGGCAGAGAGAAAGGAGCTCCGACGAAACGCAGAAAAAACAGGCTTTTCACGGCGGGAAGGAGGTGAGGCGGGAAGTCATAAAGAAAAGGATTATTTCAGAAAAATTTACCGTCCTTTGGGGGAAGGCTGGGGTCTAGTACTGCTAGGAAGACTCCCTCACTAGTACTGCTAGGCAATTCCAGACTACTGGTTAAGGTTGTGTTCCTACAGGAGTCTGAAACTGCAGTTAGGTTTGGGTATGGAGTCTTGGTTTGCTGATGGGGGGCACAGACCAGCGCATTTGGGGCCTGTTGTCTCGTTCGTATCGGTCTCTCTGCCTGGCACAGGCTCTTGGTTTATAAAGGAAGACACACAACAATTCTAATGATTAGATATCTTTTTTAAAATAGTAAGTTTTTACAAAAAAGTTATCAGTTAACATTCGTTGATGAAGGAAAGCTCATTTTTCCAGAAGAATTTAATAAGCATAGAGGAAAAGATAATCATAGTATTTCATGAAAATGATTTAGGCAACAAAACCATTAGGGGAAGGAGTGATGAGGAACTGGCTGCCACAGGCTGTTGGCTGGTTGTAGGGGAAAAACAGCTTCACATGGAAAACCCACTGATCACTATTGGCATTACTACAACTGGAAGATCCAAACCATATGGCTCCTGTTGACAAAAAGATGGATCCTTAATCTATTCAGGACCTTCGGTCAAATTTCCAGTTTACAAGAAATACGGGGAAAGAAAAAATGGAAACAATTGAACAAATCCAGAATGTGGCACATCCTTTAGGACAACTGACCTTGTTTCTTCAACAAGTCAATAGCAAAAGAAGAGGGAAAAGAAGACTTCTAAATATATAAAAATTAGGCAAAATATTTTAAATGAGGGGATTTATGTGAATTATACTATTTTTCTGCTTTTATATGTTTTTGAAATAAAAATTTATATATGTTCACTAAAAATTTTTTGATTAATTCAAAAATATGTAACACAAAAAAGTTCCTGTTCCTCAAATGTAACCAGTTTAGAATATGACACAACAGATTTTTACCTCATACATGTATAAAAACCCATTTATATAATTTTAAAAGTGCTCTCTTGCACACTGCCCTGCAACTGTAATATGTATATGCACATGTAACATATCATATGTGTGCTTCCATATGCAAGATTAATTTCTAGAAGAATTCCTATTAGTAAAATTTACAGGTCAAGGAGGGTACTGACTTAAATTTGGATTAATATTGTGAGCACTGGGTGTTGTATGTAAGTGATGAATCTCAGGAATCTACCTCCAAAACCAAGAGCACACTGTATACACGGCAAGCCAACTTGACAATAAATTATATTAAAAAAAAAGTTTAAGTACAGTATTCAAGTTTACCTAAGTAGTAAATCCTTCAGTATATGTGTATCATTGGGAAACAATACCAAGTAGTCATTGTACACAATACTAAACATATTTGTTTCAGTAAAATAGAAAGGAGTATGTTGAAAGAAAAAAGTTTGGATTAATATTGCAAAATTTTGTTTTACTAATGTATATTCTCACTAACAGCATTAGGAGGGGTCCCTGGGTGGCTCAGTCAGATAACCATCCGACTTTGGCTCAAGTCATGATCGCATGGTCCCTGGGTTCGAGCCCCATGTCAGGCTCTGTGCTGACAGCTGGGAGCCTGGAGCCTGCTTCTGATTCTGTGTCTCCCTCTCTGCCCATCCTCTGCTTTCTCTGTCTCTCAAAAATAAATAAACATTGAAAAATTGAAAAAAAAAAAACCCTAATCGGGGCGCCTGGGTGGCTTAGTCGGTTAAGCATCCGACTTTCGCTTGGGTCATGATCTCACGGTTCGTGGGTTCGAGCCCCACGTCGGCTCTGTGCTGACTGCCAGCTCAGAGCCTGGAGCCTGTTTCAGTCTGTGACTCCCTCTGTCTGACCCTCCCTGCTCACGCTGTCTCTCTCTCTCTCCTAGAAATAAATAAAGCATTAAAAAAATTAAAAAAAAAAAAAAACCCTAAGTCGATTTACCTTCATACACTCTGCTACTAGGTATTATCATTCTTTTATCCCTTAATCTGATAAAACAAAAGAGTTTTATCTTCTATGATTATGTCAAGCAGACAAGGGCAAGATCTGATTGATTTAGCCAGTAAAGATAGAACAAGCCGCTTTAGATTTAGATGATTTATTACTTCTATACACAGCAAGAGGAAGATGGTCAAAGATGCCAGCTCCCCTTGGCTCTTGCCCCACATCCCAAAAGGAGCTAGACAACTGCAGTGTGAGTTGTGGGACACATCAGTCCTGAGGAGCCAATTCTAGATGCAGCTGTGAGGATTGTTAGTCTGTAGCTGTATCCTGAGCCTTATGCCTGGTCAGAACTGGGGGGTGATAAAAACGGTCTCATGTCTGCCTCCCAGAGAGACAGGCAGGCGGGAGAAGGCCTCATGGCACCACCTCACAAGCTTCCTTCCTATGCTTTTGAAGAGCCTAAGTAACATCATTTTGAGATTAAGGCCTCCATTAAGAGCAGCCTCAGGCTGCATGGAGCCCCGGTTCCTCAGATTGCTCAAGGCTGAAGCCACCCTCGGACCGCCCTCGGATCAGCCAATCAAAAAACATTCCTGTGGTCTGAGTCAAGGCTGGGAACTGTAGACAGTTATTCCGTACAAACTAGCCAATCACTCATCGCTTGCCTGAACCCCACGAGGGCCCTTTGAACTCACCTCATAATTGGGCATTTTCAAAGGATTCTCAAAGGTCGTGATTGGGTCCCAGCAAAAGTAACGGACGCCTCACGGATACCGAATGGTCAAAGCTGTTGCCATGGGTGCTGGACAATTGTGATTGGTGCTTATGTGATGATGCTGTACATACAACGTGTGCACTGTAACACCCCCGTCCCTGACCCCATAAAAACCCTGCTCGCTATTGTTCTTCACTTCACCCTGCTGCCACGACACCGGTAGGCGGGTGAGCCCCTGCTCGAGCGTGTAATAAAGACCCTTTTGTATTTGCATCGGTGTCGGCTCCTTGGTGGTCTCTGGGGACTCGCGAATCGGGCACAACACTTTAGGTATCAAGGAGCTCTGCCAACACTGTTATAGTTGTGGTTCAAGTCCAGCAAATTAGGAGTGGTCTTACATCAGGATTCTGGAAGTCGCTCAAGATGAAGGCAGGACTGGCCTTCAGAAAGGGAATTCCTGAACCACATGTAAATGTGTGGAGGTACTGAACATTTGGTGAATGACAGCAATGAGGACAGGTTGGAGGACGGCCAAAAGACTGAATCTCAAAGAAACCAGTTTTTACATAGAGAGGTAATGGCCTGGAAGTGGTATTGTAGAGGAAGATGGAAAGACCTTACAGCCTTCATGAAAAATAACTCAAAATGGATCATAGACCGTAACATAAAATGCAAAGTTTGTAAGACTTCTACAAGATAACATAGGAAGAAATCTAGATGACTATGGGACTTTAGATGCAACTCCAAAAGCAAGATCCATGAAATAACTGCATGAGACACTTAATTTCTCTGAGTGACAAAAAATGTATCAAGAGATCTACAGACTAGGATACAGGGAGTGTGCTTACTGAGGGCAAAGGTCCAGAAACTCAGGGCCCTGGAAACAGGCTGGCATGTCAGCAACACTGACATCAGCCAAAGACCGTGTTTCTCCCCAGCTAACTCAGCCTGGCTGGCCGGTTCTCTCCTGGATTCCTTAAAGGGGAGAAGGAAGTGAGGCTCCAGGACCAGCCAGATGTGTCTCTTATCGCTTTAAACATTTAAGCACAAAAAAATCATCTGTAATATTAGAATACGTATTTTGTTATCACTCGTTAGTTCATTAAAATAATCAGTTCTGTTTCTGTTTAAAGTGAGTGCTACATTGAATAAAATCTTAATTAAACTTCATTATAGGTATCTATTGATATCTGATTATTTTATACATAGAAGCATGAATAATGTTTAAAATACAGCTTTAGTTGATTCAGCCTTGACTGTAATTAAGAACTCAGTGAAGAGGAGAAGTGGTGTGTATGGTTTGGATCCCCAGTAGCTGTTTGGTGGCAGAGTCCCAATCTTGACCCAATTCAAGCCGTTGGCAGATGGATGGATATTGTCCTTCGGTTCTTCTTACCCACTCACTTGCTTTCTTTATTTCTTCAAAACCCCAGGGAATATTTCTAGATTAAAAATAAATGTTTCCATCAATTTCAGAATATAATCACATAAGAAATGTAATGTGGTACCAAATGTAGTACATTAGATCTGACAAAATAATTCTGTCAAAAATTAAGATCTTTAATAAAAGCAATTCTAACATTTTATGAAAGTTCTACCAGACTGACATGGTATTTTTAACTTATTCAATACATTTTTTAATGTTTATTCTTCTTTTTAAATGTTTATTCATTTTTGAGACACAGAGAGCAAGCAGGGATGGGGCAGAGAGAGAGGCAGACACAGAATCAGAAGCAGCTCCAGGCTCTAAGCTGTCAGCCCAGAGCCTGGCACGGGGCTCGAACTCACAAACCATGAGATCTGTTCTACTAGTCACTTTCCAGCTTCCAAATGCTACACAGACTTCCTGGCTGCCTCCAGGCCAACTCAAGCTTCCTCTAGCTTATGTATATTTGGTTTTTTGTTCCTCAATAGTATTGAGCAAAAACTCAATACTATTTTACAAACCAGGCTTCTATTTCTCTCTCTTTCCTGTACCAGGAATTCTCAGTTTGATTGATTAGCCATTTTTCTAGGTGTTTTCCCAAGACCCATGAAACTGTCATATTTAATTATCATACAAACCAGGAACAACATACTACTAAACTGTGCATTACATAAAAACTTCAAGTTTGTCTTCATAAAATGTTGTTGAATATTCAAGAATGTCAAATATTCAAGTCTATTCAAGACTCAGAGGAATTTTTGAGATATTTTTCATTAATGTTAGCTACTTCCTCATTTGTTTTGTCGCCTGCTAGAATTTTTAGCTAACAAGTGGTAACATAGACTACAGTTTAAAAAAAAATCCTATTGCCAGGGGGACTAAAAATTTGGAAAATTTTCCATCTTCCTGACTTTTTTCCCTGTGAACTGGGAAAGAGCCAGCAGTATAGTGGGTGGCGAAGAGCTGGTTTCAAATCCTGACTCTGAAATCACACCATGTTGGCTGTGTGATATGGTGCGGCTTTCATTCAACACCGAAAGTCTCAGTTTCCTCAATTATGATAATAATATGAGATCCTAGGGGTTTTCTGTGGGGATTAACAAAACACATGATTTAACTGGCTCAAGAGTCCCTGGCCCAGAGTAGGTAATTAATAAATGTTAGCTGAATATCATAATGACATGAACATATAAATGGCAAGCATGATCAAAAAGATGCTTACCAGTAATCATTAGTCTGGTTACTAACTACTGAAAGCAACAAAACTAGTTTTATTTATCAAATTTTTGTTAATGTTTATTCATTTTTTGAGACAGAGAGACACACACACACAGAGCACAAGTGGGTGAGGGGCAGACAGAAGGGGAGACACAGAATCTGAAGGAGGCTCCAGGCTCTGAGCTGTCAGCTCTGAGCCTGACGCGGGGCTCAAACTCAAGAAACCTGAGCCAAAGTCAGATGCTTAGCTGACTGAGCAACCCAGGTGCCCCAAAACTAGTTTTAAATATTCTCACTAATTCAACTGACTTCTTTTAATCCAGCTGGCCTCTAAACTTTTGACTGACCATCCTGCTAGTATGAATATTAAATAAACATTAAAAAAATAGTTCTGCTTATTTATTTTAATTTCATTTGTAAATATGTATCTCTAAGAGACAGGAACTTTTCCTTAAACATGACATTAAAATAGCTATAACTAATTATTTAATAGCACAAAACATTCAGGTAATGTTTAAATCTCCATAAATATCTTTTTCTCTCTCAAAAAATTTTTTTAACATTTATTCATTTTTGAGAGACAGAGAGCTAGCACGGGAGACTCAGAGGGAGAGGGAAACAGAATGTGGAGCGGGCTCCAGGCTCTGAGCTGTCAGCACAGAACCTCATGCAGGGCTTGAACTCGTGAACCGTGAGATCATGACCTGAGCTGAACTCAGATGCTTGACCAACTGTGCTACCCAGGCACCCCTCTTTCTCCCTTTTTAAAATAATAAAGGTTTTACTCAAATCAGGATCCAAACAAGGTCTCACACTGCCTTTGGGCCGTGTGTCCTTTAATTTATAGCTTCCACCCCTCACTTTTTTTCTTTTGCCATTTATTTTCTCTCATTCCAGACATTGCTGATTGCAGTCCATGGTATAATTTAACATGTTTAATACCTCTTCCCTGGCACCTGGTCTTTATAATGCAAAATATTTACATAGCTTCAAAGTCAAAAACGTAAAACAAGATATATTAGGAGAAACGTAGCTTCTAAACTTGTCTCCCCCTATAAAACTATTTTTATAAGTTTTGCTAGTTTCCCTACTTGTCTGTTTCAAAAAGCATAAGCAAATTATATATGTATGTATGTACATATGCATTATGTATATTATGTGTATATACACACACATAAGGGGTGACCACTTGCATGGGGTATGGATGAAGTTTCGGTAAGTAAGGAGAGTATTCACATGTAAGCTCAAGGCCTCTTGCGGTGCCCAAGGGCTAGGAGCCAGGGTCCCAGGACTGGCTCTCTCCACACTGTCACACTATGGCATCAGACTTCCAAGGGGTCACAGAGTTCTAAATTTGAACCCAGTCTTCATGAAGTTGTATTTACCAAGGCAGAACTTTAAGACATATTATATTTGGTTTTTTTTTTTAAAGATTTTTATTTATTTCTAGGAGAGAGAGAGAGAGAGAGAGACAGCGTGAGCAGGGGAGGGTCAGAGAGAGAGGGAGTCACAGACTGAAACAGGCTCCAGGCTCTGAGCTGGCAGTCAGCACAGAGCCCGACGCGGGGCTCGAACCCACGAACCGCGAGATCATGACCTAAGCGAAAGTCGGACGCTTAACCGACTAAGCCACCCAGGCGCCCCAAGACATATTATATTTGACAGTTTGCTAGTTTTATTTATAATTTTTAAAAACTTAGACATACAGTATGTGGGTTTCCATTTATATTCTTGTGCCAGGCCCTGCAAATATTGGGAACAGGCCTGGTCCTAACAGCCATATTGTGGATTTTCCAAAAGCACGTGAATCAATATACCGTAGTGAAAAGAACACTAAACCAGGAGCCACAGATCTGAGCTGCAGTGTGAGCTACACTCACCTCTCTGAGCCCTGGGTTTTCATGGAACCCAAGGGGCAAAAATACTGTGTCTAGCCTGCCAGTGGCAGAAGAGAGCAGGCAAGATACTCCCTGTGAATAAATTCTCTTTGTTCTTACAGTCACATGTAGCTTCCTGTTAAATTTAGTCAAGAAATGGTTAGAAATATAAATGAGTTACTTAATGCGAGAATTAAAGTCACCTGGAAATGGAAGCATCATCCAGTTTCATCAGTGATTTGAAGACTATTCCCTTGTTTTCCAACTTGGTACGAAGAAACTGCAGCACGAGAAATGTGGCGATCAGGTCCAGGAGACGCTCTCTTCCCTTTATACCTAAGAGTGGAAAACTCTTTTATATCTGTTGTCAATTCTGCATCTCAAACTGTGCCCATTTATGAACGCTCTACTAAAGAATTATAATACTATTAAACCATGATACATTAGCAGATCATAAATTGGCCTGTGATTTACAGGCTAATGAGGACAAATGAAACAACTGCCATAGCGCCCCTGATGGTTGTTAGGAAGCAGTTATAGCCACGGCTCCAATCCTTTGCTGTCTTTAATAACCAGAGATGCATGAAGTTTGTGAAAGAAATTCAGTTTCTAGGCTCCTGTTACAAAAACCTTAGAGAAGTAAACCGGAACATACAACAGATAAACAACTGATATGGGCGACTAAGTCAGTGTATCAAATTATGTCTAGTGATTAGTATCCTTGGAATGAATTTCTAGGCCCAAGATGGAGCCGCTACCGCCCGGAGTGCCATGACAGTGAACCAAAGCTTTTGTGTCCCTGTAAATACTCCCCTAGATCAGAAACAAAATAGCTACATCCTGTCAGCCAATCCCCCAGCAGCAAGGCAACGCTGGATGCTGTACTCACTACCCTGTTCCTTGACTTTCCTGAATAAGGTCAGATATGCCACCCTAGCCAATCACTATAAGCCACATACTTCCTCCTGGTTTCTCGCTTGCCTCTTTCTATAAAACCTTGCAGTCCTCTCCCTTGTTCTCTGGACTTCTGAGGGTAGAGACTGCCAGCTTTAGGAAATGTAAAATAAACATTTTTCAGATCATCCAAAATGTTCTCTGATTATTTTAACAGTACTACAGGTAACCAGTGTTATTTACCCAAGCCAAGATATTTTAGTATAAAATACCACAATTGAAAAGAAATGTTCATGTACAGTAAGCCAGAAATTAACAATCCATTTTAATTTTTAAGTGCAAATCATGCATTTGAAATCACTTCATATAAAAAATTAGACATAAAATATTGGGGTTTTTTTTCTCAATCTCACACTTCATGAAACTAAACTTTTAACATCTATCTTGAGTGGGTTCAGAACAAGCCACCCCAGAACATGCCACTTTGGCACGTGGGTAATCTTGAGTTGAAGGCAATCAAGACCCAGTGAGCTCACGAAAAGCTTTTTACCTCCCACTCAACTGCCTAAAGAAATTAGAAAGGAGGCTTGTATCAGGAAGAGAGCTATTACCAGAGCCAACTTTTTCACATTAAAAGACTTATCTACATGGCAAGTCAACATCTGTTCAACAAGCACCTTCCTGTGAATCACTCCTGCCCTTCCCCACACGCCCAGACCCCTTCTCCATTTCCTTAGCTCAGTTGCCTCGTTGCCCTTTGGGTCCCCCATCTTTGTCGGGCTCCCTTCTGTACAGGTATATGTGTGTGTACATGATCAAAATGGTTTGTTCTTCTCATTAATTTTTTTATCATAGGGTGTCTCAGCCAAGAACCTAGAAAGGGGGAAGGAGAGTTACTTTCCTCCCCTGCAATCTTCATCATCATTAGAGTTCACAGTGAGTTGTGTGCTAGTTTCCCAGGTAAATTATCTTTATTTCCATCTTAGATTTAGATGTTTGATACGTAGCACTGCTAGCATCACTACAACATAGCCACTTAATGTTTTTTTATTATGACATATTTTAAGCATACAGAAAAGAGAACCATGTAGCTCATCAATTTTTATCATTTTCCCACATCCGCTTCAAATTCCTCTCTTTAGAAGAAACAACATATTATGGAGCCCTCTTGTATATGTCCTCCAAATTCTTATTCCTCAGCTCCCCAGATTTTCAAAGGTAAACACTCTTTGGGTCTTTCAGTTTACATTCCCATGATGGACACTGCTTTTGTTGTGGTGGTTGTTTTACAAAGTTAATTTCTACGTATCATGTGTTCTTCCTTCCAAGTCCTTGCTTGATCAATTAAATGTACTCTTTGTCTTTTGTACATACCGTATATATGCATATGTTGTCTTTTCTTCTGTGTACACATTAAAACATTTTTTAAATGTTTATTTTTGAAATTTTTAAATGTTTATTCAGTTTTGAGAGACAGAGAGCCAGCATGAGTGGGGGAGGGGGAAAAAGAGAAGGGCGACACAGAATCTGAAGCAGGATCCGGGCTCTGTGCTGACAGCTCGACTCGGGTTTCGAACCATGAGATCATGACCTGAGCTGAAGTCAGATGCCCAACCAACGGAGCCACTCAGGTGCCAATGTCTACACATTTTTTAAGTTTTTATTTTAATTCCAGTTAAATAACATACAGTATTGTATTCATTTCAGATGTACAATACAGAGATTCAACACTTCTGTGTAACACAAGTGCCCTCCTTAATCTCTATCACCTACTCTACCCATCTTCCTACCCACCTCCCGTCTGGTAATCATCAGTTTATTCTCTGTAGTTAAGAGGTTAAGAGTGTGTTTCTTGGTTTATATCTCTCTCTTGTTTTCTTCCCTTTCCTTGTTTGTTTTGTTTCTTAAATTCCACAGATGAGTGAGATCATACATTATTTGTCTATCTCTGACTTATGGTGTTTAGCATTACTTTCTCTAACTCCATCCAAGTTGTTGCAAATGGAAAAATTTCACTCTTTTTTATAACCAAATAATATTTCAGTGCATGTGTGTGTGTATCACATCTTTTTTACCCATTCATGTATGTTGCTTTTGAAAAAGTGATCTTTATAGCACATGGGTGGCTCAGTTGGTTAAGCATCCAACTTTTGATTTGGCTCAGGTCATGATCTCACAGTTCATGAAACTGAAACCTATGTCGGGCTCTGTGCTGGGATTCTCTCCCCCTCCCACACTCAGGTGCATGTGCTCTCTCTCTCAGAATAAATAAGCTTTAAAGGAAAAGAATCACTCCAATTTATTTTTTAAAAAAAAATGTAAGTCATCTTCAATAGGCTCGTTGAACAATATTTAGTGCTTTTAATCTTCAATTCATATTCCAAGAAATACTTAATAAACCTGTGTTAAATGTCTTTTATTTCCCTTTTTAGCATCTGGCAGATACCTTCTCTAAGTACCCAAGATACACACTAAGGCCATTTCAGGCTGAGTCCTCTCCTCAACTGACACTTTCTCATTAAAAATAAAATAATTGAGGGGCGCCTGGGTGGCTTAGTCGGTTAAGCATCCGACTTTCGCTTGGGTCATGATCTCGCGGTTCGGGGGTTCGAGCCCCGCGTCGGGCTCTGTGCTGACTGCCAGCTCAGAGCCTGGAGCCTGTTTCAGTCTGTGACTCCCTCTCTCTCTGACCCTCCCCTGCTCACACTGTCTCTCTCTCTCTCCTAGAAATAAATAAAACATTAAAAAATAATAATAATAAAATAAAATAAAATAATTGAGGGGCGCTGGGTGGCTCAGTGCGTTAAGCATCTGACTTTGGCTCAGATCATGATCTCACGGTTTGTGAGTTCGGGCCTCGCGTGGGGCTCTGTGCTGACAGCTAGCTCAGAGCCTATTTTGGATTCTGTATCTCTGTCCCTCCCCTGCTCATGCTGTCTGTCTGTCTGTCTGTCTCTCTCTGAAATAAATAAAAACATTTTAAAAATTTTAAAAAATAGGGGCGCCTGGGTGGCTTAGTCGGTTAAGCGTCCGACTTTCGCTTAGGTCATGATCTCGTGGTTCGTGGGTTCGAGCCCCGCGTCGGGCTCTGTGCTGACTGCCACCTCAGAGCCTGGAGCCTGTTTCAGTCTGTGACTCCCTCTCTCTCTGACCCTTCCCTGCTTACACTGTCTCTCTCTCTCTCTCCTAGAAATAAATAAAACATTAAAAAAAATTTTTTTTTAATTTAAAAAAATAAAGTAATTGAGGGGCACTTGGATGGCTCAGTCAGTTGAACATCTGACTTAGGCTTAGGTTGTGATCTTGCAGTCTGTGGGTTCAAGCCCTGCATTGAGCCCTGTGCTGACAGCTCAGAGCCTGGAGCCTGCTTCAGATTCTGTTTCCCTCTCTCTCTCTGCCTCTCCCCTGCTCGTGCTCAGTCTCTCTCAAAAATAAACATTAAAATAATAATAAAGTTATTGAGAGAACATAAAGATTCAAATATACTCTTTTTCTGGGAGACAGTGGTTTTGAAAAAAAAACCCAAAACCTTGTCTTATAATAATGCACAATTTTTTTGGTAAATACAAAAGGACCCATCCATAAACCATCAATTTTAGATCACCGAGATAGCCAAAACTACTGAAAAATTGACCTCATTTTCTTTTTCTTTTTTTAATTAAAATTCATGTTAACATACAGTGTGGTCTCGGCTTCAGGAATAGAACCCAGTGACTCATCTCATACATATGACACCCAGGGGTTGATCCAAAAAGTGCCCACCTTAATGCCCACTTAACTCATTCCCCCACCCACCTCCCCTCCAGCAATCCTCAGTTTGTTCTCTGTATTTAAGAGTCTCTTGGGGCACCTGGGTGGCTTAGTCAGTTAAGCGTCCGACTTTTGCTTGGGTCATGATCTAGCGGTTTGTGGGTTTGAGCCCCGCGTCGGGCTCTGTGCTGACTGCCAGCTCAGAGCCTGGAGCCTGTTTCAGTCTGTGACTCCCTCTCTCTCTGACCCTCCCCTGCTCATGCTGTCTCTCTCTCTCTCTCCTAGAAATAAATAAAACATTAAAAAAAAAAAATTAAGAGTTTCTTATGGTTTGCCTCAGTTCTGTTTTTATCTTATTTTTTCCTTCCCTTGTTCATCTTTTGAGTGTCTCCAATTCCACATATGAATGAAATCATATATCTGTCTTTCTCTGACTTAATTTCTCTTAACATTAATACCCTCTAGTTCCATCCATATTGCTGCAAATGGCAGGATTTCATTCTTTCTCACTACCAACTAGTATTTCATTGTATATATAAACCACATCTTCTTTATCCAGTCACCAGTCAATGGACATTTGGGCCCTTTCCATAATTTGACTATTGTTGTTGTACTACTATAAACAATGGGGTGTATAATCCTTCAAATAAGCATTTTTGTCTCCTTTAGAAAAATACCTAGCAGTGCAACTGCTGGATACTAGGGTAGTTCTATTTTTAATTTTTTTTTTAATGTTTATTTATTCTTGTGAGAAAGAGACAGAGCACAAGTGGGGGAGGGGTAGAGAGAGGGAGACACAGAATCTGAAGCAGCTCCAGGCTCTGAGCTCTCAGTACAGAGCCCGACGCGTGGCTTCAACTCACAAGCTGTGCGATCATGACCTGAGCTGAAGTCAGACGCTTAACTGACTGAGCCACCCAGGTGCTCCAAGATGTTTATCAATTCTAAATTTAGTATAATTCAAATACCAAACTCTGTTCCCTAATACTTGGCAGCAGCTAGTATCTCTATCTGCTCTTTTTCTTCCCAGCTGTTGCTTTTTGCCTGGATTCCTTAAAGTCACGCCTGTACGTACAGGTTAGGGGAGAGCCAACAATCTGAGGGAATTCGAACGCAGGTGTCCGAGCCTCCGGCAGCTCCTTCCTTGCTCCGATTTTCACCCTTACTTTCCAGCCACTCTGGCAGCCCCGAACTCTGACCTCTATGTCATTACCCCATTAAGGCTTTGCTTCAGTTCCAACCTCTCATGTGCCTCATGAACTTAGAAGTACCTTTGGGTGGACAGCCGGGTATATGCAGAATCCACCTCATTTTCTTCCTTTTTTCAGGGATTTTGAACCTTCTGGTTTCTGTCTCTCTCTCTTTTTTTTTTTTAATTGCATTCCAGGCCTTAGAAAAGTGGTTTTCAAATATTTTGTCTGGGCTTACTAAACCTTACTGGTGAGAGATTTAGTCAGATTCAAGCTCCTTTATCATTCCAAGAACTAGAATTCTCCTCATGCAAATTTTCATCATTCCTTTTCAGCAGGGTGCAAGTCAAGCAGACAAAGGCCTGCTAACCCTGGAACAAGCCTGGAGCATGAAAACCCTGACTCTTTTGAGGAGATGGCAGGGTAGGTAGACATTGCTGTTCCCTGAATACTGACTAGTTGTTTAATAATGTTTTTTTTTTTATTTAAAAAAATGTCTTAACCTAAGGCTAGCGTTTGACCTTCAACCACTTGCTCATCCGGCCCTTCGTTGTTATGACAAGAAACAGGTCCACAGAGACTGAACTCGCTCTGGCAAAGATTGACCCCTTGCCAGAGCTGTTTTCTCTTCCTGGACACAAAGCTGAAGCACATTTCCTTGTATGTGGGTGGGGCTCTGTGACTCGCTCCTGCCGCATTGCTTCTTTCTCCTCCTATCTACCTGGTAGGTGATGCCTGGGCAATATTTCCTTCATTCCTTTTCACTAGAGTAATTTTAAAGACACTTTTGATAATGGTAGAGCCACAATATGGAAGGAACCTGGGTCTCTAAATGAAAACCTAGAGTGGAATTTTCCTGCTGACTACTATTTGGTTGTGATATGTGCACAAAAACAATCTTAACACAATCTTTGTGTTAAGCTACTGAAATTTTGGATTTTTAAAATAGAAATTATTGCTACTTATGCTAATTAACTTACACAGGCACTACCCTAATTAGCAGTAAAGATATGGCTAGAAACTGGTCCTCTTTTTCCTTGGATGGTTAACAAATATAATTCCACTCATATGTAACTTATGTAACTATCATACTAGTATACTAGTTTACAACAAAATTTATAACAATTAAGAGCATGCCATTTAACTAACAGAAAAATGTGACTTACCTAGAGATCGAATGCCTTTTTTTTCAAGAAAGCTGTTTAAAATATTCGTATTAAGGTTTAAGATAAATCCCAGTTCTGGTGTAAGTTTCCAGAAGCCATCCTATGAAATAAAAAAGCAAAGTTAAGCCACATTATTGAAATTTAATCACACACATAAGAAGTATGTAATAAATAATATGCTTCAAATTATTTAAATTCAGTTTATTAAGACATTTCTAAAATTTTTATTATCAAACATTTTTGTAATTATTTTTATTATTTTTAAAATCCAAGTTCCTCAAGGGCACCTGGGTGGTTCAGACAGTTAAGTGCACAACTTTGGCTCAGGTCATGATCTCAGCTTGTGGGTTCGAGCCCCGCGTCAGGCTCTGTGCTGACAGCTCTGAGCCTGGAGCTGCTTCAGAGTCTGTGTCTCCCTCTCTCCCTGCCGCTCCTCCACTCTGTCTCTCTGTCTCTCAAAAATAAATAAAATATTAAAAAATGAAAAAAATGTTTAAATCAAAGTTCTTCATACACTAGTGACATCGTATTATTAGGGATCTAAAAATACTATGGACACTATGTATCAGGCGGCACTTGTAAAAAGTCTGGAAAGAGGCTCATGTGTAGGTATTTTAAAAAATGATGTTATGCATTTTTTTCTTCTAGTAATATTCTGAACAAATGTTTCTCAAACTTTTAAGTAGCATGATCCCTTTTGTTTACCATTAAAAATGTGCCTTTATGAAGTCTGAAATATGAAAATGACAAATTTTTACTAAACACACAATTGTTGTGAATATGCTCTTTCGAACGACCTTATTTATCCTCACTGTCCTCTGCCCGCCCCAGCTAAGTTTCTACTTTAAAAAAAAAATTTTTTTTAATGTTCACTCATTTTTTTTTTTAATGTTTTATTTATTTCTAGGAGAGAGAGAGAGAGACAGCGTGAGCAGGGGAGGGTCAGAGAGAGAGGGAGTCACAGACTGAAACAGGCCCCAGGCTCTGAGCTGGCAGTCAGCACAGAGCCCGACGCGGGGCTCGAACCCACGAACCGCGAGATCATGACCCAAGCGAAAGTCGGACGCTAACCGACTAAGCCACCCAGGCGCCCCTGTTCACTCATTTTTGAGAGAGACAGACAGAGAGTGATCAGGGGAGGGAGGCACAGAATCTGAAGCAGGCTCCAGGCTCTGAGCTGTCAGTACAACTCAGAGACGAGCCATGAGATCACAAACTTGGCCAAAGTCGGACACTTAACCAACTGAGCCATCCAGGTGCCCCTAAGTCTCTACTTTTAAGGATGCTTATTACATATTATGAGGTGGTTGTAAGGCTGAACATGGGAATCTTGACCTTGAACCAGAGCAACTCCAGGTCCCAGGAAAGCTAATACAGAAAGCAGAAAGGAAGGTGAGGTCATAGGCAGATACACAGATTCTATGGCAATAATTTGAAAAATAACAGCAGTGGTATATGCTGACTAGTATTAAACCAGTCCTAGGTGTTTAGATTTAAGAAAACAATCTTTTTAGACACTTTCTATGGAGAGACTATTATTATACCCACTTTGCAGATGAGATCACTGAGGCACAGAGAGTTTAAGCAACTTGTCCAAGGTCACACAGCTAACAAGCAGCAGAGGCACAATGTAAGCCCTAGTAGTCTGGCTCCAGGGCCCGAGGACAGCAGCATCTGCTGTACTGCTTCCTACACTGCTTTCATGGACACTCTTTCAGGTAAAAAACAAAGCCGGACAGCTGTTATGTCATGTTTAAACCTCAAAGCTACTCTATGAGGCAGACACTATTATCCCCAGGATACAGATGAGGAAACTGAGACTCAGAAAGGTTATCTGACTTGCCTCAAATCACAAAGCACTAGGATCGAGGCTCAAATTTAGTCTTACACTAAATCAATTTGTGTTTCCACTTTACCAAACTACTTTACATTAAAACAAATAATTACAGATATGAGGCTGGTCTTAGTACCATTGCAGGAACTAAGTTTACTTAGTGTTTATTAGCTTCACAAATGGAATGATAAGCCGTCACACAGTCTTACATGTTGAGATGTTGAGTGATATTCCCAAGACTATATGTGAAAACAATTATATTGCTGTTTATAAATACAGCACTCGTCTACTTCACAATGGGAAATTTATGTGATTGCAATTCGTCTGTTCTAGAACCTAGGCAATCAAGGTCTTACCCCCTGACCCATTCAGGGATGCTAACCTTCAGTTGAGGAATAGTAACATTCACTTGCATGATATTCTAGACTAACAGTTAAAAATAGATAAATGCCATTATCAAGCACACTGTATTTATTGTTGACTTTTTTTTTTTGAAAAATTTTCTCAATGGCAGAAGCAGTTTGTTAATTTATAATCTGCCACAAGTCACTTACCTCTCCATTGCACTGATAAACGACCAGGTACTTTGAGTAGCTCTGCTCTAAACTATGTGGCTAATTAACCACAGACTTAAGGAGAAATAAGACTAATACCTCAGTTTGTAGATTGAAGAGTTTGGTCCAAGGCGCAAAATTCAACCAGCTTTGTTCATCTTTTCGTGCCTGAAAGCTTGCAGTAAAATCACTTCCCGTTGTATCAGATTTTGCCAAATGACATTTCAGAAATCTTGGCGTTTCAACATTTTTTGTTTCAGGAAAATGCCCATCACTTGAAGTGGATGATGAAATCGTGGCAGAAACATTTGCTGAAGAAGCGTCTGATTCTGTGTTAGCAAACAGATCTATCTGTGGCTTGTAACTGGCGCTAGAACGAACTGGGGAATTTTGAAAATAAAAAGGAGAACCAGAAAGGTAATGAAAGCCAAACTCTCTGGATAGACCGGAGGGAGGAACTCTAGGAGGAGAGGAAAAAATATTCGGCTGTGGGGGAGTGTCCGACTCAAGAGAACTGCTAGCACGACTGTCAGTCTTAAGGCCTTGATAACTTTCAGGTAGAATAACCTGCCCAAAGCTAAACGAGGCTCCTACATTAGGAAAACAAGCAGAGGATCCAAAAAGTAGGCGAGACGGATTCAAAGGGGTAGATGACTTAAGGGAAGAATCACTACAACTCTCAGTTTGAAGGTCTTGGTCATTCTCAGATGGAGCAGACTGTCTGGGGCCAGCACCAGGAGCAAGACAAAGCTTTGGAGGGGGTAAGCGGGGAGGAGACTGGAAACTGGAACCGATAAAGGGCTCACCTTCCAGGTCATTCTCAGATGGAGCAGACTGTCTGGGGCCAGCACCAGGAGCAAGACAAAGCTTTGGAGGGGGTAAGCGGGGAGGAGACTGGAAACTGGAACCGATAAAGGGCTCACCTTCCAGGTCATTCTTAGATGGAGCAGACTGTCTGGGGCCAGCACCAGGAGCAAGACAAAGCTTTAGAGGGGGTAAGCGGGGAGGAGACTGGAAACTGGAACCGATAAAGGGCTCACCTTCCAGGTCATTCTCAGATGGAGCAGACTGTCTGGGGCCAGCACCAGGAGCAAGACAAAGCTTTGGAGGGGGTAAGCGGGGAGGAGACTGGAAACTGGAACCGATAAAGGGCTCACCTTCCAGGTCATTCTTAGATGGAGCAGACTGTCTGGGGCCAGCACCAGGAGCAAGACAAAGCCGGGGAGGAGACTGGAAACTGGAACCGATAAAGGGCTCACCTTCCAGGTCATTCTTGGAGGAGCAGGTCTGGGGCCAGCACCAGGAGCAAGACAAAGCGGGGAGGAGACTGGAAACTGGAACCGATAAAGGGCTCACCTTCCAGGTCATTCTTAGATGGAGCAGACTGTCTGGGGCCAGCACCAGGAGCAAGACAAAGCTTTGGAGGGGGTAAGCGGGGAGGAGACTGGAAACTGGAACCGATAAAGGGCTCACCTTCCAGGTCATTCTCAGATGGAGCAGACTGTCTGGGGCCAGCACCAGGAGCAAGACAAAGCTTTGGAGGGGGTAAGCGGGGAGGAGACTGGAAACTGGAACCGATAAAGGGCTCAGCTCTCACACAGGCTGACCTATAGGGAGCAGAAATACTGCCAGCACCCAGCTTAAGGAAAGGGGCTTTTCTATATAGTGGTTCATCTCCTGTTTGTTTAAATGAACCCGTCTGCCTTAAAGCTAATGTCTTTTCCACATCTTCACTTTTGAAACTGAGTGTTAAAGATTTTTTTGATAGTGGGGAACTTAAGCCATCCTTTTCTAAATCTTCAAAACCTTCCAGCTTAGGTGATCCAGATTTTCTGTTAGTCAAATGTTGATGTTGCAGTTCTTCGTTCCATCTAGAGAATGCTGAAAGAGGCTGCACAAAAGGGGAAAATATAATATAAGGGAAAACACAAAATAAAATGAACATACTTCCTAATAGACAAGCAATTGCTTATCCCAGAGTATTGATAGGAGGGGATACTGAGGATAATTTAAGCGCAATACCATTGTTTCATAGATACAGAGTCTGAGATCTGGGGAGAACAGCAACAATAAATACACCAAATATCTTGTTTCCCTTGGTTCTTAGCATCTTGGAATTTTCAATATCCCTCATTTTATACAAGAGGAAACTGAGGACCAAAGAAGTGTCTTGTCCAAGATTTTATAATTAGCAGTATCAGAGTGTGTAAATTACCCCTCAAATAAGCTGATAATTTGAAATAAATTATTCTAGTCTTTTATACTGCTTTACAGCAATATTAGGAAAGTGAGAAAACTGAAAAAAATTTCAAAAGCTTTACCGTAACTAAATGAAGGGGTGCCTGGGTGGTTCAGTTGGTTGAGGGTCCGACTTCAGCTTGGGTAATGGTTTCATGGTTTGTGAGTTCACACCTCACATGGGGCTCTGTGCTCACAGCTCAGAGCCTGGAGCTGCTTCAGATCCTGTGTCTCCCTCTCTCTCTGCCCCTCCCCCAATCATGCCCTGTCTCTCTCTTTCTCTCTCAAAAATAAAAACATTTATAAAAAAATAACTAAATGAATATATTTTTACACTAGACTTTGAATAACATATAAAACAAAAGGGAATTAAAGATGCTACGTTACTACTATTATTTGAAAGTTAAAGAGTCATTCTTAAAAAGTTGCATGTAAATGAAATGTAGTTTTACATGAATTAAAAGTTTGGGATATTTTGGAAATAATTAGCCTGGCAGTGCCTGGCTGGCTCATTTGTAGAACATGTGATTCTTTTTTTAAAAGTGTATTTATTTATTTTGAGAGAGAGAGAGAGGATCTGAAACAGCCTATACACTCAGCACAGACCCTGATGTGGGGCTTGATCCCATGACCCTGGGATCATGACCTGAAGAGAAATCAAGAGTTGGACGTTCAACAGAGGGAGTCACCTAAGCAACCCTGAAGAGCATAAGTTTTTTTGTTTTTTGTTTTTTGTTTTTAATTTTTATTTATTTCTAGGAGAGAGAGAGACAGCGTGAGCAGGGGAGGGTCAGAGAGAGAGGGAGACACAGACTCTGAAATAGGCTCCAGGCTCTGAGCTGGCAGTCAGCACAGAGCCCGACGCGGGGCTCGAACCCACGAACCGCGAGATCATGACCTAAGCGAAAGTCAGACGCTTAACCGACTAAGCCACCCAGGCGCCCCCATAAGTTTTGATTCTAGTTAAGTCCAATTACACACACACACACACACACACCACATCATCTTTATCCATTCATCAGTCGATGGACATTTGGGCTCTTTCTATACTTTGGCTACTGTTGATAGTGCTGCTATAAACATTGGAGGGCGCATGTACCCCTCTGAATCAGCATTTTTTGTATCCTTTGGGAAAATACCTAGTAGTGCAATTGCTGAGTTGTAGGGTAGTTCTATATTTAATGTTTTGAGGAACCTCCATACTGTTTTAAGAGTGGCTGCACCACTTTGCATTCTCACCAGCAGTGCAAAAGGGTTCCCCTTTCTCTGTATCCCTGCCAACATCTGCTGTTGCCTGAGTTGTTAATTTTAGCCATTCTGACAGGTGTGAGGTGGTATCTCATAGTAGTTTTAATTTGTATTTCCCTGATGATGAGTGATGTTGAGCATCTTTTCATGTGTCTGTTAGCCATCTGGATGTCTTCTTTGGAAAAGTGTCTGTTCATTTTTTTACCCATTTCTTCACTGGATTAGTAGTTTTTTTGGGTGTTGAGTTCGACAAGTTCTTTATAGATTTTGGATACTAATCCTTTATCTGATGTCATTTGCAAATATCTTCTCCCATTGTCAGTTGCCTTTTAATTTTTCTGATTGTTTCCTTTGCCATGCAGAAGTTTCTTATCTTTTTTTTTTTAATTTTTTTTAATGTTTTATTTATTTCTAGGAGAGAGAGAGACAGCGCGAGCAGGGGAGGGTCAGAGAGAGAGGGAGACACAGAATCTGAAGCAGGCTCCAGGCTCTGAGCCGGCAGTCAGCACAGAGCCCGACGTGGGGCTCGAACCCACGAACCGCGAGATCATGACCTAAGCAAAAGTCGGACGCTCAACCGACTAAGCCACCCAGGCGCCCCAGAAGTTTCTTATCTTGATGTGGTCCCAATATGTTCATTTTTGCTTTTATTTCCCTTGCCTCTGGAGACATGTCAAGAAGTTCCTGCGGCCAAGGTCAAAGAGGTTGTTGCTTGTTTTCTCCTCTAGGATTTTGATGGCTTCCTGTCTTACATTTAGGTCTTTCATCCATTTTGAGTTTATTTTTGTGTACAGTGTAAGAAATGGGTCCAGGTTCATTCTTCTGCATATTGCTGTCCAGTTTCCCAAACACCATGTGTTGATAAGACTGTCTTTTTTCCACTGGATATTCTTTCCTGCTTTGTCAAAGATTAGTTGGCCATATTTTTGTGGGTCCATTTCTGGGTCCATTGTGGGTCCAATCTGTTCCATTGATCTATGTGTCTATTCTTAATGGCAGTACCATAGTGTCTTGATAATTACGGCTTTATAATACAGCTTAAAGTTTGGAATTGTGATGTCGCCAGCTTTGGTTTTCTTTTTTGGGGATTGCTTTGGCTATTCGGGGTCTTTTCTGGTTCTATACAAATTTCAGGATTGTTGGTTCTAGCCCTGCAAAGAATGCTGGTGTTATTTTGATAAGAATTGCATTGAATGTGTAGACTGCTTTGAGTAGTAGTGACATTTTAACAATATTTGTTTTCCAATCTATGAGCATATAATGTTTTCCCATTTTTTTGTGTCTTCTTCAATTTCTTTCATAAGCTTTCTATAGTTTTCAGCAGACAGATCTTAGACCTCTTTGGTTAGGTTTATTCCTAGGTATTTTATGGGTTTTGGTGCAAGTATAAATGGGATCAATTCCTTGATTCTATTTCTGCTACTTCATTATTGGTGTATAGAATCCAACGAGTTTCTGTATGTTGATTTTATATCCTGTAACTTTGCTGAATTCCTATATCACTTCTAGCAGTTTTTTGGTGGAGTCTTTTAGGTTTTCCACATAGAGTATCATGCCATCTGTGAAGAAAGTTTGCCTTCCTCCTTGCTGATTTGGACACTTTTTATTTCTTTGTGTTGTGTGATTGCTGAGGCTACGACTTCCATCACTATGTTGAATAAGAGTGGTGAGAGTGGACCTCCCTGTTGTGTTCCTGACCTTAAGAGGAAAGCTCTCAGTTTTTCCCCATTGAGGATGATATTAGCAGTGGGTCTTTCATATATGGCCTTTATGATCTTGAAGTATGATCCTTCTAACCTACTCTCTTGAGGGTTTTTATCAAGAAAAGATGCCGTATTTTGTCAAGTGCTTTCTCTGCATCTGTTGAGAGGACCATGTAGTTCTTTTCCTTTCTTTTATTGATGTGATGAATCACGTTGGTTGTTTTGTGGATATTGAACCAACCCTGCATCCCAGGTATAAATTCCACTTGTTCATAGTGAATAATTATTTTAATGTATTATTGGATGGTTGGCTAGTTAGTATCTTGTTGAGGATTTTTGCATCGATGTTCATTAGAGAAATTCATCCGTGTTCTCCTTTTCAGTGGGATCTTTGTCTGGATTTGGAATCAAGGTAATGTTGGCCTCACAGAATGAGTGTCGAAGTTTTCCTTCCATTTCTATTTTTTGGAACAGCTTCAAAATAATAGGTGTTAACTCTTCTTTAAATGTTTGGTAGAATCCCCTGGAAAGCCATCCGGCCCTGGACTCTTGTTTGTGGGGAGATTTTTGATTACTGAGTCGAATTTTTTACTGAGTATGGAGTGTATAAACTTATAAACAAACAAACAAAAAAACTTGCTGGGACTTTGATTTGGGTTGAATTGAATCTATAGATCAAAATGAGGAAAATTAAGATCTTAACAATATGGAATCATCTAATTCAAGAACATCTATTTAAGTCTTCAACTGCAATTTTCTCAGCAGTGTTTTGTAACTTTCAATGTACAGGTCCTGCTTATATTTTGTCAAATTTGATTCTACATATTTTATATTTTCTACGGTATTATAAGTGCTATTGTTTTTTAAATTTCAGTTTCTGATTATTACTAGCATACAGATCCAGTTGACTTTATATTAACCTTGCATTCTGTAACCTTGCCAAACTCACTTATTAGTTCTACTAATCTTTCTAGAGAATCTTTAAAATGTTCAATGTAGACAATTAGGTTGCTTAAGAGGAAAGAAAGTTTTGATTCTTTCCTTCCAACATGTATGCTTTTTATGTATTTTGTCTTGCCTTAGGTACCAGTTAGAATATGCTGTACAATGTTGAACAGAAGTGGTAAGATCCCACTCGTAGGAGAAAACCATTCGGCATTTTACCGTTAAATATGACATTAACTGTAAGTTCTTCATTGGTGCCCTTTATCAAATGAGGGATTTCCCTTTCCTAGTAGGCTAAAAGCTTTTTGTTATTTTTTTCTTTTTTCATTGTTGTAGGCTGTCTCTGTGCTGAGAATAAGCCTGAAGTGTAAACTTACTGACTTCTTAGGTCTTTTCTGAGCTTTTCCTTGGTTTTGTGCAGACACTTTTTAATTATTCCCATACATTCAGCTATTTCTAATGTCCTGGTGTTCAATGTCTGGCTCCCAAAAGGGGAAGAGCAAAAAATGAGCAGGGGAAGTTAAGGTGCAGGCCCTTTAAATCCCCTGGAAGTCACTTCAGCCAGAGGACGAGGGGCTTGCAACAATGGGAGAGCTGCCTCAGAGGCTGCCTATCCCCACCACCTTGTCTGTGAGGGGCTGCAGTCACCCCCTAATTCTACCACTGCCCTTCTGCTCTGCGGCACCTACAGTTTCTCTTCTATCTAGTAGAATCTATGGGACCAGAGAAGTAAACTCAGAAAAAGAGTGGAAACAGGATTTTCAGAAGTTATTATTCACCTTTCCTTTCTTGAAAGACAACTTGAAGATGAAACAAAAAAAAAAATTCTGCATGAAGGATTTGAGTAAATACCTGTGGTTTTGTTGTTCCTGTGTTATTATTTACCATTTCAAATCACACTAAACACGGTTTTATGAACAAAGCAAGCAAATGGTATCTAATGTGTTTTTATATTCTTAACAGATAGAATAACTTCCAAATGGATCAAGGAAAATGAATGGTGGTTATTTTCCCAAAATTCCTCTCAAATTTTTTCCTTAGATTCTAAATTCCAAAATTTTGGCCTTTTTTTTTTTTTTCTTTTTTTCTTTTTACCACCCTAGATACCTAAGGGTCTAATAGCGCTGTTTTGTTCCTTTGGTTTTGAATATGCCTTTCACTTCCACTGTCTATGCAAGTCACATTTCTCAACTTCTGTTTCTGGCTATAAAGCACTATTAGCTTTATACCACAGTATAAAGCACTATCAGCTTTAAGAAGTATTCGGGGTGGATTTAGATTACTAGATAGGGCTTTTATCACTACTTTCATGACAAACCTACCAATTACTTAGAGTTAATGACTTTAGTTTGCTGTATGGCAGTTTATTTGCCTATGAATGAAGCCAAATCACGGGGGTTCCCCTTCGGGACTTTATAGATACGTTTATATATGGTGACTTTCTCAGTTATGTAACAGCTTTTTTATAAAGGCACAAATATTTTCCATTAGGAGGGAGACAACAGTTTCTGCATAGACAGGCAATAGGGTGCTCTTTTAGCAAAGGGTTCCCATCACCAACATTGAAATCTGAAAACACAACACCGATGTATTTGATAACTAACAATTTACCTGTGCCACATCGGCATCTGGTTGCTCCTCCTGCCAGCTCATGTACGGCAGAAAATCTACATCTTCTTTGGCAATAAGTTCCAAAATATTTGGAATATTAAAAGGTGACTCCTTACCATCCTGTATTGAATCACAAATAGGTAGAAAGAAAACAGACATTATCAAATCAAATGATTACTATACATCCTAAAGTCTGGTGAATCCTTAGTTTGTAATATGTTTGGGTGTCAGATTAGACTGTGTGTCTTGGGCCACAAGACAGAGAGAAAGAGGTACAGGCTCCATTGAGTGGCTTTCCTCTTTATTGAGCTTGATGTGAGCGCTGTGTGCAAAGTGCCTTCTGTGGGCTCTCCTCTTAAACTTATGAAAGAGAAAGGGCCTCTCACAGGAGGGGAGACTCAAGCCCTTTCTAGTTTTTGATGGTCTTGCATTAATAAAAGACAAGAAATACCAAAATGTAACAAAACTGTAGTATATCTCAGAAGGTATATAATAAGTAATAATTATAACATTAAAAATAATAGTGCACGTGAGTCATTTTTTTATTTTTTAAATGTTTTTTATTTATTTTTGAGAGAGAGAGAGAGTGTGTGATCAGGGGAGGATCAGAGAAAGAGGGAGACACAGAATCAGAAGCAGGATCCAGGCTCTGAGCTGTCAGCACAAAGCCCGACGCGGGGCTCGAACCCACGAACCGTGAGATCATGACCTGAGCCAAAGTCGGACACTTAACCGACTGAGCCACCTGGGCGCCCCTATGTGAGTCATATACAGAGATTATCATGAACCCTAACTGTGAGGCCCTCCATGAATGCGAGGCCCTGGTTTGACAGTCCTCCCTGCCCTCTCCCACGTACCTCTGCTCTTCACAAGTCATGAACATGGATATTGCTGATAACAGAGCAAGAGAAATGTTCTTAATATATAAATACAAATGAAATGACCGGGAATTAACAATAATACATACCCTTTTCTCAACTGCCACAAAGCTTGTAAATTGTGTTATGAGAGAGTTTTCTTTACTTAGTTTAATAATCAGAGATTTTAGGATTTGCTTCTTCATCTAGGATAGAATCAAACAAATGAAGTCACATCTTATTTTTCACTATTTAGCTATGTATGACCAATAAAACAAGTATTAAGTAATCTAACAAGGCATTTTTCTATAAAATAAAGCATTTTATAATTAGCATTTCAAGTTAAATTGAGTCAGTGGCCCCGTGTAAAATCTTGAGTGAGGGACTCACCATTCCTGGCAAAATAGGATCAAGTAACTGGCTAAGTCATAGAAAAAATAATTCACATTTCTATAGCTCTTTATGGATAACAAAGAACTCTCGTCCTCAAGTGTGGTCAGCTTCTGCATTCTTTCACAAACAGGCCACGCCTCCCATTTTAAAGATGGGCCCTCCAAGGTGTGGAGAGGTGGACTTGGTAGCAGGACTGGTCAGTTGCCCCCCGAGATAAAAAGGCCTTAAGTAAAGCAGAACACAGGCGGCTAATCCAAGGGCACCAGGGAGAACAGTGGAAATACAAGGCCATCTGTCACCGGCTGTGACTGTTTGCATGCACAGCCAGGCATGGCACTCTGGTGCCTTCTTTCCAGAAGGGCACTGAGTATGTACTACTATCCTGAGCCCATTTAAGGTCACAGCTCCCAGGGACCAGGCCGCCGGTGGGCTGGCCGAGTGGGGGCCCGGTCAGGGCTCAGTGAAGGCGGAGCAGGGCGGTCTCTGGCTCCACTGCCTGTGTTTAGGCTGGTCGCCCACCTGCCCTGCAGCTGGGCTGCTTCATCACTGCGGTGAGAACACCCGTGCCTACCATGTATGAAATCTAAGGTGACATTTATGACAGGCACTCAGTAAATGTTCTCTGAGCCCTCTTCCGGTCCCTTTCTGATGACTAAAATGATCGGAGAATTCTCAGGAAACCAATGACATCTGTTCTTTTGTTAATCCGTCCAACAAACGTGTTCTGAGCATGCTGCATCCCAGGCACAGGAAACACGGCTACAACAGCAATGTCCCCGGACCACATGCTTCTCCATCCAGCTATCCTCACTTCATGTTTCCATGGATGAATCAACTTAAGAAGGATCAAAAACAACAAAAAGAGCGAACCTCATGATTTGTTTCATTTTCATGGAGGATGCCATCTTCATAATCTCGGATCAGAGCTCGCGCTGTCAGCTTGTGGATCATCTGTGTGTAAGCGGCAAAGGGGAGAAAGATTCAAACGGCTTCTAGCTGAAGTCTTACTTAGAAAACCACTTTTAAATTTGACGTATAGTAGTCAATTCCCCTCTTTTAAGTGTACAGTTTGATGACCCGTAATGAATGTATATAGTTGTGGTGACCACCGTGGAAATAAAGATACAGAAGAGTTCTTCACTTTCAAACGTTCCTCATGCCCCTTGCCATCACCTCCAGCACCTGGCACCCCCTCACCTGTTTCCTGTCCCTACGGTTTCGTCACTTCTATAAAAGAGTATTTCGGGAAGGGCAGGAGCAGCAAAACGTCCCCCCCAGAGCGAGACAAAGGATCGTCTCCCTTTCTCTCCAACGAAGATACAACTGATCTTAAATGGCAATGTCTGATTTCCATGGCAATTCCAACTCGTGTCATTTTGTTATCAATAGGGCCCCGGCTCACAGAGAAAGTACAACTACAAAAACTGTCATTTTATGGACAATGACCTCCTCCCAGGTAAAACGTAAAATCCTTTGACTTAATTTTCTCCTTAGATTCAATTTTTAAAACAATATGGAGGTTCCCTAAAGTTCTATACACACATCATGGGCAAATAATAAGTTATAATTATTGATTCAGGGCCAAAAAGTTAAGTCATATTTTATCTTAACAAAATCTGCAATGTCTGGGAAATAGTTGATCTGGCTATGCAAATACTCTTCTGAATAGCAAGCGGCATATATAATATACGTAGATGAAAGGTTTTCCAGGTCTGACGATAGTAGATCAAGTACTAGTGCAAATACTACAAACTTTCCGGTGATAATTTATTTGCTTTTAATCCAAAAGTAGAAAAAGCAAACACATTCTCAATTTGTGTTTACTCTTAGTTCAGTACTATTATACTGAATATTACTAGATAACATAGGTGAAACCATGGCACTTAACTTTGATTGAGTCACAGACGCCTTTGAGAACCTTCCTAAAAGATATTCATGTATAAAATACCAAATTTCATTGCAGTTATTCATATCCGCTGATGCGGATACACTAGAGTCAAGAACCCCAGAAGAAGTACTGTGTTAAAAATGGAATCAGAGTGTCCTCGTTTGTATGGATAGCAATTCTCCACATCACACTGTGTACTGAAGTCTCAACACAGAAACAGGAACAGCAAAGGAAGTACATGCAGCATCATATAAGAAAATACGACATGAGGACAGCTTTCAAACAGTGAGCTCAAGGTTCAAGGTTTGAGTCTTACAGTGCCAGTTGTCTTCTGAAGCTCAGTAGTCGATACCATTGTAGAAAATTCTTTCTCTTGAATTAATGCACACAGAGTTGCCTGCAAAGGAGTGGAGGGTGGGGAGGAAATCCCTTATTAGCTTTTTCACTCCACAGTGTCTTGGTTAGTTTCACAATGATTTTCTCTCCTTTCAATGGAAATTAAAAGGCTCCCCAGGGTCCCTAGTTGATGACCCATTATGTTTCCAGTATATTATGGAAACAGTAAATTTGCCAGCATATTATGATCTGGGCGGAGGAGAGGGAAGAAAAGAGAAAGAAGAATAAAATTGTTGGCCACATACACTGCTGTTCCCAGCTGTGTGCCGCTCACCTGTGTACAATGAGGAATGAACCCGTAGACAAGGAGTCGGTCGTTGGGGAACAAGGCCCGCACCTGGGCTGGCGCCTGCAGGGGCTCAGGTGCGGCTGCGCTTAGCTGGGGCCATTTGACAGAGACGGAGCGGCAGCTGGGAGAACGTAACCTGGTCATTTGGTCTTCTACCTATTTATAAGAAAGGAATTATTTCTCTTTCAATGTTACATCCAGAAAAGAGTGAGTTAACACTTAGAATAATTTTACATTCTCCCCTTCAGGATTTGTAGCTCTTTGCTTGTTTTTCTTCTTTTCCTCCTTTCTGCTCAGGGTATTTTTTCAGAAAGATTTTAAATAGAATTCTTAACAATAGCATTAGCACATAATTTAAATATGCAAAACATCCCGAAATCATTCCGTTAGTTAATTACTAATACACAAGTTTGGCAGAGAGTAGATTCCAGTTATACAAATTCATCCTACAAAGGGTTTGAATAGATGTTTCTCCAAGAAGAAGTACAGATGGCCAATGAGCACATGAGAAGTCGTTCAACATCGCAAGTCATTAGGAAAATGCAAATCAAAACCCCAATGAGATACAATCTCACACTCTAGGATTGTTATTATAAAACAAAAGCAAATGCCAGAAAACAACAAGTGCTATCAATTATGTAGAAAAATTGGAAGCCTAGTACATCGTTGATGGGAATGTAAAATGGTGCAGCCACTATGAACAACAGTACGGCAGTTCCAAAAAGCTAAACACAGAATTACCATATGACCCAGAAGCTCCACTTCCGGGTATACACCTAAAATAGCTGGATTCAGAGTCCTGAACACGTGCTTGTACGTCACTACTCAGAGCAGCATAACTCACAAGAACTAAACGGTGGAAACACAGATGTCTATCAACAAATGTACAGATAAACAAATTGTGGTGCGCGCACACAATGAAATAGACTCAGCCTTTAAAAAGGAAGACAATTCTGACACATTCTACAATGTGCGTAGCCCTTGAAAACACTATACCAAATGAAATCAGCCAGACACAAAAGGTCAGATATTATAAGATCCCGCTCACATGAAGTTTCTAAAGCAGTCAGATTCACAGAAAGGAAACAGAATGGTAGTTGCAGGGGCTGAGGTGAAGGTACAATAGGAGCAGCTCCTTAATGAGTTGAGTTTCTGTTTGGGATGAGGGAAAATCCTGGAGACGGATGGAGGTGGTGGCTGCACGACACTGCGAATGTACGTTAATGCCACTGAGTGCCACCAAAAACGGTGAAAATGGTAAATTTTATGTATATTTTGCCACAGTAACAGATAATGCTAACAAAACACGTATACTACTATACCTTTAAGAATCCTCCATGATACTTTATAGAGAAGAAATCAAACTATAAGCTAGGAGAATGACCCAGACGCAAGGCAGAACTGAGGGGTGCGTGCCTGTGGGGCCTTTGGCCTTTCCATTGGGCCCCTTTCCATTAATGAAAACACACAAGTTACTGTCAAGGGATTTGTAAGAAGATGTTATTTCCACATATAAGCATAAAACTAGAAATAAGATGTTTCAGAAACGTACCTGTTTTTTCCAACTCTGTTTGGATTTTGAGTTAAAATACTCAAATACTCCAGCACCGTACTGGGACACAGTCCTTAGGATATGACGATTTGCTGTAGAACTGATCACATTTCACAGGTTATAATTTTCAAGAAATTGTGTAAATATTTTTTTTTGAAATATTTTTGAATTACATGTAGTTAACAGTGTTACTATAGCTCAAAACTCAATGGAGGAGATATTATATGGAGAAGAATTGCTGTTCTGTAGTTGGGGTTAAAGAGATAAAACTCAGGACAGACAGTATCTAAAGGTTTGGATAATTTAAGTGCTCATATACTAGAGAACTTATTTCTCTTTCAGGATAGGGAAAAAAAAAAAAAAGCATAAATTCTTGACTCCTGGTTTACCAAAGGAGAGAACAGATGATTCTGAAAAACCTTCAAAAAGTTATCAGAATACTGGTAAAAATATCAACCTGCTTTCAATGAGTATCAGTTACTCAAATTTGATCCCAAAGGCCAACAACTGGCAAAGAGTTAATAAAGTCTACATCTTCAAGTACAATGCACATCTAGGAGCACATGGGTGGCTTAGTCCATTAAATGTCTGACTTTTGATTTTGGCTCAGTTCATTATCTCATGATCCATGAGATTGAGCCTCACGTTGGGATTCTCTCTCTTTCTCTTTTTCTCAAAATAAATAAATAAACATTAAAAACTTATGATGCACATCTAGATAACAATAAGGATAAGGAAGCATCTTTCTAGCAAAAATAAGTCTTGTTATTTAAATGACAATGTTCTATTAAATTTGTCTCAGTAATAATTCTATAACTGTCAGGAAAGCTTTTCTTAGAGAGGTTCCTCCTGAAATATTAAGGAAACAATCAGTTACTTTTCCGGAAAAGAGCTTAAGAAAGTTATTCCTGAAACATGTCTCAGCCTATTGATTAAAGATTAGATTTGTCTTCAGTCTTCAAAATTAATCGGCGGTGACCACACCACCAATTAGAGAATCCCCCTAAGCAGGGGTTTATTTCTCTTTTATCGATTTCATTGGCTAGTGAGGCTGCTGGGAAGCTTTTTATGCTCCTGCTGTGTGGACCTCAGAGGACAGCTTGTTACAACAGGCAATAGTTCCGTCTCTGCTCCTGGAGAACTCCCATCTTGCTAGGGCTTGTGAACACAAATGAGTATGTATAAAATGAGGCAGAAACATTTATAAAGATCCTAAAAGCCTGACAGGAAATCAGTAAAAATCCCGGCTCCCTCAGGCTGGGTTGTGTGAGAGCACGAAGGCGCCTCCCAGAGGAGGTTGGTGCCCACCCACCCCCCCACGGCTCTCCCTTAGTTCCCTGCTGGGACTGAGGAGAGCCCGCCTCACCCTGAGCTCACTGATTGTCTGCTGTCTCTCCCCACACGCAGCACTGAGGTCCTGCACCAACGTGCATCTGTCTCACGACGGGCCCCCAGCAAAGAAGGATCAGCAGGGCCCCGTACCTTCTGCGCGGATGTCGGAGCCACGACCGGGCACGGCCCCGATACGTGGTCAGGGGAGCAGAAGTGCTGTCGTGACCGCGAAGACGGAGCAGGTCCCTGCAGCACGTTGCGGCCAGCCCCTCCCCTCCGCCCCCCACCCCCCCAGCCCTGCCCCGGGTCTACAGGTGCAAGTTAATCAGGAGAAGTCCATTCAGGAGCAACTCCTGGGGGCGTCCTCTGTGGGCTGGACAAATTTCCTGGCTGGCCTGTTCTTTTTTTTAAAATTTATTTCTAGGAGAGAGAGAGACAGCGTGAGCAGGGGAGGGTCAGAGAGAGAGGGAGTCACAGACTCTGAAACAGGCTCCAGGCTCTGAGCTGGCAGGCAGCACAGAGCCCGACGCGGGGCTCGAACCCACGAACCGCGAGATCATGACCTAAGCGAAAGTCGGACGCTCAACCGACTAAGACACCCAGGCGCCCCTTGGCTGGCCTGTTCTCACGTTAGAGGACAGGACTAGGAGCTATGACTGCGGTGGGGCAGAGAGAGGAAGAGAGCCCTCGGGGCAGGCAGGCCCGGCTTGGGTGCAGCAGGGGGGCCTCCAGCTCCTGGGAGCTCACAGCCGTGACCTGAGGAGGACTCCCGGTCCAGGACAGCGCAGTGGCCCCAGAGAACGCCGACACCCACCTCCGCCTAGCCCTGTGTTGAGGGGCTGTCCTGCTCCATGTTCTGTCTCAGGCCAGGAAGGCCAGTCCCGGGAGACGAGGGTGCAGGCATGCTCTGTGCAGACACCAGTCAGGCCCCTTCTGTCTGGTGTTTTCTTCATGTTTATACTATACACCTCAGTTTAGTCCAAAAAAGCTAACTATGATCGGGGTGCGAGCTCATCCCAACAATCAAGGGGGTCTAGCCTCTGAGAGAAAGATCCTATGTCCATGACAGGGTTTGAAAGTGCAAATGTGTCCAGCCACCAGGAAGGTGTGAAGGAGCAAATCGCCTGGGTGGGGCCCCGCCCACAGCAGGTCACAAACCAGATCTTGAGGCTTCTCAGGAGAAGCTGGAAACATGGATTTTATGCAGCATAATAATATAACATTTGACTTGGGGTCTGCCATGTGCCAGCTCTGTTCTTAAGACTGTTTTTAAGTACTTTTAAAAAAATGTTTATTTATTTATTTTTGAGAGAGAGAGAGGGAGAGAGGAGATAAAGAGAATCCCAAGCAGGCTCTGGACTGTCAGTGTAGACCCCAAAACAGGGCTGGAACTCACAAACCATGAGATCATGACATGAGCTTAAATCAGGAGTCAGACGCTTAACCGACTGAGCCACCCAGGCACCTCTTAAGTACTTTTTATATATGAGCTCATTTAATCCTCAGAGTAAATCTATTAAATCTATGACATTTTCACCATCATCTTCATTTTATACACAAGTGGTTTAACAACTTGCCCAAGGTCATAGCTAACAAATGGCCAATTCAGGTACTGAGACCCAGGCAGTCTGGCTCAGAGCCCAGAGCTCTACAACTTACTCTATGCAGGTCAACAAAAGAAGCCCTGCCCACAGGCTGCTTCCTTCAGCCACAGTGTTCACTGTGTGACCAGATCTCCCGCACTTACCCAACACCACAGGAGAACAGCCTGGTGTGCTGGACATTTCTCTTCACAAGCTGCAGGGTCAGACTTTCATTCTGGAGGTGCCCATCAGATATGAGGAGAATGTTCCGTAACCCTTGAGAAGGGTACAGTAAATTTAAGTATCGGAGCGTTTTCCAGAAGTCTGTATTTCCCATGGTAGGTGTAGCAGACTAGAGGAAATGAAGTGAAAAGTTATTTACTCCTTTTTGGGTATATTCACCATTAACTGTTGTCATTTGCTGAAGCATGTCTCAATGAGGGTTTAGAGATATCACCCCTGGAAAGATGTATTTTTTCTCAATTATACATTTGTGGAACAACTATACTTATATCCTGTTAGTTTATTTATGTCACACAGTCACTATAATATTATCAGTGGCACTTGTTTGATTTTTTTTTTTTTTTTTATTCTTTCCCAGGGTTTTCTGGCCTGGACTGAAGTGAGAACTAAGTCATTCTCAGCCTCTTCCATTTTCAGAACTAGGAAAAAAGGAACACAAGAAAACATTCCAACACTGTTTAAGCTGGTTGTATTTAGGTGGTACAACTGTGGGTGAATTTTTTTTCTACCCTTTTTAATTTCCAATTTTTCTTCAATGAGTTCATATTGCTTTTATTAATAAAACAAAAGAGCCCACCAACATACAAAAACTGAAGACTGGGGGTGTTCTAATAGTGGTCGTGGGAGAATAAGTCTCGGCAGTACTATTAAAACTTGATAGGAAAAGACCCAAGAGATGAGGGAAGGTTCTTTTACTCACCATAATGAACTCCGTTGGCACATTGTTGCTTGTGATGTACTTAGGATATGAAAATAGTTCCTTGTAACCTGTGCGGTAAGATTGGTGTGAGGTGTAACCATGAAATATTCACTTTATTGACCACTAACAATGTTTGATAGTTTTAACGTAAAAAATTCACCACTGTATTCCTTTAAATAATAAACTCTAGTGCATTGAAACTATGCACTTTACAATGAAAAATGTTCTGAATAAAATTGAATGTAGAAGATCGCTCATGCCAAGGGAGATGTGCGCTCATGCCAAGTGAGAGGTGGCTGTCACAGCAGCACCGGCAGCCTGGCCACAGGAGGGACACGTTCTCCCTCCAGGGCCTTGGTTTTCCCAGGCTTATCTGACTTCTTCCCAGCAGCAGCAGACCCTAGCTCCTTCATAAAAGGGCTGGGTCTTCTGCTGAATGGCATGGAAGGAAAGAATCAAAAGGACAGGACTGTCCCCTCACTCTACTCCGGTTCCTTCTCTCATTCCTAAAGTAGCTGCTTCTGGTGGCTGACATGTTTCTGGATCCCCACCTGGAGGATGGTGTTACTTTTCCTCTAAAAGGGCTGATCTGATGCTTGCTGAAACCTTATAGATTTTCTATACTGTGCTGATTTCAAATGTTCTGTCCATATCCTTAGGACCCTCGTACATGTCAGCCAAGGGTCCTGCATTCGGCGCAGCTGCTGGGAACACTGGTGGTATTTATACAGCACTTACTGTGTAATAGGCACTGTTTCAAATCCTTTACATGCATCAGCTCAATCCTTACAGCAACACTATGGGGTAGGAACCATTACCCTTATATTACAAATGAGGAAACTGAGATATAAAAAGCTCAAGTAATTTGCCCAGGGTGACACCTAGAGCTCGCAAGTGGTAGAGTTGGAACGTGAACCCAGGGGCCTGGTGCCAGCGCTCTGGTTCCGGAGCTCCGCACTACGCTACCTCTTACTCCACAGATGAGGGCAGGGTTCAAACAGCCATCAGCTCTACTCATGAGTATGTTCATATTAAGGAGGAAGCACACTTCCGACTGGGGCCGAAGAGCACTCACCTGTGCCAAACTTGACAATGTTTATCTTTTGCTTCTTCCCCACCAAGGACAGTGCACATAAGGCAATCTGCTTGGCTTGCAAGAACGTCGCACCCTCCATGGAAGCGGAGCAATCCAGACAGATAATCGCTTCACTGTTCTCAGTTAGCTCAGGGAGTGTGATATCTAGATCTGGTTGAAAAACAAGCATGCAGGCCTAGAAAAAGAAAAAAGATGCTGGACTGATGTTCATCTTACTTAAACTGGTCTGGCTTGTTTCTATGGGTACAGGCATGCCTTGGAGATATTGTGGGTTCGGTTCCAAACTACCACAACAAAGCAAATATCACAATAAAGTGAGGTAAATAAATGTTTTGGTTCCCAGCACACATAAAAGTTATGTTTGCACTAAAAAAAAAAGAAAAAAAGTTATGTTTGCACTATACTGTAGTCTGTTATATGTGCAATAGGCCCGTGTTGGGCTCCACACTGACAGCATGGAACCTGCTTGGGATTCTCTCTCTCTGCCCCACCCCCACTCACAATCTCTCTCTCAAAAATAAACAAACATTAAAAAAGATAAAAATAAAAGGTTTTTGTTGTTGCTGCTGCTTGAGGGTCCTGCCTTGATGTTGACAGCTGCTGACTGACCAGGGTGGTGGGTGCTGAAGGCTGGGGTGGTTGTGGGAATTTCTTAAAATAAGACAACAATGAAGTCTGCCACATTGATTGACTTTTCCTTTCACGATTTCTTTGTACAGATGTGTAGCTGTGATGTGTAGCCTGATGTAGGGCTTGATACCATGACCCTGGGATCATGACCTGAGTCAAAATCAAGAGTCAGACACACTTACCCGACTGAGCCACCCAGGTGTCCCGATTCTGGGTTAATTTTTATGAGTGGTGTAATATAGTGGCCTAATTTGATTCATTTGCACGAAGATATCTAGTTTTCCCAGCACCAATTATTCAAAGGGCCATCATTTCCCCACTGAATATTCTTAGCTCCCTTGTCAAATGTTAATTGACAAATATGCATGGGTTTACTTCTGGGCTCTCAATTCTGTTCCATAAGTTTAGTGTCTGTTTTTATAACAGGATCACACTGTTTTGACTGCTACTGCTTTGCAGTATAAATCAGAAAGTATGATGCCTCTAGCTTTATTCTTCTTCCTCAAGACTGCCTGGGCTATTCAGGGTATTTTGTCGCTCCATTCATGAAATATGTTTCCATCTGTTTGTGTCTTCTTCAATTTCTTTCACCAGTGTCTCAAGTTTTTTAATGTCTCTATCTTTTACTTCCTTTGGTTAAATTTATCCCTAAGTATTTCACCCAGGTGTCTCATGGTCTATCGGTTTCTTATAGTACCCTCCAACTTTCCTGAATTTATTAGTTCTAACAGTTTTTTTAGTGGAGTTTTTAGGGTTTCTATACATGAGATCATGTTATCGGCAAACAGACAAATTTACTCTTTCCTTTCTTATTTGTATGCTTTTTAATTCTTTTTCTTGCCTAATTGGTCTAGCTAGGATTTCCAGTACTGCATTGAATAGGAATGGTTAGAGCAGGCATTCTTATTTCTGATTTTAGAGAAAAAGCTCTTAGTCTTGCACCATTGAGTCTGATGTTAGCTGTGTTTGTCATATAGAGTCTTTATTATGTTGAGGTAACCTTCTATACTCCATTTGTTCAGAGCTTTCATCATGAAAGGGTGTTGAATTTTTCAAACACTTCTGCACCTATTGACAGGATCATATAATTTATTTTAATTTTATTTTTTATTTATTTTTATTTTTTAAATGCTTATTTTGAGGGGTGCCTGGGTGGCTTAGTCGGTTGGGCGTCCGACTTTCGCTTGGGTCATGATCTCACGGTTCGTGGGTTTGAGCCCCACGTCGGGCTATGTGCTGACTGCCAGCTCAGAGCCTGGAGCCTGTTTCAGTCTGTGACTCCCTCTCTCTCTGACCCTCCCCCTGCTCACGCTGTCTCTCTCTCTCTCCTAGAAATAAATAAAAAAAACATTAAAAAAAAAAAAGTAAATGCTTATTTTGAGAGAGGAGAGTGAGCAAGCAGTGGGCGAGAGAGAGAGAGAGAGAGAGAGAGAACCCTAAGCAGGCTCTGTGCTGACAGCATGGTGCCTGATGCAGAGGTCAGTCCCACAAACTGTGAGATCATGACCTGAGCTGAAAGCAAGAGTTGGATGCTTAACTCATTAAGCCACCCAGGCACCCCCAATTTTAAATTATTTTTTAAAAAGGAAAATTTTGGGGCGCCCGGGTGGCTTAGTCGGTTAAGCGTCCAACTTTCGCTCGGGTCATGATCTCGCGGTTCGTGGGTTCGAGCCCCGCATCGGGCTCTGTGCTGACTGCCAGCTCAGAGCCTGGAGCCTGTTTCAGTCTGTGACTCCCTCTCTCTCTGACCCTCCCCTGCTCATGCTCTCTCTCTCTCTCCTAGAAATAAAATAAAACATTAAAAAAAAATTTTAAAAAGGAAAATTTTTTGAGGGAGGGGGTGGGGCAGAGGGAGAAGGAGAAAAATAATCCCAAACAGGCCTCATGCCCAGTGCAGAGCCTGATATAGTGCTCAATCTCATGACCACAAGATCAAGAGAAGGGCACTTAACTGGCTGAGCCATCCAGGTGCCCCATTTTTATTTTTTTTATTTTTTATTTATTAATTTATTTATGTTTTATTTATTTCTAGGAGAGAGAGAGAGGGAGACAGCGTGAGCAGGGGAGGGTCAGAGAGAGAGGGAGTCACAGACTGAAACAGGCTCCAGGCTCTGAGCTGCCAGTCAGCACAGAGCCCAACGCGGGGCTCGAACCCACGAACCGCGAGATCATGACCTAAGCGAAAGTCGGACGCTTAACCGACTAAGCCACCGAGGCGCCCCCAGGTGCCCCATTTTTAAATTTCTGATTGATACATACTTGACACACAATGTTACATTAGTTTCTGGTATACAAAATAGTAATTTGACAAATTCATACATTATGCTATGCTTATCACAAGTATAGCTACCATCAGTCTCCATAAGCCATTATAATAGCATTGACTATATTCTCTATGCTGTTCCTTTTATTCTCATGACATATTCATTCCATAATTGGAAGCTTGTTTTTCTATAGCATTCTTTCACTTCAAGAACTCCTTTTACCATTTTTCATAAGGCAGGTCCACTGGTGATGAATTCCCTTAGCTTTTGTTTGGGAATGTATCTCTCCTTAATTTCTGGACAGTTTTGCTGGGTTTATATGCTACATTGTGATTTATAAGAAATATATATTTGGTCAACTCATATATATTTCGTCTTTGTCCATTACTCCTGGCTCACATCTCCCAAAACCCTTGGAATTTCCAGAGTGCCTGGGTGGCTCAATCCATTTAATGTTGACTTCGGTTCAGGTCGTGATCTCATGGTTTGTGAGTTTGAGTTCCATGGTGGGTTCTGTGCTGACAGCTCTGAGCCTGGAGCCTGCTTTGGATTCTGTGTCTCGCTCTGTCTCTGCCTCTCCCTGTTTACACTATGACTCTCTCTCTGTCTCTCAAAAATAAATCAACATTAAAAATTTTCTTTAAACCCAAAACCCTTGGAATTTCCCAAGTGATAAGAGTGATAAAAAGTGTCCTTTGTTATGTTAAGGAGATGAGTTTTGGACCCCACCTAGGGAGGAGGGCTGGTTGCCAGGAGAATCAAACATATGATCAGAGAGTTAGAACTTTCAATCCTGTCCATAGACTTCTACAAGGGGAGTGAGACTGGAGACTCAATCAATCGCCAATGGCCAATAATTTTTTTGTCATTCATGCCTATGTAAAAAAGCCACCATAAAAACCCAAAACCATGGGCTTCAGAGAGCTTCCATATTGGTGAACACATGGAGATGTGGAAAAGTGGCATGCCTGGAGGGAATGGAGGCTCTGCACCCTTTCCCCAGACTTTGCCCTATGGATACCTTCCATCTGGCTGTGCCTGAGTTATATGCTTTTGTAATAAACTGGTGATCTAGTAAGTAAAATGTTTCTCTGAGTTCTGTGAGCTGCTCTAGCAAGTTAATAAAAACTGAGGAAAGGATTGTGGGAATCTCTGACTTATAGCTAGTTTGTCAGAAGTACAGGTAACAACCTGGACTTACAGAGTATAGTGATATGTGGGCAAGCCCCTAACTTGCCCTTGGAATTGGGTCCAGGCACCCAAAAGAGTAGTATTCATGGTTGGCAGTTTTTCCTTTCAACACTTTGAATATATCATCCCACTCCTTACTGACCTCATGGTTTCTGCAGAAAAATCTGCTGACAGCCCTCTGGGGGTTATATTGTATATGATGAGTCATTTTGCTCTTGCTGCTTTCAAAAGTCTCTCTTTGGGGTGCCTAGGTGGCTCAGTTGGTAAAGTGACCAACTTCGGCTCAGGTCATGATCTCATGGTTCGTGGCTTTGAGTCCCACATTGGACTCTGTGCTGACAGCTCAGAGCCTGGAGCCTGCTTCTGATTCTGTGCCTCCCTATCTCTGTGGCCCTCCCCCACTCACGCTCTGTCTCTGTCTCTCTTAAGAATAAAAAGCATTTAAAAAAAAAGTCTCTCCTTGTCCTTGATTTTTAATGTTTTAATTATAACGTGTTTTAGAGTAATCTTCTTTCAACTGATCTTGCTTGGGGTCATCTGAGCTGCCTGCACCTGGATGTCCATCACTCTCCCAAGATTTGGGAAGATTTTAGCTATTAATTCTTTAAATAATCTTTCCACCATTCCTTTCCTTTCCTGGGATGCCCATGATGCAAACATTCACCTGCTTGATGGTGTTCCATAATTCATGTGGGTTTTTTTCACTCTTTTCATTCTTTTTCTTTTTATTCCTTTAATTTCAAATGATCTGTCTTCATGTTCATTGATTCTTTCTTCTGCATGACTAAGTCAGTTGTTGAAGCTCTGTCTTGAATTTTTTAGTCTGTCATTGTATTCTTTAGCTCCAGACTTTCTGTTTGGTTTTTTTTTTTTATGGTTTCTATTTCTTTACTAAACTTCTCATTTTGTTCATGTGTTGTTTTTCTGATTTTGTTTAGTTGTTTATCTGTGTTCCCTTGTATTGCATGGAGTTGTCTTAAGATGATTATTTTGAGTTTGTTGTCAGGCAAATCATAGATCTCCATTTCTTTGGGGTCAATTACAGGGGCCTTATTAGTTTTCGTTGGTGGTGTCATGTTTGCCTAATTCTTCACGAGCTACATAACTGCACTGGTATCTGTTCATCTGAAGGAACAAATGCTTCTTTGTGTTTACAGACTAGTTTCGCAAGTAAAGACCTTCTTCTGTTGGTTCCCTGACTGATGGGATTACCTCTGGAATCACAATTGTGCAGAAGTGGAGTCAATTTCGAGGCTGTTGCTAGGTCTGTGGTGTTGTCTGCAGGGGGCTTGTTACCAGGGGGCTGAACACATGTGGATCATTTCTGGTCCCTGGATGGGTGGGTCTGCCTCAGAACCTGTTCAGTAGGGTAGCCTGCGATGAGAATCCACTTCACAGTCCACAGGTTCTCAGTCATCAGACCTATTACCAGGTATATGGATGGGTGTAGTCTCTACTGGGTCCCTGGAAATACTCCTGCCTAGTTGCAGGATGAGTCCTGGGTAGGCAATATTGGCCCTGGACTACAGTTGAGAGGGGCTGGAACCAAGCCCCAGAACCATTTCAGTTTCCACAGCCATGACTGAGATCTTCAGACTTGGCTCCGAAGGTGCGAATGGATGTGTCTCATGGGGTCTCTGGGTAGACTGACCCTCCAGTGGCTGGAGGGGCAGAAGCAGAGTAGAGAGCCCTTAATGGATCTCCAGAGGTACAGACATGAATATCCAAGAGGTCGTCTGCAACAGGACCGCTTGCAGACTGCTGTTAGAGCTGAGAATAGGCCCTTTCAGAATCTTCCAGGTTATACATGGAAGTGTCCCTGGACTCACAGGTCTGCTTGCAGATTATGACTGTGAGGAGGCTGGAGCCAAGTACAGGGTGCTTTCAGGATATCTGGCGGCACAGACGGTGCCTGAAGCCAGGACCATGGTCAGCAACTCAGCTGCCTGTGTGTAAGCCCGGCTTCTCCAAACAGTTGTTGCTCTTGAGCAGTACTGGTGTTTCCCAATCTCCTAACTGGATCCCAAAGCCCCCAAACAGTACTCTGTCCATGAACAGATGCCAAATAATTGTTGTTGGGGGGGATACATATGAAGGACATCTTGCTGATATCATTCTCAATTTTTATTCTAGTAAGAAGAGATTTTTTTGTCATAGGGACACAAATGGACTTATGGCCATAAATAATTACGTATCTGTTTTTACAATATCAGTATTTAAAAACTATAAAAATAATTACATATCTGTTTTTACAATATCAGTATTTAAAAACTATAAAAATATACAGACTAACAATGTAATGTCTGAAGGCATTTTTTGTTTTTGGTGAGGATTAAGATAAAAACTAAAGTCATTACAAAGAAACATGCCACATGAGGGACTTGGTTGAAACCTCAGAAGTTTGTCAAGCCAGATTCCAT